>JASEVX010000002.1:39256761-39856761 GCA_031761405.1 Serripes groenlandicus
TTTTTGTCACGATTATAAATACAGTACGTATAGTAATAATTGTATTTTCAAACGTCATCGTTAGTATGTCTCCGAATCTCTCTAGTCCAGAGGGATTCGGTATTCACACAACAAATATTAAAAGTTCAGTCTACTTCCTTCTCATAAATAAGTGTGTATTGTGTTTTGAATAATTGACCGATTTCTGTCAGTTCGATAGGAGCCCGTTGACACGAAACCCGACCTTCAGCTACTTTAAATGTAACGACATTTATGATCAATCTATAATCGTCTCCTGTCCATTCTGTTATATCACAACCGTTCTCCTAGGATCGTAAACCCTTTCCCAAAAAAACAGGCGCTTTTTGACACTTTTGCGGGAGACGTCTTTTGAAAGAAAAGAGATAAATACTGCTCATATTTTACCACAATGTTTTGAATGTTATACGATCAGCGCCCTTTCATTTTATAAGGGTTGCCATTTTTTGGTGTAGATCTGGTGTATGTTTTATCTTCATTGAAAACAATACAAAAGCCACACCCTAGACATCCGGGAACATATGAAGGGCGCTCTGCAACAATAACAACCTTAACGCATTCGTGAACAATATAAAAACCATACTGCGCGCAGTCTGATCTGGTTCTACAGTATCCGCTGGTTAGTCAATGAACGTACCAATAAACTTCTAGTGACTTATAAGATTAAATGGATGTGCAGACTGAATCTTTTATAAGCTTTTAATAATTACGATAGTGTTGGTTTTCCTTCAACACATTTCATTTGTACTTGTAAATGTCATATTTACGTCATTAAAATGTCGGTCAATCCTGTTTTTTCTAACTGTTTCAACATATTTTAGACATTCAGAAAAAGTCTTGATACATCTAGTAATGTCTGGTTGGTTTTTTACCAAATGGCACGTGTGTTTTGTTACTTGACAATACTTTCTCGTGTATACATTAACCTTATTCAGCAATGTCATATTACTGACTTCGAATAGCTAATACGTGAAATGTAGGAACGTATGATTATGCAGTTTTGCTTTAAAAATGACAGGCAAGTGTTTTCTTCGTATGCATGCATTAACCTAAATCGACAATGTCATAGGATTCCGTATATTATGCATTAACCTAAATCGACAATGTCATAGGATTTCGTATATTATGCTATCACTAACAGCTGCAATATAACGGAACATTTTTAGCGCACATCATGCAAAAAGGCTACTTGAAACAGCACACACCATGCAAAAGGCTACTTGAAACAGCACACACCATGCAAAAGGCTACTTGAAACAGCACACACCATGCAAAAGGCTACTTGAAACCGCACACACCATGCAAAAGGCTACTTGAAACAGCACATACCATGCAAAAGGCTACTTGAAACAGCACATACCATGCAAAGGGCTACTTGAAACAGCACACACCATGCAAAAGGTGACTTTAAACAGCACACTCCATGCACTATATGACTTTAAACAGCACACTCCATGAATTATGTGACTTTAAACAGCACACACCATGCATTCTGTGACTTTAAACAGCACACTCCATGCATTATGTGACTTTATACAGCACACTCCATGCATTATGTGACTTTATACAGCACACTCCATGCATTATATGACTTTAAACAGCACACTCCATGCATTATGTGACTTTAAACAGCACACTCTATGCATTATGTGACTTTAAACAGCACAATCCATGCATTATGTGACTTTATACAGCACACTCCATGCATTATGTGACTTTAAACAGCACACTCCATGCATTATGTGACTTTGAACAGCACACTCCATGCATTATGTGACTTTATACAACACACTCCATGCATTATATGATTTTAAACAGCACACTCCATGCATTATGTGACTTTAAACAGCACACTCCATGCATTCTGTGACTTTAAACAGCACATTCGACTTTAAACAGCACACTCCATGCAAAAGGTGACTTTAAACAGCACACTCCATAAACAAGGTGACTTTAAACATCACACACCATGCAAAATGTGTTTTTAAACAGCACATAGCATGCTGTAGGATACTTTAAACATCACACATCATGATATAGGTGTCTTTGAATAGCACACACCATGTTACAGGATACTTAAAACAGCACACACCATGCCAAAGGAGAAATTTAACAGCAAACACCATGCAATAGGAGACTTTAAACAGCACACATCATGCACAAGGTGACTTTAAACAGCACACTCCATGCATTTTGTAACTTTAAACAGCACACACCATGCAAAATGCCACGTTAAACAGCACACAGCATGCTGAAGGTGACTTTAAACAGCACACATCATGATATAGGAGACTTTAAACAGCCCACACAATGTTATAGGATACTTAAAACAGCACACACCATGATATAGGATACATGAAGCGGCACACACCATGTAATAAGATACTTAAAACAGCACACACCATGCTATAGGAGTATTTAAACAGCACACATCATGCACAAGGAGACTTTAAACAGCACACATCATGCACAAGGTGGCTTTAAACAGCACACTCCATGCAAAAGGTGACTTTAAACAGCACACTCCATGCATTTTGTAACTTTAAACAGCACACACCATGCAAAATGCCACGTTAAACAGCACACAGCATGCTGAAGGTGACTTTAAACAGCACACATCATGATATAGGAGACTTTAAACAGCCCACACAATGTTATAGGATACTTAAAACAGCACACACCATGATATAGGATACATGAAGCGGCACACACCATGTAATAAGATACTTAAAACAGCACACACCATACTATAGGAGTATTTAACAGCAAAAAACAATGCACTATAGGAGACTTTAAACAGCACACATCATGCAATAGAAGACTTTAAACAGCACTCAACTTTCTATCACTCGAAGTGATACAATTTTAAAAATAAATCACTCGCTCTACGCGCTCGTGAAAATATTAAAATTGTATCACTTCTCGATGAGATATATACCATTTCCACTGAAAACAGTGTCCGGTTAAGGTTTTTTGTTTAGCTCATTTTTTTTTCTTTTCTGTTTTCTCCCTATCAGTCGAGCGTCTGTGCCGTACGCGGTGCTCTTGTTATTTTATTGACTTCAAATTGGCGCTCATATTTTAAATCTGAAGTACTTAAAAAATAAAAAACACATTTTTAGTTCTTTATTTTATAAACAATATAGTTGTATGCATTTAGATCGTATGCATTTTGTTTAACGTTAAAGGCGCTGAACTCCAGATGGAGATAACAAAAAAATCATATTTTGAAACTTCTGCAAAAATTGCTAATAGTGAAAACAAAGTAGGTAATAAGTAGTTCAAAACTATTTTGGCAGCAAATGTTGAAAAGCTGTCAATTGAAAGACATGGACATGTACAAAATTTGGCTTACTGGTTATGTCTATCCAGTTAAACAACGCATAAACGATCAATATTTACATGTGTATGGTACTGGAAAGTAAAATGATTACTCTTGTTTTATCATAGAATTATAATTCTAATATTTCAAGACAACTTTAAAACAGTTTTAAAACGTTGACTAGAATATCTATTTTCTGGAGTTCAGCACCTTTTTAAGTTCTCTCCCACAAATAACAGGTAGGTTTAGTGCTTTCAAACTTGGGTCAAAGTTACATTTAAAACCCTTCAATAAAATGTTTTCTGTAAATTCCGATTGTCACCTATTATTAAGGGTACATTAAATACATGAATTTTGATGGCTTTTTGGTTTATTTTATGAATTGGAAATGACTTATTTTTAAATTGTTTGATTAACTTCAAATGTTTCACACTCACATATGATAAATAAAAGATTCAACATATAAAACAGGTTTACAAGTTCATACATTTGTAATAATTTTCTTTAATTTTAATTGTGTGTGTTTTAGTGCATGAAAATTTAGCTCAAATTGTTTTTTCAAAAAGTATAAGCACTTCCAAATTTGGAGCATTGTTACATCTTAAATACTAAATCACATTATATGATGAGATGTTGATAACCCTCTATTTGTTTGGGGGAAAATCTCATCGATATACCGTGCATCTTGAGCATTTGACATAGTTTCTTAATGTTATTGTTAGAATTGGCTCCGAATCTTTTGAAAACATAACTTCAAAAAATAGAAATGGTTTTCGGCCCCTAACTTTTGATTTTTGAACTTTGTCATTGTAACCATATCCGTTGAGCTCAATGATAAAGTTTTTGTTTTGTCACTTTCGTCAAAAAACTAAAATGTCTATGGCTTTAGAACATAGTTTTATATGATGCCATTCATTACTATTTGTTTAGAGAAGATACATGAATAGTGCATATTTAAGAAATAACCTCTGTTAAAAATGGATTAATCATTTGCGAAAACTGTACAGAAAGATTATGCACTTCACCAACATGTTTACACGCTACAGATGGTCCATATTTTCGTAAATGCCTTGTATAGCTTGTCGTATTAGGATGTCTCATATATTTAAGTCTACAAACTTAATTTACTGACAGAAAGTAGAATAGTTGCAAAAGTGTTTGTTTTTGCAAAACATAAAATGTAAATATAGGCATAAATTGTGATATAATGTGTTAACCCTTTCTCACATACAACACATCTGCAGCTGACGACTTTAAAACATTTCGTCAAAAATATGAGAGTATTATCATTAAGTGAAGTTGAAAACATTTATGCTCGTAATGATCAATATCATCTTATGCCACAATGTTTTCAAAAGTCGTTTGCTTCAGAGGCTTCACAACGCGTCTGTATGTAGTAATAGGTCAATGTCAAGTTTGACAAGAAACAGATCGAGTCCAATGGTCTGGAGAAGGTAACCAAATCTTCATTACCCTCATATAGAATAAAGTTATTGCCTTATCTTATTGTTTCTTATCACAAAAATCACTCTCTGGTAGTGTCCAAATGCAATTACATAAATATCATAAGACAATTCACAAATATCATAATTATGACATAACAAGTTTGGTTTCCAGTCTTTGTTACAACGCGGAAACCAAACTATGTAAATGACGTCACGTCAGCGGATTGACGTCATAACGTTAGTCACTTTTGCGCCCAAACCGGTAAAGTTTGTGTAGAAATATGGTAAGCGTTATGTACATTTTTTCGAAATACGCCTCATAAATCAATTTATGTGATCAAAAATGTTCCATGCTCTCGGCAAATCATTTCAGTAAACTCGTTTAATAAAAGTGATGATAAATAAACACTCATGAAATATCCTCTATTTGAACAGGGATTTGAACAGAGTCAATTGAACGACGTGAAGGTATTCGCCGCCTTTCAACACTCGCATCTGCTCGGGGTGGGAATGAAGACGAGACATTTCAGGAACGGCACAGAGCTCAGACCGATAGTCAACGATCCAGACTACGACTTCGATTTCCAAGAAAACCGTCTGCTGCCACAGGAAGTGACCGTGTTTCCGGTAAGGATGTAGGTGGCGTGACTCGGCAGTTTCATAATTGGGCCTGTTATGGGGAAAGAAACTAGTATTTGGCTTTGATGAACAATATAGATCGAACTCAGCCGATGGATATGTACAGTCTGATCTACATTGTTCACATAAATTGAACCGTCCCGCGAGAAAACCAACATTTTGGACTATGCGTAAAGTATCGACCCGGATCAGCCTAAGCATGCCGCCAAGGCTTACCCGGATAACCACTTTTCGCCTCCTGCATATTTTCTGTTTCAGGAATCATTACTCTATACCTCTATTCCCCTGATACGGAATATGTCGGCCCGGATCAGTCTGCGCGGACTGCGCAGGCTGATCGTGATCGATACATTACGCCGAGACCATTATGTTGGTTTTCTCGCGGGACGGCTCATATTATAACTTACATAAGCTTTTGAGAATATTCATTCATCTGATGCTGTTTCTGTAAAAAAGAATGAGCAGATGGATAGGGTCACTTGAACCTACACTGGTACATTTCCGTCTGTCAGTTTCAATTAGTGATATTCAGGGTCTGCAAGATTGCGTACAATACAATAGTAACATCGCAATACAATCGTACAGTACAATCGTAAACTTAAAGTTAAAGCCGACGAAGACTCATATGATGCATCTGCAATAGATGCACAATTTCTTCTTTAAATAATTCAATCCAATGATAGATCTACTAAACAAATATATAAACGTTTTTTGATGTTTTTTAACGTCGTCTAATGTATATGTTGTAACAGAATGGGTTAAACAATCGCGTGCTATCCGACCCTTCCCCACAAACAGCCGATCACTTTCAAAACATATAGAACAATCTCTATATATTAAAGTTATATTACTGAATAGAGTTGAGCACACAGTGTACAATTTCCTCTTTTGCCACAATGTTTTTAAAAGTCGCATGCTGCAGATGCGTCGATATTCGCCCACGACCAGGCTGTACTAAACGCAGTGGACTCTCCTCAACACATATGGAAGCACTCATTTTAGAAAGAGGACGCACAGTGGTTGGAATTACATATCCATGACTTCCCTTATCATGAACCCCGGAAAAGAGATTCTTATGAGATTTACATTTTGCTAATTCTAGGAAACTATACAGCCAACTGGTTGCTAAAGGTAATTCATGGGCTTAGCTCCTTTTAGGCACTGTAGGCACGTGCCTACACATTTTTTTCCTAAAAACGTCCCAAAATGCAGCTGCGGCGATACACAGCTGCGTAATGTATCGACCAGATAAGCCTGCGCTGTCCTAAGGGGGGATACGTAGAGTAGTGATTCCTGAAACAGAAAATCCACAAGAGGCGAAAAGTGTATATCCGGGTACGCCTGTGTGGCATGTTAATGGTGATCCGGGTCGATACTTTACGCAGAGTCCACAATGTTGATTTTCTCACGAGACGGCCTACTCATTGAGTATTGCCAAGCCACGCCCCTGTAATTCACATACAGATTGTATCATACGATCATTTATATACTGTCTTTAAAGTGACGTTTTCCTTACTCCACCTAGTTTTGCATTCTTTTCCACAGTTCTCAATTTTTAATAAAATGGTAGTAATGGATTTCCACCCTTGGCGCTCAGGGCTGTAGGGATATCATAACGACCGACTAGACTGACTCGCTGCTGTCAGGATAAAAGTACTTGTAACTTACTCAAGAAACGCAGTGATATTACTAAAACATTGTTGAAAGAGGCATAAAGCACCATAACAAACAATACTTTTGAATAAAACCTGGTTACCATACACAAGGCAAAACGTTAATATCTAACTGTTCAATGGTCTTTAGTTTTAGCCCAAGTTCCCTTCAATATACTTGCTACTAGATCTATATTTAGAACAAGACGCGTACAATGAATGAAATAATCCACTTTCTTACACGATAGGAACGGAATAATTAATCGAATAAAACGATTAAAATGTCTACAGATGCTTGATAGTAAATGTTTACAGACTCCATGTCGGAAAAGCACGTCTTTGATGTATGATTGCCATGAATGGGGAGCGTTCATCACAAGACCATGTTACGCCTTTGTTTTATGTAATTGTCATGTGGCGCAAAGGAGCATAGTCGGCGTTATTGTAATTATATAACACGCGTATATGGGTCAGACGTAATTAAGATATGTATGGGTTTACCCCAGTCGAAAATAACGAATTCTTTTTGACGTAATAATATGAAATATTTTGGTCTGATTTGAATAAGATTGTAGTTTTACCATCATATTGCTTTCCGATTCGTGGGTATCACATTAACCACCATTCTCTTTTTTCGAATAGTTTATTTATACTGATCTCGATCTGATGAACATGTATTGATATATTTTCAGGGAGACAGTTTTAGTGTGGAGTGTACCTACGACTCTCGTGGAAGAACTGGACCGACTTTTGTAAGTACACGGGTCTACCGATATTACATAGTTGACAAAGTCCTAATGAGTTTGAGCTCGGTATGTCAGTTGGTAGCGACAAGGGTGTAAATCCAGGGGTCATCCGTCTTTCACCAATAGAATTACAGTATATGTGAAAAAGCACCCAATTGCTTGGAAAGACTGTTGTGTGGAGAACTGGTGTAAGATAGCCAGATAACACATGCGTCTTCTTCTTCTTTATTATTATTAATATAATTATCATCATACCACATTTATATAGCATCATTTTCTTAATACAAATATTTAAAAGGGTTTAACGATATATACACACATACATAGAGAGAAAATGGAACATATATTAATTAAGAAACAACGAAACCTGGTAAATGAGCAAAAATATTAAATAAATTGAATTAAAATTAATACATTCCCTATATAGTCAACTGGATATTTAGGTCATGTCCATTCTGCAAAAGCCTGTTCGGATGCAAATCCGACGAGATTGTGAACAAAGATGCTCCTAATCAGACAGCGATCGTGGGGTGCAACGTGGAGTGCAGTGTGAAAGCGCGACGTGCAGCCGCAACGTAGGGATGCAGCGTGATGGCTCAGCAATGAGGGTCTACGTGTAGGTGCAGCGTAGAGACGCAACATTAAGGCGCAACGTGAAGTTGCAGCGTGGATGCTCTGCATGTAGGCTCTGCGTGAAGCAGCATCGTGGAGAAGTAGCGTGGAGGTTCAACGTGAAGGCTCTGCGTGGAGGATCTGCATGGAGGGAGCAACAGCGTGGATGCGCAATATTGAGACGCATCGTTCAAGTCCAGCGTGGAGGTGGTACGTCGAGGAGCAACGTCGATGCGCAGTGGAGGCTTTTCATCGAGGCGCTGTGTGGAGGCGCTGGTTGATCATGATTTTTGGCATTTCGCAGTGCCCTGGGGGTCGGTTTTTCGTGTGACATGAAGTGATCAAATCAGTAAGTGTATGCCTGTCCATTTCAGGGTGGATTATCCACTGAAGATGAGATGTGCCTGACGTTCGTGTATTACTATCCAGCCATGAAAATGGTCAACTGTCTCAGTCAACCGCTCTACGATTCCTTCAATTTAACACGACATGAGGTTAGTGCCGATTGTTTTGTTTGTTTAATTTGAGCTTTAAGTCGTTTTCAACATTAGCTCGGTTATATTACGACGACAGTTTACATGTTCATGCTCCATAAGTAAACACACCTGTTCTAGGATAGGACATGTGCCTCTACCATGACCATACACAACAAGTATATTGTATTCCTTTCCTACATGCTGACACATATCGCGCATCTGGAACAGACGACGTTAAAACCATTGTGGTAAAACAAGAAATTACTCAAAAATTAGTAAATTCTCCTTTCGCTGCAGCGTTTTAACCATATTAATTAATTTCACATTTTCTTGTTGAGATTTTTTGAACTTTTGCATTGATGTTTTCAAAATCTGTTTTGTATTAATTTGGACTCAGCTGCTTTGATATTTTCTACAAACAAATTGTTTCATTATCTGGACACTTGATAGTAAACTGTTTATGTGGAAAATCGATTAATTGATCCCTTTGAGCAAGTTAACCTCTTCCGAAATCTATTTCATGATTAACTTTAGAAAGCATTGCAGAAAATGATGAGTTTAATTCTTCTTCTTTGTTGGCGTTCTTTACCAGATTTATGTCGATAGCTACAGAGGTACGTAAGCTGCCGTGAGTATCGGTAAATTACCCATAACCTAGCTTTATGTAGATGTCTAAAGAGTTACATGTACGTAAGCTGCCGTGATATATCGGTAAATTACCGATAACCTAGCTTTATGTCGATAGCTACAGAGGTACGTAAGCGGTCGTGAGTAATCGTTAAATTGCCCATAACCTAGCTTTATGTTAATAGCTGAAGAGTTACATGTACGTAAGTTGCCGTGAGGTATCGGTAAATTACCCATAACCTAGCTTTATGTCGATAGCTACAGAGGTACGTAAGCGGTCGTGAGTAATCGGTAAATTGTCCATAACCTAGCTTTATGTCGATAGCTAAAGAGGTACGTGTACGTAAGCTGCCGTGAGTATCGGTAAAATTACCCATAACCTAGCTTTATGTAGATGTCTAAAGAGTTACATGTACGTAAGCTGCCGTGAGGTATCGGTAAATTACCGATAACCTAGCTTTATGTTAATAGATGAAGAGGTACGTGTACGTAAGCTGCCGTGAGTATCGGTAAAATTACCCATAACCTAGCTTTATGTCGATAGCTAAAGAAGTACCTAAGAACAAGCGTGAATGCCACTTTTGGGATATATGAGCAAATTATAATATAAATTACAAATTGAGCCGTTTCACGAGAAAACCAAAGGTATGGACTCTGCGTAATACATCGTCCCAGATCAGCCTGCGCAGTACGCGTAGGCTAATCGGGACCGACACATTCCATCTCAAGGGGAAAGTGGTATAGAGAAATGATTTCTGAAACAGAAAAGGCGAAAAGTGTCTGTCCGGGTTAGCCGTCGCGCCTTGCTTAGGCTGGTCTGGGTCGATACTTAACGCAGAGTCCGCACTGTTGGTATCCTGGAACGGCTCATATTATGTTACATGTCATAAGGGGCCTTTTCTGTGCCATTTATTGATCTTCTTACTATTTCAGTTGTATCATGCCATACATACATCTGATTGGACGAACAAATCATTCGTTGCTGAAGTAAAGAATAATTTGAAGAAATCAACCGTCAGCCACCACTGTTTTGGGGCGGACTTCAAGGTCTGTAAACCAAAGTGATGTTATATATATATTTATATTATAGTTTATGTATGTTTGTTTGTTTACTTTGACTGTTGATCATAGTGTCCATGCATTTGTCGGTTGTGTTGTATCAAAACGTACATCACTGCTTTGTCCTGATAACTTGCCACAGCTCGGCGGGCAGTGACACAGATCTCTGCAACTCAGATTGTCTGTAAAACAGATTTTTAATGGACAATTGTGGGCGATAATTACCGACTGTCTCCTTAAAACAAATAACCGACATGCAGAGATCCGTGTCAATTCATACCGCCTCTATGTGTAGTGGTAGAGCTTCCACATCGATCCCCGGTCGGGTCATACCAAAGACTTTAAACATGTTAGTAGTGGCTTCCTTCCTAGGCGCCTAGAGTGCAGGGTTAGTATTAGGACAGACTGGCTAGGTAACTGGCCGGGTAAGTTACCAGTACGACTGGTCTATTTATCCTGACACCAGCGAGTCTTTTAACATGTGTATACTCTTTGGTATGACCTACAAACAGTACAAAGTATGAACAGGTTGCACGTAATCCCATTATAATTAGACCATAAAAGTTTGCTGCACATATATTTGATCCGCCGAAACAACATAAAAAGTCGTCTCGAATCGACCCTAACGCTTAAATAGTTATGAGTAGATACTCGATTGTAAGTCCAATCGAATTGCACGATACATCCACCGCTCGGCTTACAAAGTCAAAACACTCAACAAACACAGCTTCTCTATCTCCTTTATGTAGAAGGGTTATCTCCCCTGTTTCATATCAAATGATGATGTAGGAGACAGTTCGATTGGCTGAAGCAAAGGTCAATCTAAGACGACCTGTACGAGTCAGTCATCAGATTTATATACAAGCAAGCAAGCGAAGTTTACTGGTTTTAATGAGATTTAAATTACACTAAGTCGCAGGCAGATTGTAATCTGCAGTTATGGTTAACTGTCACAGATCACAACTTACAATATATTTTGTTTTCTTTTAGTCGCCAGCCACTGAGTATTTTGTTGAGGACGATGTTCACACACCGTATACGCCCCCATCGGACAACTGTGCAGGTCAATAGAAGTTACACAGAACATTTACTGTGATCAATTGGATTTCGAACAACTTTTGATGTAGAACAGTAATTTCCTAGTTGAATGACAAACTTGAACTTATTAAATACAGCTATAGCAAATAGAGCCATTAGACTTGTCTTTCATTTTCTACTGACCGCTTAAGTGGTTTGTGGTAGAACGTCTGCTTCGGGCGCGGGAGGTCGAGGGTTTCTTTCCCCGTCGAGATCATACCAGAGACTTTAAAAATGTCAGTAATGGCTGCCCTCCTTGGCACTCAGGACTGTGGGGTTAGCATCACGACTGTCTGACTCTTGTCAGGATAAATGGACCGGTAGTGCTGGTAAATTACACAGGAGACGCCGTGATTACGGTAAACAAGAAATATCTTTAAAACGGATAAACGGCGATCAATATGAGAAAACACTAAGAAATGGAACATGCGCCTTTAAGGCCGGGAATGCGTCACATGACTGGAGATTACGCGAGGCTCCCAAGAGGTGTATAAGTTTCAATTAAAGATAAATAACTGAAAACTTATCATGTTTCAAATATAATTAATATTTTGCTCTTAAATATTATATTTCAAGGAAAACAATTAAAGGTTAGTATGCAGAACCTTTCATTTTAAAACTTCACCTTATTAGTGTCTCTCGTAGGATCGCCAACTTATCTATGAACCAATCAAAACAAGCTGACTCCCCTGCATTCCTTTTGTTTGCTTAAACCCAAGTATTCACATTGACACTGATCGAGTCAATCATTTCTAGGATTTGAATACGATTGAAATCACGTAATGTTTCACATTGCTTTACTTCTTTCTGTAGTGTGTACGGTACAATAACAGTCACGCGAATCATATCAGTATTATAACCATGGCTTTCGTTTATTTTGATCAAGACCGCCTCGAGTGCAGGAGGTCGCGGGTTCGATCCCCGACAAGGTCGTTCCAAGGACTTTAAAAATGGTAGTAATGGCTTTCCTTCCTTGGCGCTCAGGGTTGTGGGGTTAGCATTACGACTTTTTTTTCGGCGATAGCTGTTTAACCTCAGTTTTGACCTAGATGTTAAACAAATGATCTAGATTGTAGACCAATCAAATGATGTATTTAATGAATAATGTCGAAGACATAAAGGAAATGAAAGGTTTTGCTTGGTTCTTAGTTAAGTTGGCGATCCTACGAGAGGCACTAATAAGGTGAAGTTTAAAAATGAAATGTTTCTGCATACATACCTTTAATTGTTTTCCTTAAGAAATAAATTTCAATGATAAAAATCAGTGAAAACGTATGTAATATAATATTTAATAACAAAATATTAATTATTTTGAAACATGATAAGTTTTCAGTTATTTATCGTGAATTGCAACTTATACACCTCTTGGGAGCCTCGAGTAATCTCCAGTCATGTGACGTATTCTCGGCATTGAATGCGCATGTTCAATTTCTTAGTGTTTTCTTATATCTTTTATAAAGATTTTTCTTGTTTTAAAAGTCGTCGTCTGCAGATGCGTCAAAACTCGTCTACAAGTGGGAAAGTGTTAATCTGTGTATTGTTTATCCATTCACGTGTTTTTCCGTAATACAAATTGATTATAAATACATTTACACCATAAGGCTATCTATGATTTAGTTCCTGGGTCCAATTCAACCAAAAGGAATCCGCGGTGGTCGAGTGGTTAGCGTCGGGGATTTCGAAACCGGGTTCGATCCCCATTCGCGGCACTACGGTCATGGTGGAGTGCCCTTGGGCAAGGCACATTTTCTAGCCTAGTACTGGTTTGTTTACCCAGGGATCATGAATAATTAAATTTAATTGCGCGCTAAATGACCTTAGCTGTCGATGCGCCATAAAACAATATACATTCATTCAATTCAACCAACCTAACTTAGCACTAAGTAATACTTTTTAAAAATACTTAAAAGCATATTTCATCATATTTGCTTACCTAATAAAATGTGAAAGACACGGGTGCAGAGGTAGAGCGTCGGCATCTCGTATCAAAGGTCCCTGGTTCGAGTCCCGTGATGAGCGGGTCCTGACTTTGCGATTTTTCCACACAAACGGCGCGAGTACTGGTCTCCAGGAAGCAGACATCGAGCGTAATTAATCTAAGCCCAAGGCTTGTTTCGCAATCGATGTAAAATAAATAAGTTTAAGCTAAACCTAATAAAAGTGCCAAAATATTTCTTTTTTTTAAACAAGTATTGTTAGTCAGAACAGTAACTATTTACGCCAACTGAGACATTTACTTAACCCTTTCCCTCATACGACAATTCTTCTACAGCAGACGACTTTGAACATGTTTTGTCAAAAACTAGAAAATCTCTATAATTGAATGGATAACCTTTGACTAAAAGTGGAAAATATTGTGGCAAAAGGAGAAATTGATCGTTTTGAGCAATTTCTTCTTTTGTCACTATGTTTTCAAAAAGCCGTCTGCTGCAGAGGCTTCAGAAAGCGTCTATATGAGGGGAAAGGGTTAAATACATTCTACTATTAATGCTTTTCAAAATATTAGGGAAACACACATGATGAAATCTGCTTTTTAGTATTTAAGTATTACTTAGCGCTAAGCAAGGTTGGTGGTATCAGGTCACTATTGTCAAGTTATGCAACCTTTAACTTTGACTCTTTTTAATCGACAATCGATTTTTTTGATTTAGCAAATCAATCACAGTATAACTTTCAGACAACTTCCCTGCCTACTAAGAACACTTAAGTAGCACTTAGTCCTGTTTATAAGGGATTGTGTCGTCCGACAATTTGTCAGATGAAACGAGTATGATATCCACATTATCCTCAAGGTATGAACCATCCCACGAGAAAACCAACAATATGGACACTGCGTAAAGTATCGACTTGGATGAGCTTAAGGATGTCGCGCAGGCTAACCCACACAGACACTTTTTTCACTTCAAGAATCATTACTCTATACCTCTATACCCCTGAGACGGAATGTGTCGGCCCGGATAAGCCTGCATGGACTACCTAGGCTGATCTGGGTCGATACATTACGCAGAACTCATAATGTTGGTTTTCTCATGGAACGGCTCATATTACGGCACTAAACTACAAGGAGTAATCCTTCTGACCTAGAATCGAGAAACGCCATACGAAAAACGACCTTCTGATATTATATAATTATTGGGGTGCTCGAGTGTCGGCCTCGTACTGAGATTCCCGGGTTCGAATCACAAGATGACTTGGTTCCGTATTTGAAATTGTACTGTGTGGAAGACAGTGGTGCAGAGGTGGAGCGTCGGCCTCTCGTATCAAAGGTCCCTGGTTCGCGTCCCGTGATGAGCGGGTCCTGACTTTGGGACTTTTCCACACAAACGGCGCGAGTACTGGTGAAGTCTCCAGGAAGCAGACATCGAGCGTGATTAATCTAAGCCCAAGGCTTGTTTCGCAATCGATGTAAAATAAATAAGTTTAACCTAATTGTACTGTAAATTAACAAGAAAGGATATTTCTTCGTTATTTGTATACGTGGTCTTTGTCCAAAGCTGTCATCGAGATGTTTACAGTCTCGTTGTATAAGTATATGCCTAACAGTGATGACCACTATGGTCAGTGTGTGTAGAGGTACAGGCTGATGTGGATCTTCATTTGTCACCAAGCTCTCGGAGGTCCCTTCGTATATTTCACAATTCCAACGGAAAAAAATACAAATGTCAACATACACAACAGAGAGTCGCCCATTTACACATGTAGCTTTACATGCATCTTAGTACATAGATGGCTGGAGGTATACCAATCCTGGTTCTAATATTATGGAACAAAAGTTATCCTTTAAATTGTTGCGTATTTAATATAAAGTTTCGTTTAGCAACAGAGATCTATGCATTGATTGTTTTGTTACAATGACCATGAAATTATTTTTGTATTTGTATTGTATTGCACTGTGTATATATTAAAAACAAACTATGTCTATGTATATTGTAATAAGTATGGTATGAACGCTAAGCTTCTTTTCTAAGTCTGAAAACAAAGTGTATGTTGTGTTATGATCTGTTCTGTGTGTCATGCTGTCATGCTGCGGCGCATGTCATGTAAATTAATTAAGACGGATATCTAAAAATATATTTGTTCGCTATATTACTATCACGATGTTCAGTGGCTAATTAACACAATTACTCTCAATTTACTCCCTTAGCGTACACAATGATAGCCTGTGCGGACTGAAGTCCTTATAATTTGACTGCGTAAATGTACAGTTCTGTATTGATATTTAATCACACACCTCGTCTTCGTAAAATAATGGTGATTAGCTATGTATGGTATCATACAGGCATTGCTCCAGGTAAACAAACCATACAATGGGTACATGCATTCCTTTTATTACAAGTAATGACAAGACAAATTTTGATGCTAAGCATCAAAGACGCCGCGCATGATTTTAAAGCATGACTTAAAGGGAAGCAGATACAGTTCAATACATTTAAATAACCTGTGCAAACGGACAGTATGTAAATATTTTGAACAAGAAGGCCAAATGTCCCTTTATCTTAAACAAGAAGGCCAAGATGTTCCTTTATTGCTCACCTGGATACCATAGTATATAATAAAATGTTATTAAGAGCAAAAAGGGTCCATTTTGACGTAGGGATTATACACTTTATATGCTACGATCTATGTGATATTCAGCATATAAAGTTTAGTCGTGAAATGACAAGTTTTAAAGTCTTCAAACCATTTGGTTTACCGTTGGCTTAACATTGACTGCAACAATAAAGTGTCATACAAGCTGAAGTTTCTTAATTTTAAATCTGCTATAACTAGATCAATTACATAAACAAAAAACATATATACTGAACTATTAACAGATATTAACTTAAGTGTTAATGCCTCTAGTTATAAGTTAAGTGTGACACAAGCTTTGGAAGGAGGGAGAGAGAAGTATATTCTCCTTCCAGTTGAGCAGAAGTATGATAACAAAACACGAGAGTATATAAACAAAAAGTTCTCATGTATAGTCAACATATAGCAAGAATACAATGGTCTGAATGAACAACTGTATGGGGAGAAACGTTTTAAGTTTAGTAATACAACAGAAATAAATAGGAAAAAAACATCACCCGAATCTTTTTTCTGAGCTTTGATGAATCGAGTCGTCAGAGCAGTAAACCAAACAATTAATCAAAGTACAAAGTACTGAAGGTAGAATTGCGATCGTTTAAGAAGAGATACAGAAGTGCATATATGAATATTTATTTTACCGGTTACCTTCAGGCAAAGTTTCAAGTGTGTAACCAGTGCTGAGATTTTGCCTCAACCTGAAACTTTAACCAAAATGTTGACGAACAGACAGACGGAGAGACAGACATCGCCAATCTATAGACCGGAATTGCTAGAGCAATCCGGCCAAAAATAAAATAAAAATCATCAATTTTAGCAGTAAAATCCTGCCAAGAAGTAATGAATTGAGAAAAAAATGTGCTGAGAGGTCCATAATTTCAAACTTGCTAAGATTTGGTCTGTGCAATGAATGTACAAATTGAAAAATGTATTGTTGACATGTATTTTCTACACCATCATTGTAATGTTGTTTATCATAAATAAAATTATTCCTTTTTTTAAATAAACTTTTAATCAAAATGTGTGTCTCAGTGTTGTCTTCTTCAGCAGTTTGACAGAAACAAAGCCTAAATCTGAAATTGTGTCAATGTGTTATTTGTCAACTCTGTCCCATAAGTTTTGCTTGTGATTTGAACTCTCATAAAAAAAGCACGGAAAGGGACAACTTTCCCAACTTTGATTAAATATGTTTTCAATTAAATTGTAAAAAATCTTTTTCTTGTTTTTTGAAAGTTTTGTCATTATTATTTAAGACGGACATTATATACTAGAATAGCCAACTGACTATCATTTGAAAAAGTGTTTCTTATTTAAACCTTTCCCACTTGCATACGTAATTGCAGCCGACGACTATTGAAAACATTGATGCAGAAGAAGAAATTGCTCATAACAAGCTTTCTCCTTTTGCAACAATGTTTTCAACTATATTCAATGATTACACTTCCAATAAATGTGATTTTCTGTATCTTTGCTCAGATTTTTTTTAATTCGTCTGCTGCAGAGTTTTTATATTGTGGGGTGGGTTGTGATTTGTTAAAGGGCAAGCAGGATTGGGAATTGAGTGTAGCACTTATCCTAATGAAACACTCGCCTGCCTGTGCATGTTTTAGCTTAACTTAACTTGTTAATGCTCTTTCCATCATCAACTTAGTCATCTGTTAGTAATCAACTAGATATGAACGAAATAATCGCGTCAAAATCTTGAATCGCGTCAAAATCATAACGAATAAACTGTCAAAATCTAATTTTGAACTGTGTAATACAAATTTAGAATAAAAGGATGAATCAGTTATGTTGTAACAACCAATATCCGCGGGTCATTTACCGAATGATTTTGGATTTTCGGATTTTGGCCGAAAGAAATGATCGATTTCTTGCGAGATTTATTCGTTATTCGTTCTGCCTATTATAATCAAAGTATTCTAAACGCTTTATAAACAAGTGATTTAAAGCGCTCAAATCATTTGATGAAATTTGTTTCTTTAGACGCGGACCTTGTCGAAAGCACCTATCCAAAATGAATTCGTTGTCGAAGGAATAGATGGACTGAGAGAAAGAGAAAGAAAAGGCTTAGCAATGCATACTATCTTTATGAATAAGGACATGAACGAATATGTATGGACTAGCGCCTAGAATTTCGTAGTTAGCCGATCCTTCATTCCACTCGCTTATGCTAGCGGGCGAGTGGATGTTTACATCTCTGCCGAGAGGGAAAAAAGGGTTACAATTTACAAAGGGTAATTGCGCGGTGCAGTGCTATATTGGCGTAGTGATATCTAAATAATTGTGTACACTTTAAATATGATATTTACACTTACAAGACTTGTTATTTTCTATTATAAGCTTGAATAATCGGATTTTTTTTCGTTACTCTATGTTTGCTTTTGTGAGCATTCGTAAATTAGTCAAACCAAAAATTGCACTTTATTGTTGGTGGTGAAGGGCATATACATCACGTGACTTCAAACTCACTATGACTATGGCAGCCTCTGCGCATGCGCAAGTCTACCAAAAAAGCGTAGCCTAGCGAACTCCGTAACCTACTCATAAAAAGAGCTTGCCTATTTAGTTGGGGAACAGTTATTAAAAACAATTTAAATGTGTCTAAAGTTTTGTAACAACGGTAAAAGAAGTACATATCATGTATCTTGTTGTTTCTTAAATCAGTTAATACAATTTATTCAATCATAAAGGCTGTTTTTTCAAACATATTACAGAGTTTTTCTTTACAATAATATTTGTTGGTTTCTCCCTTTTCGATTACGTCACCCCATGGTACAAAATTAAAACCTATCCCATACTGACGCCGCGCTTCCACGCGGCGTCAATAAAGATTTGCGATTTAATGTAATGTCAACCATATACTTACTGAATTAGGGTTTGTTCAATCCTTGTGACTAACCGTTAAACAATACATAGTCATATCCATCTGGACGAATGCGCAGGTTGATCTTGATCTACATAGGTCGTACATTGCTCGATGTTGGTTTGCCTTGAGTACCGCTCATGTACAGTGTAACATCGAGAACGAGGCTAACATCAAAACAATCAATAACAATACACGTGTTGGTGAACACAGCTTAATTGGCAGTCTAAGGATAAAACGATCTAAACAAGGCAAAACTAGCACGCCGATAGCGTGCAGGATGCCCATAAACGTCAAGGTTTCTTAGAATGCTAGAAAAAAAGGTTCAATTCACCAATCCATGAAAGATTGGTTTACACTTAACCATGCAGTTCTCAGACGCTGACCGTTTCGAATTACATTCAATCGATAGGCCCCCTTCCTTTTTTCCCGTAATAGACAAGTCATCGGTTATGTAATGATGCTGCTTTCTATTTGTGTGGTTTCATTGTAAGATAGAAATGTCTCCAGATGTGACTAGGAAACACCTCCGCAATATGCTATTATAGCCCATTATTATTAGTCTGAGATCGAGAAAGTTATTAATATAATCTAGGAAGGACAGACATGAATTCTATTGTATTAAGCACATTTTTTAAATTCACCAAACTGACTTAATTATTGCAGTTTTAAATGCGTTTCTGCGATTTCTGAAGTAAATTATAACGTTTTTCTCGCTTTAACGATTTAATGGTAGGGCATTGGAATACGGGTGAGAAGCTTCTAACGCCACTGGAGCAGACGAATTTTGAAAACATTGTGGCAAAAGGAAAAATTGCTCATAGTGAGCAATTTCTCCTTGTGTCACAATAAGTTCAACCCAATTTAATCATTAACTTATTATTTATGGATATTTTGTCACGACATCTTTTCAAAACGAAATTGTTAGTATTGAAAAGAGTTTGAAACACTGTGACAAAGGGAGACATTGGTCATTATTTGCAGTTTCTTCTTTTGCCTAAATGATTTCAAAATTCGTCTGCTGCAGAGGCGTCAAAATCGTCTATATAAGGGAAAGGATTAAACAAAATGTTATAGCTTCACAATTAATGCAAAAATAAATAAAGCTGAAACTAATGTAATTGTCGTAAATATTATTTCATTTTATTGTTTGTAACTTTCTGGAACTGCTTCGTCTATCAAGGTATTGCTTTATGTGAACACCGTTTAAGCCTAGAAACGCATGTTTCTATTGACGTTTGTTCGAGAAACGTTCTTCTATTCTAGTTATTTGGAAAATTGATTTTTTTTGTCTTCAATATTTAATGTAAACTGCAACATTGTAATGATTGTGTCTCGAAGTTGATGTATTTTAGGTACTTATTTCGTTATCACTATTAACGGTTCATTAATCCACGCCCCCCGTGGTATAGTTGACCCAATTATAGATCATGTTCCTTATACGAACGTCAGTGAATGAATTTACAGCAATCGACTGATAATACACCGATAAAGAAAGGATAAATTGCACAGAAAAAGAAATTGATCATTTCTCCAAGTGTAAAAAGTATACTTCCGATTTTCTAAGCGATACATTTTCTTGTTCATAGGTTTCCGAATCAGACGAAACTTAACCCTTTTTACTCATCGGTGGTGCAGTGGTAGATCGTCCGCCGTGATAGCTGGAGGTCGCAGGTTTGAGCCCAGGTTGGGTCATATCAAATGCTTTAAAAATGGTAGTAATGGCTGCCCTCCTTGGCGCTCAATGTTGCGTGGTTAGCTGAATGGCTTGTGTCAGGTTAAATGGTCCAGTAGTACTGGTTACTTACCAAGGAAACACCGTGATATAACTGAACAATTGTTGAAAGCGGCCTAGTACATCACACAATAAACCTTAACCCTTTCCAATATAGAACAGAATGTGAAGCAAACGACATTAAAACATTTAACGAAGTCTATGGAAACTTCGTATAAATAAAATGATAATAATGGAATGTTGTTCGAAAAGAATGTTTTTAAAAGGATAATGTGCACAGTTTGAGCATTTTCTCCTTTTGTCACATTGTTTTTAAAAGCCGTCTGCGACAGATACGTCTTTGAATATGGGGATTTTTTTTTATCGACACGACCTATAACAACTATGATTCAACCAATGAACAACTGGTCTTATAAAATCGTCAAGTCATGGGGGAACACTGACATTGACATATCGTGTAGTAAATAAGCGCATGCTTTTCAAATAGAAATATATTTATAACCCATTATCAAAGGCTTTCCTTTCAGGATGGTCAAGCCCCGGTATCTCAGTCGGCAGCGACGTGAAATGTCAATCCAGAGGTTGTGAGGTCGAACTACAGCATGTACATGATTCTTTCCAACATTTTACAATGTGACAAGCGTCTCTCGTCTTTTATATCAGTCTATCTGAAAAGGTACCCAGTTGCTCGAAAAGTATGTTGTGTGTAGTTCTAGTGTGCGAACGCCAGGAAACACATGGGTAGATGACCTGGCCGCCGAGATGTGAAAAACAATTTGGAAACGCCGTTGAACCTCAAATAATCAACCTTTCAGGAAGTCTCTACGACTAGACTTGAACACGGCGAATCACCCGGATAAGAGAGCGCTATGGTGCAGACTGACCTTGTCGCAAAGTCTCGAAGGTCAGTGTTCGTGTGATATGTCCATTATGGTAATTTGTAAGAACGGATATTCACGGCTCTGCAATATCTAGTTTGTCTTACAAGCTTTAGATGGTTATTACTTAATGTAGAAATAAATAACTGCCCTTTATGATTGTACTCCTGTTTTGTGCTATTGGTTATTCGTAAGATGCTGCTGATTATGATGGCAATGATGATGATGATGATGTCCAAGTGTCCCTGCAATTCTGATCGCCATGGAGGAAAGCCATTACCAATAGCTTCTTACTTGTGTTTGGATGGCGTTTGACGTATCTAATGTTTAACACTTTCAGCGCCACAGGCAATATTGAGGATTTTGCAAACGATGCAGATTCAGGTGAGTCAGCTCGTAACGAGCTGTCTCACCTGAAATCAGCATTGTTTGCCTTTTAGTTAACAAAATAGTTAAAAACTTTCATAAACTGAGAAATGGACACACCCGATTTTAAACATGGAAGAGTCTACTTTAAACAATTCGGCGCTGAAAGAGTTAATGACTGACACCATCAGTATTTCCAAATCAGAGCGCATTATGTATTCATAAGCGGAACGACGTGTATTTAAAATCAAGGCAACGTATATTTTTACAACGGAGCAAAAAATTCACCGGAGACCGAACGGAACACAAACTAATCATATACGGAGCAACGAAGCTATATCAATAAGGCAAGCGGAGTCCAACCAGAGCAAACACTGTGGACAGTGAAGACTCTCTGCCCGGAACTATACAACGTTTAACCCTTTCCCACATACAACACATCTGCAGCAGACGAATTTGAAAACATAGTGGCGAAAACCTGAAAAATATCCATAAAAGATAGCTTAATTTTGAAAAATAAAGTTGAAAACATTGTGGCCAAATGTGAAATTGCTCACAATGTTTTCAAAAGTCGTCTGCTGTTATTGCGAAAAATGCGTCTGCCGGTGTTTGATACGGTCAGAACTCAATTCTATGCTGCAATAAAGACTTCTGAATTGTCAATTACGAGAAGGATTTTTCTTCTGACCAATAAGATACTTGAGCATAAAGTTAGAGCTCAGAGTATACTTGTATAGCTACGGAACCTGTTTTTTGAGTCTTCAATGTCCGCAGATGTCTTAACTCTGTCAGCGCAAATGGCAATGCTAAAAATGCCAAGAGAGTTGAGATCCCAGATCGTCAGTTGCGGCTCATTGAATATAAAAGCACTGCAGTGCTGATGGCCTGGGGGCTGCTGGAAGGTTAGATTTTTCGACGCACGGGCCCTACGGACCTCGGTTTATCCGACACTGTATATTTCACGTGACTTCTTTCGAGGGGTGGGGGGAGTCGGGCAAGGGCCCTGTGGGCCCCGGCTAAATCCGCCATTACATTTGCCACGCTTTTTCTTTGTTTACCATTATTTTTCGGCGCACGGGGCCCTACGGCCCACCGGTTTATCCGCCACTTTATTTTTCACGTGACTTCGTTCCTCTTCGCGATGTTAATAAGGTTAACAAGCGTCCATATTTGACCTCTCGGCACATTAATTTATAAAGCATTTCTTAAACTTATATTGGATTACTCACGCCTTAAGTTTTTCACTGATTTTCCAACAATATCAAAATGATCTTTATGGGGGAGATTGCAGTTTTGTTGAATCCATGATGAACTATTTTTCACGCGCAGTTTCTCATGCGTTGCTGCAAACAGTAATTGGCAGGCTGCCAACTCCCCCAAAAATGGTATTATTACTCTGACCAGGGGCTAAAGCCCCAGGCCAATACAACCATTAGCCCTTCTACATATAAACCTTGAATAATTGGCTTGCCTCTAGGCGATGGTCCAGTTTACATATATTCTTGTTCCCTTTCCAAGTATATAGCTATAATGAGGTGTCTTTTTTAATATTGAAAATACTCTAGTAATCATATCTCATTGGCCTAATTAGCTTTAACCGAGTTGTTAAACAAACTCATATTTCAGGTTTTAGAGTAGTAGCATATGTTTATTAAAATGGTCTCCATGACAACATGAATGGACATGGTAATTATATTTCCGTTTTCTCAGACTTGCTTATACATAGAAATATATGAAATGGGCCTCGTCACAATAAAACCAATCTTCGTTTTTTGTTCGATCATGTAAGAGCCAGATCAGCATGTCTCCCGCGCTAATATGTGCATCATTTGAATGTAGATCTACTAGATATATTGTCATGCAATTAGCTACTTCTTTCATGAATATATATATATATATATATATATATATATATATATAATCACTATGTACTTAGTTTCTGATGAGTGAGGACATAAATTATACAAATTTGTAAAACTATGTTAAATAACCGATTCCAAATTTCATATTGTATATATATCGAGGGCTTGGCGTGAAACGGTTGTAACTAAAATTGGTATTTTATTTACCAAGGTTAATAACCTCGCCATAAAGTCTGTATAAGCATTAAATCATTTTTCTTGGTAAACAATGCTAATTTAGGTGCCATTGCTCGTTCTGAGCAATGGCACCTAAATTTGCATTGTTTACAAAGGGGTCAAAATTGTCCCTAAACCAGGGTTTTCAAAATAGGTTTTTAGTTACAACCGTTACAATACGCGGATGTCGTGATAACACGTGTTTTCATCAAACGGGTTAATTTAGAGGAGCAAAACTTACCCGATTATCAATAAATAGTTGATTTGGTTGTTGTGAATGTTTTAGTTGTTTGAACTAACCAGTTTTAAAGAATTAAGATGGGACTAGATTACAATTAATTTCCTTTGACTTCCATATGATGACTTACATCGTATCGAGGGCTTGGCGTGAAACAGTTGTAACTAAAAACCTATTTTGAAAACCCTGGTTTAGGGGCAATTTCGACCTCTTTGTAAACAATTCAAATTTAGTTGCCATTACTCAGAACGAGCAATGGCACCTAAATTTCCATTGTTTACCAAGTAAAATGTTTTAACGCTTATAAAGACTTAATGGCGAGGTGATTAACCTTGGTAAAAAAAATACCAATTTAAGTTACAACAATTTCACGCCAAGCACTCGGTATTATCGTTCACTCAACGACAATGATGGCTGTCGATTGAGCTAGCTAACCGTCGAGCACATCGGTAGGTGTACTGACCGGCTTGACAAACTAACAATTATCAATTTACCTTACACTTATTAGTTTGATTTCCATTGCCAACATATATGCATAGAGCTCGTTTGAAATGTGTAGATATTCTGAATTCAATTAGAAATTGTCTAGAAATATCTCCTAAGTGAAATTCCGAGTAAAGGCGCCGGATAAGGTTATTTGAGTACAGGCCACGCATCAGTCTCTTATATTCTATTAGCGTCAAGAGTCATTAAAGCCACTTGTATCGTGAAATTATATCTTAAACGTCTGGGTCAGTCGGTCATTAGATGCGAGACTGCTTAACCGAGTGTTGACTTTAATGGTTTTTGTTTTGTTTTTCAGTTGAATTGTGTTTCAAACGATTTCCAATATAACTAAGTTATACCATGGCCTCGGTAGTGTAGTGGTAGTGCGTCCGCCTCGGCTGCTTGAGGTTGCGGGTTCGATCTCCGGCCGGGTCATACCAAATGCTTTAAACATAGTAGAAATGGCTGCTCTCGACATCGCTCAGGGTTGCTTGGTTAGCATTACGACTGACTGGCTGGAGTCAGATTAAAGGGACCAGTAGTACTGGTAACTAATTCAGGAAGCGCCGTGAAATAAATGAACAGTTGTTGAAAGAGGCGTAAAACACCAAACAATAAAACAATCATATACAATTGGTCGTATTCTTAATTACAATACTATCAAATCAGTTAAAGAGCTATTTCCCGCAAGCTTTATGCGAAAGGAAAGACATTTAACCAAATCTGACTCAGAACTCTTCGGCCGTATTCCCCAGCAACTGGTTGCAACCTCCAAATTCTTAATAACGAGTATATTGTCTATTCAAAGGTAATAATAAGTTTTGACTTGCGAAACAAAGATAGTTTCGCCAATCAAAGAAAATGTGTTATTTTTTTAATTTAGAGGTATAATAAGGATTGCATTAAGAATTGTTGCTGAATAAGGGACGTGCTCCCTCTTGTTCAAAATGGACATGCTCTACCTAGTCTATGGTACGGTAGCATATGTCGGTTTACTCTCTAGCATTTTACAATATATTTGAAAATATCCATCTCTACCCTTAGCCCTTTCGCTGCCAATAGCAATTAAAGGATTTTGCAAACAAGTCAGATTCAGGTGTCTCTCCTGAAATCTGCATTGTTTGCTACTTAGACATTTCATTTTACCAATTGTCCTGCTGGACAAAACATGGAGTGGTTCAATGGTTAACATGGAATAGTCGACTTTGTGGAATACGACAGTGAAAGAGCTAAGGAAAATATATTTGCAAAGGATGAAAGAAGGGTCAACAGAACTCGAGTCAAATCTCAAGGACAAGCATTGTTATTCAAAGCCATCCGATGCGAGATCGATTGATTTAGAATGGGTTTTAATCACAGCTTCCTCACGTTCAGAGAGCACGTATCAGATGGATGGCTACACCTGAACATAGTTTATCGTTTGATACGGTCCAATCGAAAAGGGGGAAGTTGCTGTCTGTAAAATACGTAGGTTGAGATCGATTTATATGGCCTCATATTATCATCAAAATCGACACATTTCACCAGAACCTTCGAACAAAGTATTGAAAGTGGTTTTCTTAAGGTGTAAGAATTTATCAGACCACGCGGATGAGCATATTGATAGGGATCAGCACTTTTCACAATGGCTTGGTTACCTTTAAGCACTGACAGTTCAATTTGTCAATATATTAGCTGCACTGCTCGGACGGGCATATCGCTGTAGAGGAAACATCACTTATTGTCCAAACGATCGAATGCAGCTCGGGCTGTTTTATTATTTAAGACCTTCATGAAATAGCGAGATTTGTTTAAGAATTAATTTGTCTTACCACACAATGGTATCTACACTGTTCTCAATGTCTAGGTTACACCTTTAAGCACTGACAGGGTTATTAGTTTAATACTTAGCACGCTGACTTCCTGCGGCTTGAAGTCTCAGTGTTGAATTTTAACAAGTATTTCTACGGATATTTGAAGCAGTTTTTGCTATACCTACATGTGTTTTGGTAAAAAAGTAACGAACAATGAATACCAAAAATAACTCTATTGTTATACAATGTTCACAAACAATAATGTAGTTTGAACGATAATATAGGTTAAAGCGACTGAAATCCAGATGGCACGGAAAAAAAATCGAATTCGCCCTAAATGTTATTCTTTATGTTATCCAAGTAAAACCAGGGTAGAAAATGTATTGTTTTTTATCAATAAAGTGAACTTGAGTCGTTTTGAATTGTCCCGATGAAGGGGTTTCCTATTTAAAAATACTTACCCCGTTACTGACAGGGTATACTTTGCGATGGAAAAAGTATCGAAAACAAGAAAATCTCACCAATTATAGGGGTATGTAATATGTCAGTTATCATATTTTAATGCCCCAAATACAAAAATAACACTTATTTTCTTAAAATTGGAAATTTTATTTTTTTTCGACAGTTGGGTATCTGGAGTTCAGTCGCTTTAAAGTCTAACGGTAATGCGTATTTATATATGAGGCACTGTAACAAACACTTCAGTTAACCTATTTTAATTCCCAGACCGGGTATTTACCATGTTACCGATGCGATTCTACTTCAGTATAACGCTTCCAGCGCAACATTTCCTAAAGTAGATTATTCCGTGTTCAAGATCGGACGACTCGGACATATCCAAGTGTCATACATGTAATAGGAGTCTTGAAATACTTCGATAACTGAAAGGCAAACAATGCTGATTAAGGTCTGTTTCACCTAAATATGAGCCGTCCCGCGAGAAAACCAACATTATGGCCTCTGCGTAATGTATCGACCCAGATCAGCATGCGTAGTCCGCGCATGCTAATCCGAGCCGACACCTTCCGTCTCAGGGGTATAGAGGTATAGAGTAATGATTCCTGAAACAGAAAATCCACAGGAGGCGAAACTGTCTGTTCGGTTCAGCCTGCTCGGCATGCTTAGGATGATCAGGGTCGATACTTTACACGGAGTCCACAGTGTTGGTTTTCTCGCGAGACGGCTCATATGTATTGTCTGCAAAAAACATATTATTGTCATTAGCTATTGCACGGACAGGCATCGTCTCTTAAGGTGATACCTCACGAGTGTGATACCTCACGAGTGTGATACCTCCCTAGTGTGATACCGAGTTCTACGAATACTAAATTGCCTTTTTCATTATTTTAGTATCTAAGATATTCATCGTAAAGCAAGAACTATTTAAGAATTCAGTTATCTTTCCACAGGGAGCTAATTCTGTCACAATGGTGTCTAATGATTTTGAATTAAATGCTCATGAAAGTAATCAATAACCGTGGTTAAGTCCAGAATACTGGAAGAATAGCAGTACAAACATATCGTTGTGTAGCGAGCTGATACAGTGCAATTAAGCCAGATCGCTACCAATCCGAACAGCAACTGTTGCGCATAGGTGCAGTCCAAGCTACTTCCTGGTTTCAAGGGTTTCGGAGTCTTATCCATTTCCCACTTGCAGACGCATTTTGATGCATCTACAACATTCAACATCTCAAAAGATCATAACAAACAAGAAATAGTCCATTATGGGCAATTTTTGCTTTTGCTGAAATGTTTTCAAGTTTATATAATAATCATGGTTTTATTTATAGAGGTTTTCGAATTCTTTTTTCCTAGATATTTTCAAAGTTTATTATATTGCTGCATGTAGGAACGGGCTAATCAGTTATAACTAATTTTGTGCAATTTCTTCTTTTGTCACCATGTTTTCAAAAAGCCGTCTGCTGCGGAGGCGTCGGAAAGCGTCTATATGAGGGAAAGGGTTAATTACAAAGGAAAATCCGATTGGTTCTATTTATGAATATTATATTAGTTTCTTCAGACAGCAAGACGAAGCAGACGATAAACCTTGACATATGAAACCATGGACTTGTAAGGGAAAATAATACTTTATCCGAAAGACGGAAACAATGACGGAATACGGTCATTCGGGATTAAAGGCGACTCGACTCTCACTAAAAATAACTAATACATAGTCTGGAATTAACAAATCACGAGGGTTTCCGGGTATACTGTTGGTAATGGATAACTCACCGTGACGTGGGTAATTATATGTATCTTAACCCTTTCCGACATATGATATAATGTAATGTAAATATAGAGACCAATTGCTCTGATTGAGCATACGCTTTTTAGCTTCATAAGTTCATACAGTTGTAGTTGTAGTTACAGCCAGGTGCAATAGCCAAGCGATTAGATACAGGGCAAACCGGGTGCGATACCCTAGCTCTTTCCGAAAAGATCCTTTAAAGCACAGATACAATTGGGGAACTTTTTCCTGGGAAGAACAAGTAGTTTACCTCTAGTTGAGTAAAAGACACTTAAAAGCGCATTAGAAATCTAGAACCCAGATCAGGATTCAAACCCTAGGCCTCTGGATTGACAGTTTAGCGTGTTTTAAAACAACTAGACCACCGGACCACCATTTAACATTTGAAGCAAACGATTTTTAAAACATCTAAGAAAACATATGAAAAATCTCTGTAAATGGAAATTTATTAATTGCATAGAGTTGAAAAAAAAATGAGAAAAGGAGGAATTGCTCAATAAGAGTAATTTCTCCTACGTCACAATGTTTTCAAATCGAGGGCTCGGCGTGAAACGGTTGTATCTAAAATTGGTATTTTTTTACCAAGGTTAATCACCTCGCCATAAAGTTTTTATAAGCATTAAATCATTTTTCTTGGTAAACAATGGAAATTTAGGTGCCATTGCTCGTTCTGAGCAATGGCATCTAAATTTGCATTGTTCAAATCGCCCCTAAACCAGGGTTTTCAAAATAGGTTTTTAGTTACAACCGTTTTCACGCCAAGCCCTCGAAATGTAGGCTGCAGCATAGGCGTCTGAAAGTCCCTGTATAAGATTAATAGTTAACTGATAATAAATGCCATTCAGTCTTTTGATATATTTTTTAACTAGACCATGGCATAGGAAAATCGACCTTTGGGCTTTTGCGACCAGTGAACAGTTTAATTTGGATACACACACACAGTTTAATCCCTATACGAATACAATCTAATCAGTATATACGCACTGTCGAATCTGGACATACATGTACACACAGTGTAATTATATATGAATGTACGTACAGTTTAATCTAGATGTACGCGTTGTGTTATCAGGGTATTCTCTGTTCGTTATCTAGTAATTATACAGGAAGTTTATAAATGACGATTTCGACCGAAAGTCGACTTAAAATTGTATCCATATTGGCTGCCATTGATTTCAAAATATCTGAAGGTCGGTTTTCGTATGGCGTGACTCATATGATCAAACGTGAATGCTAATCGAGGCTGAAATAGGTTGAGATAGGGTGAGGTGGGTTGAGATAGGGTGATATAGGTTTAGCTAGGATTGCGAAAGTGTGATGTAGGGTGAGATAGGTTGAGATATTGTGAGGTAGGTTTAGATAGGCTGAGAAAGAGTGAGGCATGGTGAGATTGACTGAACTAGGTTGAGATAGGTTGAAATAGTGTGAGGTAAGTTTAGATAGGTTTATGTAGGGTGAGATAGGGTGAGATAGGTTGAGCTGGGGTGAGATAGGTTGAAATGGGGGAGACAGTATGAGATAGGTTGAGCTAGTGTGAAGTAGGTTGAGATAGTGTAGGGTATGTTGAGATAGTGTGAGGTAGGTTGAGATAGTGTAGGGTAGGTTGAGATAGTATGAAATAGGTTGAGATAGTGTGAAGTAGGTTGAGATAGTGTAGGGTAGGTTGAGATAGTGTGAGGTAGGTTGAGATAGTGTAGGGTAGGTTGAGATAGTGTGAGGTAGGTTGAGATAGTGTAGGATAGGTTGAGATAGTGTGAGGTAGGTTGAGATAGTGTAGGGTAGGTTGAGATAGTGTGAGGTAGGTTGATATAGTGTAGGGTAGGTTGAGATAGTGTGAGGTAGGTTGAGATAGTGTAGGGTAGGTTGTGATAGTGTGAGGTAGGTTGAGATAGTGTAGGGTAGGTTGAGATAGTGTGAGGTAGGTTGAGATAGTGTAGGGTAGGTTGATATAGTGTGAGGTAGGTTGAGATAGTGTAGGGTAGGTTGAGATAGTGTGAGGTAGGTTGAGATGGGTTGAGAAGGGTGAGATAGGATGATATATGTTTAGATAGGGTGAGATAGGTTGCGATAGTGTGAGGTAGGTTTAGATAGGCTGAGAAAGAGTGAGGCATGGTGAGATTGACTGAACTAGGTTGAGATAGGTTGAAATAGTGTGAGGTAAGTTTATATAGGTTTAGGTAGGGAGAGATAGGGTGAGATAGGTTGAGATGGGGTGAGCTAGGTTGAAATGGGGGGAGATAGTATGAGATAGGTTGAGATAGTGTGAAGTAGGTTGAGATAGTGTGAGGTAGGTTGATATAGTGTAGGGTAGGTTGAGATAATGTGAGGTAGGTTGAGATAGTGTAGGGTAGGTTGAGATAGTGTAGGGTAGGTTGAGATAGTGTAGGGTAGGTTGAGATAGTGTAGGGTAGGTTGAGATAGTGTGAGGTAGGTTGAGATAGTGTAGGGTAGGTTGAGATAGTGTGAGGTAGGTTTAGATAGTGTAGGGTAGGTTGAGATAGTGTGAGGTAGGTTGAGATGGGTTGAGAAGGGTGAGATAGGATGATATATGTTTAGATAGGGTGAGATAAGTTGCGATAGTGTGAGGTTGGGTGAGCTAGGTTGAGATATTGTGAGGTAGGTAGAGATAGTGTGAGATAGGTTGAGATCGGGTGAGATATGGTGATATGGTTTAGATAGAGTGACAAATGCTGAGATAGGGTGAAATAGGTTTAGCTATGGTGAGATAGGTTAAGATTGGGTGTGATAGGTTTAGATAGGGTGAGATTGGTTGAGATAGGGTGAACTAGGTTGTTTGTCTACATTGGTGGTTTTCACGAAATTCTGATTGCCTTGTTTCATATGTCTTCCGTAACAGGTAAACGTCTGGCTAACCCTTTCCGCCATACGACAACATCTGAAGCAGACAACTTTGATTACATCTAGACGAAATTATTGAATACCTGTATGATTATTTAATAGGCATTTAGATAGAAACATTGTGGCCAAAGGAGAAATTACTTATCATGAGCAATGTCTTCTTTTGCCATAATGTTTCCGAAAGTCGTCCGCTAATGTGCGCTAGCAAGCGTATTCATGTGGGAAAGGGTTAAAGTAGACACTAAAAATATGTTTTCCCTTACACGCTAACTTCATTAGCAATTTAACCCTTTCCCTCATACGACAATTCTGCAGCAAACGACTATGAACGTAATTTGTCAAAACATAGAAAATCTCCATAATTGAATGGATAACCTATGACAAAAAGTGGAAAACATTGTGTCAAAAGGAGAAATTGCACGTTTTGTGCTATTTCTTCTTTTGTCACTATGTTTTCAAAAAGCCGTCTGCTGCAGAGGCGTCAGAAAGCGTCTATATGAGGGAAAGGGTTAAAAGGTATAAAATGTCAAGTTGGCGATGGAAAATGGAACAATGAACGATAGAACATCGTCCCCAATAGTCAAATGGTATGGAAACGTCAATCGAAAATGTCGCCCGCTTCGTGTCAAGAGCGGAATATAATCCACCATTTTTGGGATAGGGGCGTTTCGCCACTATCTCATAGCGAAGCTGCTTTCGAAAAGTCGGATTAAAAGCTGCAACCGCAGTCTACATGTGTATACCTACACCAAAATCGAGTTTTGATTGGTTATAATCTGCCTTTTCAACGATTTCATTGGTTCGACCGAATCACAAAACCCTCCGCTTGCATAATTTTATGAGACAAAATAGTTTCTATGAATGAAACTCACTCTGAACTATGGTTGACCTTAAGGTCAGTAGTGTGAGGTAACGTCGACCGTTCTGTGACCCCATTAGTTTACAACAGTCGACTTAAAGAGAAATGTGCAAAGCACTGTAAATACAATTATTGAAAGGAGTTGAAACCATTGTGGCAAAAGTAGAAATTGCCTACGAAAAGCAATTTCCCCTTTTGTCACAATGTTTTCGATTGTCGTCTGCTGCACATGCGTCTGTAAGCGTCTGTAGGCGGAAAATGGTTACATCCTTCCCATGGAAGCGGAACCCTTTCCGTGATACTATAACAGTTCGAATATTTAAAAAATATTGTTGAAAATGGAGCTATTGCTGACAATGAGCAATTCCTCCTTTTCACACAATGCTTTCAAACACGTTTCAAATTAATTCTTTTCATATTTAAACGTTTTACTATGGACGTTCTTTCCCTCTTTCTCCCTTCCGGACACATTTTGAATAACATGCTAGAGATGAATGATTACGAGCAATTTTGCCTTACATCAAGGGGAAAAATATATAGTTGAAACCTTTGTGGAAAAAGAGGAAATGGGTCATGATAAACAATTCTGCAGCCGTCTGCTGCACATGCGTCAAAAAGCGACTGTAAGCGGGAAAGGGTTGAACCGTTCCCGTTATAGCTACTTAGTTACAAACAAATGTTGAAAGTATATTTGCAAACGGAGCAATTGCTGACAATGAGCAATTCCTCCTTTTCAAACAATGCTTTGAAACATGAATCAAATTGTTTCTATAACCTAGATAACGAAAACATTTGTCTACAGTTATTATTTTAACCTTTGCCCCTTTTAGACACATTTGACTAACCTTAACAGATGAATGATAATCAACAAGTTTGTCTTTTTCCACAATGTTTTCATCACTATTCAAAATCATACTTTTATTCAGGTCAATAGTTATGCCTTAGTTCAATGTTGTTTGCTGTATATTTAGTCTATGTGGTCAAGGTTAAGGAATACTGTAAACAAACTTGTTACAACATAATTCGTCCAAAGAGAGAGGTCCTACTGTGTATACATGCCATGAAATAATGTTACAAACGGTCTCACCGCTACTGGGGAATTGTTGGTAAAACAGGTCGCGTTTTGTGTTGAATATTCTCATGTGTCGCTGTATGTAGACCCTACTAGGAAATAGAAATTAAATCTACAAATTATAGATAAGTTAATTTCAACATTGATTGATTGGGATTTAACGCCGTTTTTAACATTTCTTCAGTCATATCACGGCGGCCAGTTCACCTACAAATGTATTTCCTGGTTTTCTCAAACCAGTACTGCTCACAACAATCTTCCCAAGCAACTGGCTGCGTTTCCACATAGACTTAGCCATTGGTGAAAGACGAATGACGCATGTCGCATTGACTTTTGTCAAACGTCGGAAAGAAATTTGGCCGAATTTGTCAACACATCCGAGTTATAACCGCAAGGTCATTATTTATTTTATTATTGAGAAGCTTCTAGCGATTTTGGGACTAAAATTATAATGTATATGCATTTGCGTTAATTTAAGACTCAACGTTCATCAACGTGTAATATAGTCCTAGATGTATCTGTTGACAAATAAACTAGAAATGTAGTCTAAATAGGTTTTTGAAAATTAACCTTGACGGTCCGGTCCCGTTTCGGAAATACAATTAAATTGCAAATACTTTACAAATACCATAATCTAAGCTGACGTGTTTTGACGCATCGAACCAGTCTTCTGTAATCAATACTTGAGTTGTCTCCATCTGTAAAGCTTGGAGGTATAATCCGGCGTCCGGCCGGCTGTCTGCCTGAATGTGCATTCGTCCGTCCGTCATGGATTGCATGTATTGGTTAACACGTTGTTTCTGTATGGCAGATTTATTTCAAAGTGGTCACAATTATACCCGTGTGATCAGGAGAACGGCAAAGTACTAGGTACATAACTCTGGTCTGTTTTTTCAGTTATCTCCATTTTTCCTTATTTAGTTCAGCGATTGTCTCAATTAACTTTCATTGTATCAATTTCAAACTTGGTTTGTATGTAACTTATGACCTACAGATTTGCAGTGCACCATTACCATAAATTTAGCATGCTGCGTTTGGAGTGTGTATATTTTTGTCTTTCAATGTTCTCCCTTATTATATGCAACACATGCGTTCCGTGAAATTCCCCTTTTCGTTAATGAGTGCTTCCCCAAGATTTGTACTTCGTCAAATCTAGTCTGTTTTTTAGGTGTAAACTCAATTTTTTCATTTCTTCGGTTATTGTCTCAATATATGTCCAATATATCAATTTAAGACTTGGTGTATAGGAAACTCAGAGCTGCAATTGTGCAGTGCAAAAGAAACATAACTCTATCATGCTTTCGATCGTCTTTCATTTATCAGCATGATTACAATATACATTGTTGATCTTTAGTGATTTCTGAACTAGAAATATTTTAATTAAGGGTAGCTGCTCGGGTTTTTTTTGTCAATCTTTTGTCCTTCGATATTTTGTTTATACAAGAAAAGGGTAAAACTTTGACAAATGAGGTATATGTTATTGGCAGGCAATATGTGTTGCTTCAAACATTTTTGGTTTGGTTTGTTTAAAGGTCATTGTTTCATTGTTTCAACAATGTTTGTCCATATGATCTATGCCATATGTTTTCAATTTACATATGCCCCCTATACCATCAGCGCTTTCAGCGCTTTGATTAGAATTAGTAAACACATTTAACTTGGCACATATTTTATTAAAATAGTTTTATATTTAGATTTTCTGGACAAATATCAAATACGTATATGTGCACTATCGTACGGGTTATCCATTTATTTATTTTTATTTTTATTTTTTTAATTTTTATTTGTGTGCAATTAGCTCGGTAAAGAAATGAGCCTCTGCTTAATATATCGACCCAGATCAGCCTGCGCAGTCCGCGCAGACTTATCCGGGCCGACACATTATGTCTCGGGGAGATAGAGGTATAGAGTAATGAATCCTGAAACAGAAAATTCACAGGAAGCGAAAAGTGTCTATCCGGGTAAGCCTGCGGGACATGCCTAGGCTGATCCGGGTCGATACTTTACGCTAAGTCCACAATGTTGGTTTTCTCGCGGGACGGCTCAAATGTCTTTACCTTTTTTCTTAAATTAGATTTTTTGGATTGTGGCGAAATAATAATTACCTTTTTTATTCTAGCGATGTGATTTTTTTTTTGATTTTTTAGGACACTAACTTATACAACAATTTTATATGTATTTAATATTTCTTACTACAACGGTTATTCATATTTGTATTATGAATGAGAATTGTAAAATACATTCTTAGTAAATGTTCAGAAAGTGATAATTCGAATATATCTCTTAACCCTTTCCTCATATAGACGCTTTCTGATGCCTTTACGGCGTTTTGAAAACATAGTGACAAAAGAACAAAATATGTTCAAAGTCGTCTGCTGCAGAATTGTCGCATGAGGGAAAGGGTAAACTCGAACAAGCTCTTTTGAAAACAGCGCAGTAGCAATCAGAACAGACGAATTATATTGATATGATTTTGTCACTGGCTAGCTATTCACACCAAATGTATACATTGATTATAAAGCTGATTTTTTTTTTTAAATGGATTAAGCCTAGATTAACTCGAAAACGTCGATAACTCGAAGTCACTTTTGAGTTCGAGTCATTGCGAGTCCATTGTAGCTGTAAATGTAAAAACAGTTCAGAGTCAGACACAGAAGCGATCGACGGATCCAGAATGCGCATGAAATTCATCTGGACCATTTAACCCTTTCCCTCATATAGACGCTTTCTGACCAGATCTGGAACCATTGTGACTTTTGCCAAGCACTGCAGGATGGTGTCCTTGGTGTTGCTGATGCAGACCCGCTACCAGGGGATTATGTTATCACCCCCTACTACAGCATAGGGGATGATGCATTTGCCATGAGGACCTGGCTGATGAAACCTTTTCCTTGACGCAGTTTAGACGATGGCCAGCAGGTCTTTAACTACCGGCTGTCCAGAGCACGTTGTGTGGTGGAGAATGCTTTTGGCATACTTGCAAACCGCTTCCGCTGTTTCCTCTCCACCCTCCAGGTCTATGTGGATACTGCAACCCTCGTTGTGAGATCGTGTGTCGCCCTGCACAACTACTTGAGGGTGAGAAACCCTGCTGCAGACCAGCTTCTTCTAGACCAAGAGGATGCTCAGCACAACGTCGGCGTGCCAATGCCAACATGATGGATCTCACTCAACCACAGAGTGGGAACCACGACATCAGGGAAGCAAAGCTGCAGAGGCTGTACCTCAAGCACTACCTGACGTCACCAGCTGGCTCTGTTCCATGGCAGAACCAGTGTCTCCGTCAGTTCTAGGCTGATCGGCATGAGGGAAACGGTCCTGTTAAGTGTCATCATTAAATACTCTCTGTAAACTCTGTAAACGGTCCTTTTTAAGGTTTATTGTTAACACAGTGAATTCTGATTATTAGTATTGTGTTCATTTGTTTACACCTTGTTGATTTGCTTATGTTTGTAGTGCCTAACATATAGTTAAAAACTACTTCTTCTTGATCCAAGTGCTCGTCAACTTCCAAAAGCACAATGACTGTAGCTTACCCGTACTGCGCAGGCGCAGCCACACCGTTTTACCGTAGCTTAACGCAGTTGACACTAATTTATCGTAGTTGCGCGTACTTAGGACGTAGTTTATACGTAGTTACTCGTAGTTACTCGTAGTTAGACGTAGTGATACCCTAGTTAACCCTAGCCACTTTGCTCGTAGTTGAATGTAGTTGACCGTACTTACACGTAGTTCAACCTACTTAGACTTTCTATATTTCCTGTTTTTGCCAATTTTGAACCTACTTCGAACGTACTTCAACGTGGTTGACCGTAGTAACACTACGGCAGACTACGTTTGCAATGAACTACGGTCAACTACGTGCATTACCGTAAATGTGACCATGGCTTAACCTATTACACGCCGGGATATTACTGAATTTTTGAAAGCGGCGTTAAACACCAAAAACAAATCAATCAATACAGACGCCCTATACTTAATTTAGTTAGTGCTTTCAGCGCTCTGATTCCATTCTCTTCGGTTCAGGGACCTAGATCTATAAGATATCTACGTCCGTGCTTCCGGTGAAACGTTAACAAATAGTACCGACTCCGGCTAAAATAAACACTCGGTTTGATCTTTTGGCAGTCACGATGGTGCCTTTTTTATTTAAACTTCCTATCCTAGTAGTTGAGTAACCAGGGACCAATAATAAATGAGCCAGTCCTTGGGAAAAATGTGCAAGTTGGCATCTGTGAACAGTAAGGTCTGATCAAGATCTACACTGTTCATATAGTACTTATAAATGTAAGAGGTTCTGTCAACGTGTGTATTTTTGTATAAGAAGGGTTAGGCTATACATGCTGATCTGACTATTCAGAAATGCCAATGCTGGAAGCAACGTAATACCGCAATAAAGGCAATCAATCGATTAACAACATGAACACGGTAGAACATTATTACCAAGAAGAGACACACGTACACACCCCTAATTGGGGTTTACAGTCTGAAAGGGATGGGACATCACCTGTAGGTGTGCATGGTCTTGCAGGTGAGGAATACGTTGCACATCCAGCCTAAATCTTGCAGAGATAAAATGTTGGTTTGTTTGATACATGTGTGCTTTTCAGAAGACAAAGTTCCAGTAAACTTTGGTTTTGCTTATAAAATTCTGCCATGTTATTGATATCGCTTCAAAATGGTCAATGGTCGAAAAACCTTTCCGAGATATCATTTTATGCATCCGGAAAAGTAGGCCTCTATCTGTGTCGTGTAGATTATTCGGCAAATTGATTTCAATCCAGTTTTGCTAGAGAAATAATTATAACAAATTTAGTTGTTTGAACTAGATGGTTGTTGTTTTTTCAATATAATTAAAGCCTAACAAGAAAGGTAAGATGTAGTTCCTGTTTTCGATTTAAAAAAGTTACTTCCCTTGTATCAATTCGCATTAGCAGGTGCTTTAAATTACAGACGACACTTTCCCGGAATGAATTAAGTCGATATGAAGCACCATTGGATTGTGTACTTTTTCCATTTTAAATTAAATTCTGCCAATGGTTGACAGACTGAGATCGGATTTTGTACATGGAAATGTGGGAATAGCATTAATAATCATATAACTATTTGTAAATGGCTCTAAAAAAGAATGTGAACTTGCAACTGAAATTGTTGAAAAATGTAAAATCACCTTTAAAATTTCTAAAGGACAACAATCTTATTATCCCCTGCATAAGATAGTCAAGGGTTTATAGGGATCCACCAGTATGTACATACTCTTTCAAATGACTTAATTACTCTAAAAACTTCTTTTTGAATTGTTATGAAACTTCATGCACATGTTGACAATTATTGCCTTTTGTACAAGTTAGCCTTTCAGCAACCTTGGACCAAGATCAAGGTCACAGTAATTATATTAGTTTCCCATTGACGTCATCACTCAAATGATTATTTCTTATCTGATTGTTATTCAAGTTAACATACATGTCTACAAGCAATGCCTCTTGTACATGTTCACATGTCACCAACTATGGTCAAGGTCACAGTGACCACATAGTAGTTATATTGAAATGATATCAACGCTCTAGCACATTCATTTATGGACAGAATTCCTTCAAACACAAGTTTTATGTCAAGAATGGCACAATGGGTTCATGTTTTACCAAACTAGGTCAACGGTCAAGGTCACAGCTACTAAAATATTTCTGTATGAAACCATGTCATAGCTGTAGCCCTTTCATTTGTTGATGAAAATCCTTCATATTTCATTAACAGGTTAATTGTCCAGAGAACTTGGAACAGGTTGGTTTTTCACCGACCTAGGTCAAATGTCAAGGTCACAATGACTATAATGAAAAGGCATCATTGCTCTAGGTCAAGGTCACAGCTACTATATGTCAGTATGAAACCATGTCATAGCTGTAGCCCTTTCATTTGTAAATGGAAATTCGTCATACTTCATAAACAGGTTTATTGTCCAGGGAAAATAAACAGGTTTGTTTTTCACCGACCTAGGTCAAAGATCAAGGTCACATAGACTATAACAAAAACGTGTCATTGCTCTAGGGCTTTCATTTCTGGATGGAGTTCTTCATACTTTTTCATACACAGGTTCAGTGTCCAGGGAGCTTCAGGGAAAATTTTCAACTTGCAATTTCTAAAAGTTACTTGCTTTTTTCAAAGTATTTAATTAGGTTGATTAAGCATTCTATATGCATATAATAAAGTAACTTTCTTGTTTGTCGATCATCACACGTCGTAATCTCATCGTTTGGAATAGTCTTCCGAATAGAACACATTAACTTAAACAATGGTGAAATAAATCGCCGAAATATAAATAACAATTAATAAGTGGACATCTTTTAATTATTTATTTGCTGTTTTCCGGTTTCTCCTTTAATTAATTGAACTCGGCAACTTACGTATTTCCTAGTTTGCGATCCGAACATTGTGTTCTAAAGTCGCCGAAATATAATTAATGAAGCTACCTTTTACTCGCCGTCCATTCCGTAAAGGTGTCGGGCAATTTGTAAAGAAGCCTGTTGTAAGTGTCGCAAACAACGTAAATTATTTGTATCGGGTTTGAGATCCGAACATTGTGTTCTTAAGTCGCCGAAATATAATTACTGAAGCTACATTTTGTTCGCCGTTTCAGGCATTTCGTAAAGAAGTCATTCGTAAGTGTTCAAAACAACGTTAATTATTTGTATCGGACAAACATACAATCTCTTTACGAGTAGAATTATATAGGTTTTTTGTTGAATTGAGGTATTGTCTTTTGATTGATTAATTACGAATATTATGACACCCCCATGCTACAGCATTTATTATGAAGCCCCGAAAAATATTCTGATGTGTTTTCAATTTCTCAATTTCTCAATTATTGAAGACGATTTTCTCATTAAACGAAGAAAAGATTCACAACGAAAAGATTCACAACATCATTAATACTATTGAAAGGGTTAACAAATAATTCGACTTCAATCACATTTACATCGGATACATATTTAATGATTTTACATGGGGCGCCATAATATTTGATATAACAATCGGTTCTTTGTTTATGCAAATTAGACGATTTTGATTGGACAATCGGTTCAACGTCATTGTGTTAGTTAAATGATTTGTTCCTCAGCTTTAAATGTATATATACACACTCAGATGTCAAATATTACTGTTTATTGCGCTAGTGACACGGTAACTATTGCATGCTTACCCGCTAGCGTTTGTTTTAAGATTTTGTTTTGTAAATAAGGGACTCACGATTTTTAGCAAGTTGATTTTTTATCAGGTCGCTATTAGCAAAACTGACTCGCATTTAGCGAGTATGTGAGCTTAAATTCGAGCTCTGAGCTTGCACATTTATTGTATGTTGGAAAGGAGGGTTAAAAACTTTCTAAAAAGCAGCACTTCTCTAGAACAGTTGCATTTGCCAGATGTTGCTTTTCAGAGAGTAATGATTATGTATATTAATTTATTGATGCTGGCTGTCAATCCAGAGACAGCGAGTTCAAACCCAAGCTCTGCAAACATTTTTATACCCCCAGATACATAGTATATGGGGGGGGCTATATAGGAGTCAAGCTTGTCGGTCGGTTTGTCGGCCCGTTGGTCTGTGGACATTTCTTGTGAACACTATTTCTTAGCAACCCTTGGTCAGAATTCAATATAACTTCACAAGAATGATTGATACCAAGCCTAGTTGTCCATATTGTCGGCGTGTTGCACTGGAATATTATTTTTAAATGCGTTATGGCCCCTTGAATTTCTCATACATATGTATATTGTCAGGCACCAGCTGGGGGTATTCATCACCTTCAGTGATATTTCTAGTTTAATTCTATTGATAACAAAGTTTTTCAATTATGGGCCAACAGTCAATGTTGAATATTAGCCAGTTGCTAGGAAAGACTGTTGTGTGGAGTACTGGAGTGAGAAATCAGGGATATACATGGGTAGGTGAACAGGCCGCCATCACATGATATTGCCACCTTGTGTCTTTGTACTTTTCCCCTAAACGTGTTGAAAACATTAGTACTGCTAAGTCCTTTCAGTTAGGGAATTGCCACAGTTGTCTAAATTAAGCTGAGCCATGGTAGCTCATTCGGTAGCAACACTGGCTGTCAATCCAGAGGTTGTGAGTTTGAACACAAGCTCGGCCAACATTCTTGCCAACATTTTACAAAAGTCACTGTGACAAGCGTCATTTGTCTTCCACCAATGGGCTAACAGTATATGTGGAAAAGCAGACAGTTGTTTGGAAAGAATACTGTGTGGAGTACTGGTATAAGAAAGCCAGGAAACACATGAGTAGGTGAACGGGCCTCCGTGATATGATTGAAGATTTGTTGAAAATGGCGTTAAACCCTAATTGATCTAAATTAAAAAAATAGACAGTGGGCCCTTCAGGCTTGTATTCCTTGAATCTGAATAGGCAGGGAAAGAAATGAATAGGCCCCAAAAAGATTAAAGTAAAAGCAAAATAATATAATTAAACCTCAAGTGTATTGATCTATGTTTGTAATTGTTTTGTATAGATAAGTAGAAAATGGTAATCATATTTAATACTAAGTTAAAACTAAATAGACAAACAACTCTAAGACATGTTTTGAATTACAATCCATGCATGGATATTTGTTCACCCAGGGATCATGAATAATTAAAAATTTAAATGCGCGCTAAATGACCTTAGCTGTCGATGCGCCGTAAAACAATATACATTCATTCATTCCATGCATGGATAATAATTCTTATATCAGAAAATATGCAAAAACGAAATATTATTTCACTGAAAATATCAACAGGCCCATCATCTTAGAACTTTAAACGGGCCCTGTAAGTAATTTATGGGCATTCATGCTTTTTTTCCACCACTGTCTTGATAATGATTTTTTTTCTGTTATCCCCCTTAACAGTGCCTCAGACATTACATTAGAGGTTGTCTTTCTTGTACCATCATAAAAGTGTTCTTTTTAACTGACAATGTACATCAAATCCTCAGCATAAGACTAAAAACATCTAGGGAAAAATATAGTAAACCTCTGAAAGGGAAAGTACATTTATTGAATACAGTTGTAAATGGAGAAATGCTCATTATTTCAGCAGTTTCTCCTTTTGACAGTGTTTTCAAAAGCTTCAAAATTCTGTTATTTGATCAAGGTTTAATTTATCTCCCTTTGTGCTTCCAAACATTACATTAAGAGTTATCTCTCTTGTGCTATAATGATGATTTGTATTACATAATGTTTAATTGCCTTAAAAATATTTTGTTTAAAATGGATTATTTAGAATCCATTTCCATTATAAATCACTTGTATGTCGGTCTGCTTCAAAAGATAAAGGTGAAATAAAGAAGTACAGTTCTTACAATCAAGCATTACTTTAACATGCTGCACAATTTCTTGTTTTGACTTATTGTTTTTAAAGTAATCTGTCACAGATTTGTTGTATGTGGAAAAGGGGTAAGGATAAACTGACAGCTTGCTTCCAAAACAAATAAGTCAAAATATAACGTTGAAATATTAATATGGCAAAATATAACATCAAATTCAGGAATCTACATACCTGGCGATATATAGAAGTATTATTTTGACACGGATAAAAACAATTGCTGATTAAAGGAGAAAATACTATCTTTTATGCTAGCTATAACCCTTTTTACACAAACTTTTCAAAAAATATATCCGCAAAGGCATCAAATTTTTCTCTGTATCTGAGAAATGGTGAATACCTCAGTTTATTAACCCTTTCCCTCATATAGACGCTTTCTGATGCCTCTGCAGCAGAAAGCTTTTTGAAAATTTAGTGACAAAAGAAGAAATTGATTGTTTTGAGAAATTTCTCCTTTTGCCACAATGTGTACCACTTTTAATCATAGTTTGTCCATTCAATTATTGAGATTTACTATTTTTTGACAAAATATGTTCAAAGTTGTCTGCTGCAGAATTGTCGTACGGGGGAAAGGGTTAAAGCAGACGGCTTTTTGAAAACATAGTGACAAAAGAAGAAATTGCACAGAACGTGCAATTTCTCCTTTTGCCACAATGTTTTCCACTTTTTTGTCATAGGTTATCCATTCAATTATGGAGATTTTCTATTTTTTGACAAAATACGTTCAAAGTTGTCTGCTGCAGAATTGTCGTACGAGGGGAAGGGTTAAAGCAGACGGCGTTTTGAAAACATAGTGACAAAAGAAGAAAGTGCACAGATCGTGCAATTTCTCCTTTTGCCACAATGTTTTCCACTTTTAGTCATAGTCATCTGACAAAATATGTTCAAAGTCGTCTGCTGCAGAATTGTCGTATGAGGGGAAGGGTTAAAGCAGACGGCGTTTGGAAAACATAGTGACAAAAGAAGAAATTGCACAGAACGTGCAATTTCTCCTTTTGTCACAATGTTTTCCACTTTTAGTCATAGTCATCTGACAAAATATGTTCAAAGTTGTCTGCTGCAGAATTGTCATATGAGGGGAAGGGTTAAAGCAGACGGCGTTTTGAAAATATAGTGACAAAAGAAGAAATTGCACAGAACGTGCAATTTCTCCTTTTGTCACAATGTTTTCCACTTTTAGTCATAGTCATCTGACAAAATATGTTCAAAGTTGTCTGCTGCAGAATTGTCGTATGAGGGGAAAGGGTTAAAGCAGACGGCGTTTTAAAAAACATAATGACAAAAGAAGAAATTGCACAGAACGTGCAATTTCTCCTTTTGCCACAATGATTTCCACTTTTTTGTCATAGGTTATCCATTCAATTATGGAGATTTTCTATTTTTTGACAAAATACGTTCAAAGTCGGCTGCTGCAGAATTGTCGTATGAGGGGAAGGGTTAAAGCAGACGGCTTTTTGAAAAAAAGGTTAACCCTCTCCCATATACAGACACTTGCTGAAAATGACTCAAAACATTATTGAAAAGGGAGAAACTGCTCATGAAGTTGGTCTGTAGTCATAGGTTATCCATTCAGTTATAGTGATTATCTATTTTTTTGACAATATGTTCAAAGTCGTCTGCTGCAGAATTGTTGTATGAGGAGAAGTGTTAAAATACTAGTCATTGGACATCAATGGATTTTAGTAACAATAAACCACAGTGTTACAAACCCGTTTCTCTGCTACAGCGTTACTCATTACACCTGAAGTATATATAGAATATCTACATAGCACTTTCACTTGATGTTCAATGTTAATGATTTCAAATTGATACGAGTCCGACAGAAAGGTCCAGGGAAAGTGACTTGGGGTGCTGCTTGAGATATATTGCCACTATAATGCAGCCACCCATAGTTTTTGATATTTAAGCATTTCCCAAATACTAACACATTTTGAAATGTCTTCAGCAGACGACCTTTGAACAAATTGTGACAAAAAAGTAAGCAATTTCTCAATGTTGCCATAATGTTTTCAAATTGATATAATAAATATTTTTCTAAGTTGTCTAGTGCAGAGTTGTTGTTTGTAGGAAAGGCTATACATTCCTTAAGTAAAGCAGGGATAGCTCAGTTGGTAACCTTGAGGACTATACTTTATCCAAGGGTCATGAGTTTGAACCCTGGCTTAGCCTTTCATTCATTCCAAAGATTGACAAAATCCTTTGGACTAGTGTCATTCTCCTTCCATAAATGACTGCCTCGGTAGTGGAGTGGTCTATAGAGTCTCTGCCTCGGGTGGGAGAGGTATTGGTTTGATTCTAGGTCAGGTAAAAAGTAAAAATGTTTAGGATGGTAGACAGTGCATGAAAGGCTAAACTAAAAGATGTACATTGCAGTTGGTGTTCATTGTTTGGGACTCAGTAAATAGTCAGTTTATGACTCCCAAGCAGTTGTTGACAAAAATTGTTCTTCATGAGTAATTTCTTCTTTGTTCACAATGTTTTCAAAACATTGTCTGTTGCAGATGCCTTGGATGCAATTTTTAGTGATCAAGCTAGGGTTTACATTTACAGGGGAAAAATAAGAATTACAAATTGTGAGAAAAAACCAGGATTTAAGCCCATTTGATCCTTATTACGTGAGGATCCTCAAATACTTTAAGCATCAAACTTTTAGGACCGATTGACCCTTTCCAACATTCAATAAATTCATCAGTAAGTTTTTGAAAATGTCATTCAGGGTAAAATATAGAAAATCTCTATAAATGGAAGTATTCTAAGTCATGAATCAATTATAAAAAACATTGACTAAAAGTGTGGCCAAAAAAGAAATAGCTCATTATGAGCAAGTTCTACTTTTGCTGCACTGTATTTAAAAGTCATGTTCCTGCTAGTGGGAAACAGGTGATATTAAATTAACCATAAAACAGGAGACAATCAAATTGTGAGAAAAGATGAGGAATTAACCATTTATATAGACCCTTTCTGACGCCTCTGCAGCAGACAGCTTTTTGAAAACATTATAGTGAGAAAAGAAGAAATTGCTCAAAACGAGCAGTTTCTCCTTTTGCCACAATGTTTTCCACTTTTAACCATAGGTTGTCCATTCAATTTTAGAGATTTTCCATTTTTTGACAAAATATGTTCAAAGTCATCAGCCGCAGAATTGTTGTATGAGGGAAAGGGTTAAGCACATTTGATCCTTTTTACATGATGATCCTTAAATACTTTTAGCATGACAAACCTAACGAGAACTAAACCCTTGCCCACATGCAGGCTTATAATTATGCAGCTTACTAGTCTTTTGAAATCATTTTGGCCATAGAAGAAATTGTTTAAAATGAGCAATTTCACTTTTTGCCACGATGTTTTCAACTATATTCAATATTAATTCCTTCATTTATAGAGAAGTTCCATAATGTTTCCAAGAGTCGCTTAAAAGATGTCTGCGGCAGATTTTGTTTGTATATGGGAAAGGGGTTTAATGTATAGGGATAACCATATCAAACTACATTTTATTTGTAAAACAGTAAAAGTTGAAGTATGGAATGGGACTCCCACAAAATGGGTAATTGAAAGATTGTATTTCAAATATATACCTTAATTAATCTACTTCATCCTTAAGCCTTGTGTATGTTTAGACCTTTCCGGCTTGCAGACGCATTTTGATGCATCTGCAGCTGACTTCTTTTGCAAACATTGTGGCAAAAGGAGAAAGTGCTCATCTTGAGACTGAACAATTTCTCCTTTTTTCACAATATTAACAACTCTTCAATAATTATACCTTTTAGTTTATTTACAGAATATTTCCATAGTTATTTTTACCTGGATGTCTATAATAAAATTGACTTCTGCAGATTTGTTTTATCTGAGAAAAGACTGACCCTTCACCACATACAGACCCTTTCTGGGGACTTTTGAAAACATTGTGGCAAAAGGAGAAATTGCTCATGAGCAATTTCTCCTATTGCCACAATGTTTTCAACTCTATTCAACAGCAATACTTTCATTCATAGAGTTTTTTCACATTTTTGCCTAGATTTATTTAAAGTCGTCTGCTGCAAATTTGTTTTTATGTGAGAAAAGGTTAAGAAAGACGCTCTTTCTCATATCAACCCTTTCTATGATACAGATGACATCAAACCACTTCTGCAGCTGAAGAGTGTTGTGGGAAAAGAAGCGATTGATCCTTTTACCAAGAAACAGGTGGGTCAGAAAATGCAATATGAGGTAAACAGTTAAATATTAAAACTTTACCATACAGTTAAGAACAACATGAAATTGACAAATTTACAGTTCACGCTCCGCTCACGTTCCAATCCGCTCTTAAAGTGTTCAGTTGTTCAAATCATTCTGATTCCTTTTTGTGGCGATTGGGTTGACAATCGCCACAATGCTAACAGAAACATCAATAACGAAAAAAATTACATAGTCAGTTTTGAACAGCTCGTCGACTTGTTATGCAATACTGCAAACCAATTAACCTATATCCGTTAAACCGCCAAACGAATATATAGTTCCATCAGTGATGCAGAGACATGATTAATACTAATCATGTCAGTGCTACTTTGCTACCGGATTGATATACTTAGATTTGAGATTTATCAAGGTAATATCTACTTTGATGTTTTCAAAGTCGTCTGCTGCATATTTGTAGCATGTTGGCAAGGGTTTATATAGATATAAAGAATGTATGAATCATATACGGTAAGTTTTATATTAAAACAGGACTTCAAGGGATGGTGAGTTGGAAAGATGGAGCAGAAGACATTGTTTCAGACAGTTAACAAAAGACGATGCAAGGAAAGCAACCGGTTGCCTAGGTAGAATATTGTGTGGAATACTCAGGTGAGAGAGAGCCAGAAAATTGATTACAAGTTTTGGGGGGGAGGGGGGGTATATAGGAATCACCCTGTCCAACTATCTGTCCGTCTGTCTGTCCATATGTCTTGTAAAGGCAACTCCTCCTTAACGTCTGGACCGATTGTGATGAAACTTTACACAGTTGCAGTACACAACCTGAGAATGTGCATGAAGTAAAATTATCCCGGTCGGAAATATATTTGTCCGTCTGTCTGTCCATGTGTCTTGTAAGCGCAACAGGGGGTATCTTTGTAAGTTCACTCACAGTTTTAGTTATACCCCCAAAAAACAAAGTTTTGGGGGGGTATATAGGAGTCACTGTGTCGGTCGGTCGGTCGGTCGGAAGCCATATTTTGTCCGGCCCATATCTTAACCATGCATCATAGGATTTGAACGAAACTTCATAGGATGATACAACGCATTGAGAGGAAGTGCGGTGTACAGGAACCATAACTCTATTTTATCTAAATACAGAGTTATTGCCCTTTGTTACTTTTTCTTGTCCGGAGAATTACTTAATAACTAACAGATGGAATCTAATAAAACAGCATACAATGGTAGAGCATACTCAGAGGAAGTGCAGTGTACAAGAACCATAACTCTAATTTACATAATTACAGAGTTATTGCCCTTTATTACTTTTTCTTGTTCGTAGAGTCTTGTCCAGAGCATAACTTTAAAACAAATTGTTGGAATTTAATAAAACATCATAGGATGATACAACACAATGAGAGGAAGTGCGGTGTTCAGGAACAATAACTCTATTTTACCTAAATACAGAGTTATTGCCCTTTGTTACTTTTTCTTGTCCGTAGAATTACTTAATAACTAATAGATGGAATCTAATAAAACTACATATAATGGTAGAGCATAATCAGAGGAAGTGCAGTGTACAAGAAACATAACTCTACTTTACATAATTACAGAGTTATTGCCCTTTGTTACTTTTTCTTATTTGTAGAGCCTTGTCCGGAGCATAACTTTAAAACAAATTGTTGGAATTTAATAAAACTTCATAGGATGATACAACACATTGAGAGGAAGTGCGGTGTACAGGAACCATAACTCTATTTTACCTAAATACAGATTTATTGCCCTTTGTTACTTTTTCTTGTCCGGAGAATTACTTAATAACTAACAGATGGAATCTAATAACACTACATACAATGGTAGAGCATAATCAGAGGAAGTGCAGTGTACAAGAACCATAACTCTAATTTACATATTTACAGAGTTATTGCCCTTTGTTACTTTTTCTTGTTCGTAGAGTCTTGTCCGGAGCATAACTTTAAAACTAATTCTTGGAATTTATTAAAACTTCATAGGATGATACAACACATTGAGAGGAAGTGCGGTGTATAGACACCATAACTCTATTTTACCTAAATACAGAGTCATTGCCCTTTGTTACTTTTTCTTGTCCGGAGAATTACTTAATAACTAACAGATGGAATCTAATAAAACTACATACAACTGTAGAGCAAAATCAGAGGAAGTGCAGTGTACAAGAACCATAACTCTAATTTACATAATTACAGAGTTATTGCCCTTTGTTATCCAAAAATGAAGAAAACAAGAATAACCCGATCCATAACATTGTCCTTTTAAGGTGGGGTTTCTAAATATTTCACAACCTTTCCTATCAGGGCGGCGTTTGGGGGTATTAATCACATTCAGTGATAGTTCTAGTTTATTTGTGTTTTACGCGGTTCTCGACCATACTTCAGTTACAATCACAGGTTTAAGTACACTCATCAATGATCAGGTCTTCACTCCACAGAATCTCTCTTATCACTTAATTAAACCTATGCTGTGGGTACTCAAAAGAATTATCTCACTTAGATCTGCAGCGGACGACTTTGAACACTTTAAGTAAAAAATATGGAATCTCTCTATATAATTAATGAATAGATTAGAAAATATTGTGTCAAAAAAGAAACAAGCAAATTCAGAGAATTATGGTCCCCCGCAGGGTCAAGGTCACAAAAATTGGTATTGATGGAATGGGGTTGTCACAAGGAATAGACATGTGAAATATGAAAGCAGTACCTATTACGGTTCAGAAGTTATGACCAAGGTTAAAGTTTTTGTGACAGCGTGACGGACTGACGGACTGACGGACTGACTGACGAATGAGAAATAATAGTCCCCACGCTTTCGCTAAAGCGGGGGACAAAAAGAGCTCTTTATGAAAATGTTGTGATTGTCTGGTACCTGGCATACTATTTAACCCTTTCCCTCATACGACAATTCTGCAGCAGACGATTTTGAACATATTTTGTCAAAACATAGAAAATCTCTTTAATTGAATGGATAACCTATGACTAAAAGTGGAAAACATTGTGGCAAAAGAAGAAATTGCTTGTTTTGAGCAATTTCTTTGTTTGTCACTATGTTTTTAGAAAGCGTTTATATGAGGGAAAGTGTTAATAAATAATGAAGCAAACTACTTTCGGAGTTTGAAATTAGTTAACGGGCTAGCTTCACAAAAAGGTTGTCTCTATAACTTTCTGCTTGCTACATTATTTGTAAAGGGCGCGACCATCATTATACCCCCAGATACATAGTATATGGGGGCTATATATAGGAGTCACGCTTGTCGGTTGGTCCTTTGGTCTGTAGACATTTCTTGTGAACACTATTCTCAGCAATCCTTTGTCAGAATTCAATATAACTTCACAAGAATGATTGATACCAAGCCTAGTTGTGCATATTGTTGGTGTGTTGCACTGGAATTATTTTTAAATGAGTTATGGCCCCTTGAATTTCTCATACATATGTATATTGGGGGGTATTCATCACCTTCAGTGATATTTCTAGTTTGTGTATGCCTGACTTTACAATGTAATGTTACATGTAGGGGCAGGTTACTCCGGACTACAAGTGAAGTGGGAAAGTGATTAACCCTTTCCCTCATATAGACGGTTTCTGACGCCTCTGCAGCAGACAGGGTTTTGAAAACATAGTGACAAAAGAAGAAATTGCACAAAACGTGCAATTTCTCCTTTTTCCACAATGTTTTCCACTTTTTGTCATGGGTTATCCATTCAATTATAGAGATTTTCTATGTTTTGACAAAATACGTTCGAAGTCGTCTGCTGCAGATTTGTTGTATGTGGGAAAGGGTTAACCACGTAAACAACCGGTTGTACATATGATACCCTTGTTGTGGAATGTCCTCAATTAATCAAAAAACATACATATATATCTTGACCCATCAGAAGCACTAGAAAAGGGGCGTTTTTTCGTTTTCTAAGGCGTTTCTCATGTTTTAAAAATGAATATGCGTGTTTAACCCTTTCTCTCATATAGACGCTTTCTGACGCCTCTGCAGCAGACAGCTTTTTGAAAACATAGTGACAAAAAAAGAAATTGCTCAAAATGAGCAATTTCTCCTTTTACCACAATGATCCACTTTTAGTCATAGGTTATCTATTCAATTAAAGAGATTTTCCATTTTTTGACAAAATATGTTCAAAGTCGTCTGCTGCAGAATTTTCGTATGAGGGAAAGGGTTAACATCGGGGGATTTGAAAACGGATGTCCAGGGTTTGATCCCCAGTCGCGGCACTACGGTCATGGTGAAGTGCCCTTGGGCACATTACATTTCCTAGCTTATAGTACTGGTTTCTTTACCCAGGGATCATGAATATGTGAACTGTTGAAATAATGTTGAAAATGGCGTAAAACCCCAATAAACATACTCGTGACATGTTCTAAAATATATCACTGGCACTGAAACCCTATGTTGGTGGTACTCAAAAGAATTGTCTCATCCAGAAGTTTTGTTTGAGTATCCACAACATAGGGTTTGGTTAAGTAATATGATAGATATTGTGCGGAAAAGACTAACTAGTTTTCTCTGTGATGTTCCAATATGCCCCTCAGTTGATTACTGTTTTTTCAACTACTATAATGTAAGAGTTATGCATAACTGCAGTAGGGATTTCAGGCTACATTGATGCGTTGCATCAACTTTCTCTTGTTAATCATATTTCTATAGATTTTCCACATTTTTGCAAAGACGTTTAAGATATGGTCTACTACATATAATGTATGTGTTGTATGTTGGTAAGATTAGTTAGCTGCATTGAAAACATCCCTGGAATAAAACTGATATTTGGCAGTTTTGATCTATATATTAGGTAAAGTTTGGAGAAATGGAAATTGCTCAATAATCTAAAGCTATCTTCTGCAAAATACGTAAAATATTTCAGATGTTACATTGAAAGGTTTAACCCTTTCCCTCATATAGACGCTTTCTGACGCCTCTGCAGCAGACGGCTTTTTGAAAACATAGTGACAATAGAAGAAATTGCACAGAACGTGCAATTTCTCCTTTTGCCACAATGTTTTCCACTTTTTGTTATAGGTTATCCATTCAATTATGGAGATTTTCTATGTTTTGACAAAATACGTTCAAAGTCGTCTGCTGCAGAATTGTCGTATGAGGGAAAGGGTTAAGGGTTAACTTCTGGACCATCAATTATTTTGGATAAGTAAAAGCTGTCTATTTGTTTTGAATGATTATACTGTTTAATCTGGGAACAATATTCTTATTTGTGCTACTATTGATAACGGGCAATCAAGTAGTACTCAAAGCGGGTGTACCCGGATTATTGGCTGTTTGAAGTTGAAAACTTAGCTGACAACCGTATTTGTCACTGGATTTACGATGGTGAATAATCTTAAGGCCAATATTTCATATTGAAGTGCAATATTTTGATAATTGCATCTTTTAAAGTGAACCTCACAAAGGGAAATAATCATTTCTGTAAAACCCTTTCCCACATACATCAAATCTGCAACAGAAAACTCTGAAAACAACTATGTAAAACTATGGTAAATCTCCAAAAAATGAAGATGTATTTATTGAATCGAGTTGAAAAGATTGTGGCAAAAGGAGAAATTGCTCATTATGAATAATTACCTGTTTTGTCACAATGTTTTCAAAAGTGGTCTGCTGCAGAGGGGTCAGAATGTGTCTGTATTTGGGAAAGGGTTATGAAAAGCCAACACTGTTGACTTTCACCAATTAACCCTTACCCGCATGCAGATGCATTTGCAACTGACTATTTTTGAATAAATTGTGACAAAAGGCAGAATTAGGTTCGACTTGTGGACTTTTTTCCATGCAACTGTACTGGTTAACCCTTTCCCTCGTACGACAATTCTGCAGCAGACGACTTGGAACATATTTTGTCAAAAAATAGAAAATCTCTATAATTGAATGGATAACCAATAACTAAAAGTGGAAAACATTGTGGCAAAAGGAGAAATTGCTCGTTTTGAGCAATTTCTTCTTTGTCACTGTTTTCAAAAAGCTGACTGCTGCAGGAGCGTCAGAAAGCTGGTTAAGAAGGTGACATAAGTTGAGCCCGAAGCTCATCATGAGCAATTTTTTGTTTCTCCACAATGTTTTTAATAGTCGCCTGCTGCAGAAGTAGTCTGTAGGTGGGAAAGGGTTCACAACATTTGCATTTCATGTTATGCATGACTGTAAGTACAATTGCAAACAATGTAGATCTTATTAGTCGCCGGGCAGAAGCCCGCGACTTCTATTTTTAATAGGTTTTCGGAAATCAAGAGGGAGGGGGGGTTATTATTGGAAAGAAACACATTTAGATGTCTTGAACATATTACAATTGTGTTTGTTTAAAAACACTAAGTTATGACACATCTAAAATGAAATAAATATTCCGATGTTTTAGGTATTTTCAGTTTCTTTATTTTGACTCGCATTTCTGTTTTTTTGTTTTATTTACGAAGACAAAACAGTCCCTAGACTGGGATACTTTATTTTCATAAACTATGTAATTAAAAGGCGATAACTACAAACCTTTACGTCGCACAGTCAAATTTTTTACATACGCGCACCTGCTTGCTTTTATGTAAGTCACGTCGAATTCTCCTTTTAATAGATAAGTATCAACATAAACTGGTAACAGAAACAAATAAGAATTTTTTTTGTGAAAATATGTCTCGAATATAAGCCTGTTTATCGGTCATGAACGTCGAAACGCTTTTTCCTCAGTTTGTGACCTAGTTTCATATTGCCAAAATGTAAACAAAGCAAAGTAACCGGAAGTAAAATGTAAACTTAGAAAAGTGACTTATGCAGACAAAAAATGTCGCACGACAAATTGATTTCTTAAACGTCACGAATCGAGTGCATGGGTCGAATGTAGGAGAAAGAAAGATACTATATAAATGCTTCTTTTCTCTCGAATGCAGTGGAATAAAACATGCACTAAAGCTTTGCCCGATTTTTTATTCACTTTCTTCGATGTCTGACACTCGACTCGATCTTGAAACAAAGGTCAACATTTTGAAAAAATGCTCAAACACCTTATTACAGATAGATAGCTAATATTACACACTTAAATGATTAAATATATGTGATATTAAATGTTTATTTGGCTTGAAACAAATTAAGAGAAGAACAAACTCTGATAAACAATAGATTTAGAAATAAAGAAAAACTGCTCTTTCGCACCCAATTAATTTCATACTTGCCACCTATTAAAAAGTAATGGGACTCGCAACTGGCATTTCTCTTGCGCCAAACATATATTGTATGCATCAACGATTTATATAAACAATTTAGCTGATATGTTGTTTCAAGTGTGGTCTACTTTTAAAACATATGAGGATAAATTTTAACATCTGTGAAATATTTATTATAATTATTATTAAAAAGGAGGAAGTTAATGTCTTCAGCAATTTAACCGTTTTCTCAATGTTTTAAGCATTTAAAGGTTTTCATTGTTGCTTCAGACATGGAAAGGGTTTAATAGCTTTTTATTGCAGGTAGATTTAAATCCCAAAATGTATTAATTTGTTGTGGTTTTATTGACAAATACAAAACATCCAAAATCCTGACCGAAAGATATCCTGAAATTTGTAGATCTATGTGGAATTTCAAAAATCCTGGAATTGGTCCTTATGAAAACATGTGTATGTTTAGACTAATGAAAGTCAAGAATACATGTGTGTTAAAAAATTAATCAATGCAGTCTTTTCCGGCGACATTGATGCCTTGCATCAACTTTCTCTTGTATATATATATATGTAAGAACTGGTAAACAACTAGTAAATGTATGATGATACAATTTGTAGGAATTTAGTGGAATAAGTGATTCGTCCTTTCCATATTCTGAGTTTTCAGTGATCGGTTGTTTAACCCTAGCAGGCGGTTTTTTGAAAACATAGTGACAAAAGAAGAAATTGCTGAAAACTCACAATTTTTCTTTTTGACACAATGTTTTCCACTTTTAGTCATAGTAGATTATCCATTTAATTATAATTACAGATTTACTATTTTTTGACAAAATATGTTCCAAGTCTTCTGCTGCAGAATTGACGTATGAGGGAAGGGGTTAATCCTTTCCCAGATACAACACATCTGCAGTAGAAGACTTTGAAGACATTCAGTAAAAAAATATGTAAACTCTTGTAAAGACTTATTTTAAAATAAATTTGAAAAAAAAATTGCAAAAGAAGAAATGTTTGCAAATGGCATCTGCTGCATATGCTTTTGAAAGCATCTGTATGTGAGAAAGGGTTAGAGGCTTTAACCCATTCCCTCATATAGACGCTTTCTGACACCTCTGCAGCAGACAGCTTTTTGAAAACATAGTGACAAAAGAAGAAATTGCTCAAAACGAGCAATTTCGTCTTTTGCCACAATGTTTTCCACTTTTAGTCATAGGTTATGACTTTTTAGCTCGCCTATTCGAAGAAATAGGGGAGCTTTTGTAATCACCCTGGCGTTGGCGTACGCGTTACCAGCTTGGTCCAACCTTTGCGTGCAAGTCTTTTCTCAGACACTGTGTATGCTGTTGCTTTGAAACTTCACACACTTATTCAGGGTCATTAGGTGACCTTGTATGTCAAGTCCCATAACTCTGGAATGGATTTTGACTGAATTGTGCCCCTTTTTGGACTTAGAATTTTGGTCAAACCTTTGCGTGCAAGGCTTTTTTTCAGACACTGTACAAGCTGTTGCCTTGAAACTTCACACACTTATTCAGGGTCATTATATGACCTGTATGTCAAGTCCCATAACTCTGGAATGGATTTTTACCGAATTGTGCCCCTTTTTGGACTTAGAATTTTGGTCAAACCTTTGCGTGCAAGGCCTTTTCTCAGACACTGTGTATGCTGTTGCTTGAAACTTCACATACTTATTCAGGGTCATTAGATGACTTTGTATGTCAAGTCCCATAACTCTGGAATGGATTTTGACTGAATTGTGCCCCTTTTTGGACTTAGAACTTTGGTCAAACCTTTGCGTGCAAGGCTTTTTTTCAGACACTGTACAAGCTGTTGCCTTGAAACTTCACACACTTATTTAGGGTCATTATATGACCTGTATGTCAAGTCCCATAACTCTGGAATGGATTTTTACCGAATTGTGCCCCTTTTTGGACTTAGAATTTTGGTCAAACCTTTGCGTGCAAGGCCTTTTCTCAGACACTGTGTATGCTGTTGCTTGAAACTTCACATACTTATTCAGGGTCATTAGATGACTTTGTATGTCAAGTCCCATAACTCTGGAATGGATTTTGACTGAATTGTGCCCCTTTTTGGACTTAGAACTTTGGTCAAACATTTGCGTGCAAGGCCTTTTCTCAGACACTGTGTATGCTGTTACTTTGAAACTTCGCACACTTATTCAGGGTCATTAGATGACCTTGTATGTCAAGTCCCATAACTCTGGAATGGATTTTGACTGAATTGTGCCCGTTTTTGGACTTAGAATTTTGTGTGCAAGGCCTTTTCTCAGACACTGTGTATGCTGTTGATTTATCGTATATAAATAAATTTACAGATTTAAAAGGCCCGAAAGGGCCTGTATGGACTTGGTTAACATATGCATGCAAGTATTGAAAAGGTGTTTTATCTTGCAATAGGTGATACTGTGTGACTTTACCTAATGCTATAACTGTTCTGAAGTAGAGGCCCTTATAGACGATGGCCCTGATAGGCGAGCTATATTGTCCTCCGACAACTCTTGTTAAAATTTGAGTACTGACAATATGTACGCAGCTGCGTATTTTGCATAGAGTCGGCTACACACCTGGTTAACCATTTCAATTAGCTATGTTATGGTGAATTGTCGAAAAGCTTGGTTTGGCGGATATGCCTATATAATTTGGCTTTGATGAATTTGTGTTTTCTTAAAACCTTCTCCGACAATAGTTTGTGGTGATTTTCAAATAATTTTGTGCAAATGATTCTTTGATGACCCTCTACGAGATTCTGTTGATTGGTCGAAAAGCATAGCCACTAGGCGGCTTGGTGGTTTTGCCTTATATGGCTTAAGTGAAACTTTAAAAATCTTTTCAACCGAAAATGTAGTTGATTTTCAAATAGTTCAACATGACCACCAGGGGTCAGGGCTGTTTTGTCTTTTATGGCAAAATAGAATTGATTTTAACCTAATGCAGTTAAGCGATACTGGTTCCTGATCTTGGGCCTCTAAATGTTTTAAAAAACATTGTGACAAAAGGATTAATTGTTCATTTGAGCAATTTCTGCTTTGCCCTCAATTTTTTAATAATTACATCTCTTTGTAGAAGGGTCTATAATCATATTTGCCTAGAGAAGGTACCTGCACCTGCTGAAGATTTTCTGTATGTAGGAAAAAGTTAGTTTGACCCTTTCAGACGAATTTTGATGCAATAGCAGCAGACAACTTTTGAAACATTGTGGCCAAAGGTGAAATTGCTCATGATGAGCAATTACTCCTTCGGCAACAATGTTTTCAACTTTATTTAACAATTAAGCTATCTTTTATGGAGATTTTTCAGGTTTTTGTGACAATGTTTTCAAAGTAGTCTGCTGCAGATTTGTTGTATGTGGGAGAGGGTTATTCCCTTTCAGTGAAGTTTACAGTGATAGGTTGTAATGTACTTAAGTCTTATGAAGTCATAACCCTAAAGTTATACGGAGAAATATTATTGTTAAATGATTTATATGAATTTGTTTCATCTTGAAATTTATTGACAGTAATGTTTGTTTAGAAAGAGATAGCAGACATGTGGGGTCTTCTTGAAGTACTGGGAGTCCTTAAAGCTAAGCTTTTTACTGTGGGGTAAATTGCCAGGCCAGCAATTGAGCCAGTTTGCAGGAAAACTGTCATTTGGAGGTTAATAAACAAATGATTATACTTGCGGTCAAATTGCAGACTTCCATGATCAATATTAGTCAATACTATCAAAAGGCTTCCGCAACGCTTATATTACTAGATGGGAAACATGCGAAAATCCAGATCGCACTGTTTGGCTGATAAGGCTGACTTGGATCTTGGCTGGTCGCAAAATCCTGATTAATGTCAGCTTTTATATGATGTGGCTCAATTTTCTTTTTGTCTTCAAAGTTTTTTAACCCTTCCCCCCTTATAACAAATCAGCAGCAGATGACTTTTAAAACATTATTGAATAGAGTTGAAAACATTGTGACAAAAGGAGAAATTGCTCAGTATGACTATCCATTTGCCACATTGATTTCAAATGATGTTTGCTGCAGAGACCTCAAAATGTTTTTTGAAAAAGGTAAATTATTACTTGTGTCTTAGCATGAAGGTGTTTTTTACACTCACAGGTCTGCACATATTTTTAACATTGTGTTGCAAAAATTGGTTTTGCACTGAATATTAACAAAAAAATGTTTGTTGTTTGAACATGATAGTTTTCAACATTTTCTTACTTTAATTGCTACCTAAATACAAGTGAGCAGGGTTGTAAAAAGGCCATGCAAGCTTTGCAGGTTTTTGATTAAATGTTTCATTTCTTCTTTCTTATGGACTATTAGACATTTAACCTTAGTTCTCATCAATACTTCCAGTTTTTGCTAGATCTTAAACTTATTTTTTTTAGAAGTTTTCAAAGCATGAAATTGTAAAAATCAGGAAAAATATTTAACCCTTTCCTGCATTAAACAACAAATCTACATCAGTCTACTTGAAGATAATGTCTGTAAAAACATTGGCAAAAAAGAGATATTGCTCATTTGAGAAATCTCTTCTTTTGCCTTATCCCTTTCCCTCATATAGACGCAATTTCTCCTTTTGCCACAATGTTTTCCACTTGTAATCATAGGTTATCCATTCAATTATGGAGATTTTCTATGTTTTGACAAAATACGTTCAAAGTCGTCTGCTGCATACTTGTCGTATGAGGGAAAGGGTTAATGCTTTCAAAAGTTGTCTGCTGCAGCTGCATATTGGTCTAAATGTGTCTGCATGTGGGAAAGGGTTACAAAGCAAGTGATACCCATGATAAAAGGCTGTGGATACATTTGGGGAGCCCATGACAAGTGGGTTCTCAAGTGTGCCATAAAACGATGGAGCCCAAATGTCCACAATATGCCCAAACATGGCAGGTCATTGTCAACCCTGTGTCTCTGAACCTTTTCCCCTTTATGCTTCTCTAGCAGAGGTATTTTGAAAACAGTCTGGTAAAAAAGAAATTGCTAAAAACAAATAGTTTCTTTTATCCCCATATATGGTTTTAACCTTTCCTACTTATAGAAGTCTTTTGACACATCTGTTGCAGCGACATTTTTTGCATCTGCTGTGAATGACTTGAAAATGTTGTGGCAAAAGAAGAAATTGCTTTTAATGAGCAATTTGTCCTATTGCCACAATGTTTTCAACTTTATTTAATATTAACTTCAGTTTCATTTATTTAGATTTATTTATCTATTGGTCTGACAAATTAACCCTTTTCCATATAGGAATCCGCTGTGGTCGAAAAGGTAAGCATCTGGGATTTGAAACTAAGCGCCCCTGGTTTGATGGCCAGTGAGTTTAGGGTAGTAGTAGTGGATTGCCCTTAGGCAAGGCACTTTTACTAGCCTAGTACTGGTTTGTTGTAACCCAGGGATCGTGAATAAGTGAACTGTTGCCATGATATAACTGAAATAATGTTGAACAAACATTTTCCACATGTAGACAACAGTTGAAGCATCTGCAGCAGACTACTTCTTGAAACATTGTGGCAAAGGGAGAAATTGATCATAAAGACCATTTTCTCCTACATAGATTCAATTTACAATCATGCTTTATACATTTATAGAGATTACCGCATGTTAAGTTACTAAATGTTTTCAAAGTAATGTGCTGCATATTTGTTGTATTACGGTTAAAGAGCAATGGTCTAGGTAAAGTAGAAAGCAAATTGAAGTTAACCCTTTCCCTCACATGAACGCTTTCTGACGCCTCTGCATCAGACGGTTTTTTGAAAAGATTGCGACAATAGAGGAAATTGCTCAAAACAAGCAATTTCTTCTTTTGCCACAATCTTTTCAGTAATATTATACCTACTTTTATGGGCCTTTTCTGTGTTTGTTTTGCATCAAAAGATGTTTTCGAAGTCGTCTGCTGCAGATTTGTTGGATGTGGGAAAGGGTTAAACTTGCAGACATGACAATAAATCTTTTTGAAGGAAAAAAAAAGGGATTGATTTTTTATTTGCAATTGATCATTCCAAGTTTATCAGAAAGGTTATATTGACAGGGCGAAGAGGAGGGGGTTTGGTTATAATTTATGGCTTTTGACATTCAGTATTTATGAAGAAGGAAATGACTCCTTGACTTGTAAATATTTGAAGACGCTGTCAGCTTTACAGATTTATAACTACACAATAAATAAGTAGAAAAAAGTCACATAAACCTAAAATGACAAAGATTTGCATTGAAAATGTAAGAAAAACATAATTTTAATAAGCACTTTAAATCCAAAGTCACAATTTATCTTGCTTGGGTAGTGGTTAGTTCATTCTCCTTGTGAGAGGGATTAACCCTTTCCCTCATATGGCAATTCTGCAGCAGACGGCTTTGAACATATTTTGTCAAAAAATGGAAAATCTCCATAATTGAATGGATAACCTATGACAAAAAGTGGAAAACATTGTGGCAAAAGGAGAAATTGCACGTTTTTCTTTATTTCACCTATAATTCCAAGTGAATGCCATCACAAATCAATTCAATGGATAACTGGTGATCAAACTATCAATTATAAAAGAGGCACTTTTCATGGTTTTAGAATTTAAGCTCAACTTGCTGAAAGCCAGTCAAGATTATGTCATTGTGAATTGCCGGCTGTAACCACTAGGCCAATTTGGATGAAACTTAATAGGTCGCCCCTCTTGGGCTGTTTTGCATCATTTGGCTTTAGTGAAAACTTTAATAAATCTTCTCCTCCGAAAGTATGAACCTGATTTATTGTGATCGCCTTTTGTCCGATGTGCGTCTGTCAACATCTTCTCCTCAGTAACCAGTGTGTCAATTTGGATGAAACTTCACAGAATGCATCCTCTCAATGATGTCACCAGAATTCCTTCAAATTTTTGGGATCCATGCAGAATTCTGGTTTCCATGGCAATGAAACGAAAAAGCCTTTAAAATTCTCCTCTACCCAGGAGGCGGGGCTATTTTGCCTTATATGGCAACAGTGAAAACTTAAAAAATGTTCTCCTCCAAAAGTGTAGGGCCGATTTTCAAAATAATTACTTAAGTGACCCACTATCAGATTCCTTCAAGCCATGTTAATTGGTCGAAAAGCATAGCCGCCAGGGGTAGGGGCTATCTTGCCATATATGGCTAAAGTGAAAACTTAAAAAATCTTCTCCAACGAAAGTGTTTGGCCGATTTTCAAAAGAAAATTTTAGAAATGTTCCTAGGGTGACCCTCTATCAGATTCCTTCAAGCCATGTTGATTGGTTGAAAAATATTGCTGCCTGGGGGCGGGGCTTATATGGCTAAAGAGGGGGGGTTGGGAAATCAAGTGACCGATCCAGGGCCCTCTTGTTAAATTATTTTTATGCCCCCGGAATCACCGATGGGCATCTAGTTTTTGGCCTGTTTGTCTCTTTGTCTGTCTGTTGAAAAAAACTTTAAACTTTAACCTTGACCACTTCTTTTGAACCATAACAGGTACGGCTACCATATTTCACATGTGTATTCCTTGTGACATGACCTTTCTGTTAGTACCAACATTTTTGACCTTGCGACCCTCACCTTTACCTTTGGCCTACATTTTGAAAACTTTAACCTTGACCACTACTTTTGAATATTAACAGGTACGGCTTCCATATTTCACATGTGTATTCCTTGTGACATAACCTTTCTGTCAGTACCAATAGTTTTGACCTTGACCATTACCTTCGACCTACATGTTGCCATTCGGGGGCATCAGTGTTTCACAAACACATCTTGTTTAGAAATGTTCCTTGGTTGACTGACCCTCTATCTGATTTCAAGCCATATTGATTATTTATAAGTATCATTTTACTCCAAGAAAACCTCTCAAAGTGAAAACTTTTAAAATCTTCTGCCTGAAAATTATGATGCAGTTTTTCTTTTGTAGAAATGTTCGTGGGTTGATTCCTTCAGGCCATGTTGATTGGTAAAAAAACATGACTGCCAAGGGTAGGGGTTGGTTTACATTATATGACATATTTCCTAATGACAGGGAATCCGCTGTGGTCGAGTGGTTAGCGTCGGGGATTTCGAAACCGGGTGTCCCGGGTTCGATCCCCAGTCGCGGCACTACGGTCATGGTGGAGTGCCCTTGGGCAAGGCACATTTTCTAGCCTAGTACTGGTTTGTTTACCCAGGGATCATGAATAATTAAATTTAATTGCGCGCTAAATGACCTTAGCTGTCGATGCGCCATAAAACAATATACATTCATTCATTCATTCCTAATGACAGCGGAGCAATATTGGCCTTCTTGGGCCTTTTGTGTCAGTCAAGTTACATAATACAATTTGGGTTCGATGTCTTTTTAACACTTTCCCACACACAACAAATCTGAAGCAAATGACCTGTAAAACACCTTGGCTGAAATACCGAAAATCTCTGTAATTAATAGTGTAATTATTTAACCCTTTCCCTCATACGACAATTCTGCAGCAGACGACTTTGAACTTATTTTGCCAAAACATAGAAAATCTCCATAGTTGAATGGATAACCTATGACAAAAAGTGAAAAACATTGTGGCAAAAGGAGAAATTGCACGTTTTGTGCAATTTCTTCTTTTGTCACTATGTTTTCAAAAAGCCATCTGCTGCAGAGGCGTCAGAAAGCGTCTATATGAGGGAAAGGGTTTATAGAATAAAAAACAAAATGTGTTTACGAGTGGGAAAGGATCAATGTGTTCCCTTTGCCAGCTCCAAATGGATTTGGACACATCTGTAGCAGATTACTTATTATTGAAGTAAAAAGAGAAATTACTAATAAAGGGCAACTGTGAATTCTTTCACAACATTTTCAACTCTTACCACTAATTTTACCTTCATTTAACCCTTCCCCTCATATAGATGCTTTCTGACGCCTCTGCAGCAGACAGCTTTTTAAAAACATAGTGTCAAAAGAAGAAATTGCTCAAAATGAGCAATTTCTCCTTTTGCCACAATGTTTTCCACTTTTAGTCATAGGTTATCCATTCAATTATAGAGATTTTCCATTTAGCAAGTAGTCTGCTGCAGAATTGTCGTATGTCGTATGAGGGAAAGGGTTAAAGAGTTTCCATAGTTTTGCTAAGATGTTTTCAAAGTCATCTGCTGCAGATTTGTTGTATGTGGGAAAGGGATAAAAGAGGAAATGTATGGTCTATTGGTGGACTGGCTAATGACTTTATCCTGGGGGACATACAAAGGTGTGAATAATGATAGTTATCTTAATTATGTAAACTGTTTATTCAACCCTTACTCCTTATATAGAATGAGCAATTTCTCCTTTTTGTCAGAATGTTTTCAAAAGTCGTCGCTGCAGAGGCATCTATAGGTTGGAAAGGGTTAAAGTCAGTCCTCGATTGTAACACTTGATTCCATTTGCCCAGGTGGCATTGTACACATATATTACTGAAAAGTGTCACCTATCAGCTTTAACAAATTCAATAAAAAATGGGGAGTTGTGACCTATTATATAAGAAAAAAACAGGTTATATTTAAACAGCAGATACCGCTTTTTATCAACCTGTCACAATTCAACCAATTTTGGTACACTCTAATCCATACTTTGCAGTTTTTGCACATTGCGTGTAAGGTCAAATTCTCATTATACTGTAGATTCTGTTTCATATACGCAATGCAGTAAGATTGATTGATTGGGGTTTAACGCCGTTTTTAACAATTTCTCAGTCATATCACGGCGGCCAGTTCACCTACTCATATGTTGCCTGGTTTTCTCACACCAGTTCTCCACACAACAATCTTCCAAGTAACTCAATGCAGTAAGTTAAAGAAAATCATTTCAAATAAAAAAAAAGGTTTTTCATATTAGACTTTTTGGGTGTAAATCAGCTAAGCCATGGATGCATTTCATAATGTCGCTAGTTCTATGGGGGGAGGTGATTTAGCAGTTAGACCGTCCAAAAGCAGGGTTCGATTCCCAGTTGGGTAATATTCCAAAAAAATGTTACAGAGCAGTGGCTTCCCTTCTTGATGCTCATGATTGCAGGGATAGCATAACCTTCAACCCTGTCCCTCATACGACATTTCTGCAGCAGACCGACTTTGAAATATTTTGTAAAAAATAGAAAATCTCTATAATTGAATGGATAACCTATGACTAAAAGTGGAAAACATTGTGTTAAAAGGAGAAATTTCTCGTTTTGAGCAATTTCTTCTTTTGTCACTGTTTTCAAAAAATCGTCTGCTGCAGAGGCGTCAGAAAACGTCTATATGAGGGTAAAAGGGAAAGGGTTAAATAAGATAACCATTTCCCACACATGTATACAACAAATCTGCAGCAGACAACTTTTAAAACACATAGACAAAAATTCGGAAAATGTCTCGAAATGATAGTGTAATTGGAGTTGAAAACGTTGTGGCGAATGGATACATTGCTCATTATGAGCTCATTATGAGCAATTGCTCCTTTTGTCACAATGTTTTCAAAAGTCGTCTGCCGCAGATGTGTCCAAATGCGTCTGCAAGTGGGAAAAGGTAAATTAATGGGCGATTTGTCAGGAAAAGCTTATCAGTAGTTAACCAAGGAAATGCCACAATATGAATGAAATGCTTTAGAGTAAAGCAGTGCCGTAAAATTAAGATTTAACCTTTCCCTCATATTCTGACGCCTCCACAGCAGACGCCTTTTTGAAACATAGTTACAAAAGAAGAAATTGCTCAAAACGAGCAATTTCTCCTTTTGCAACAATGTTTTCCACTTTTAGTCATAGGTTATCCATTCAATGATAGAGATTTTCTACATTTTGACAAAATATGTTCAAAGTCGTCTGCTGCAGATTTGTCGTATGAGGGAAAGGGTTAACTTGTTATGAGTGTTTGATCCATTATCCAAAATATTTCCAAAAGTCGTGCTCTTCAAAGGTGTCAAATGCCATCAGCATAAATGAAAGCCTTTTATATTGATAAATCTTGAGATTAATAGAATTCTCAAACTAACCACTGATTATACAACAAGTACAAATCATGATAGAATTTAATCAAGCTGATACAAGAAACTTCTAACCAACACTTAAAATTCTATGTTTTACCTGTTAATTAACTCTTTCCCACCTTGACATCTTTCGAAAACCTTGTGCCAAAAAAAAGCAAATAGCTCATAATGAGCAATTTCACCTTTTTCCACAATGTTTCAACTCTATTCAATAATTGTACCTGCATTTAACCCTTTCCCTCATACGGCAATTCTGCAGCAGACGACTTTGAACACTATTTTGTCAAAAAAATAGAAATCTCCATAATTGAATGGATAACCTATGACAAAAAGTGGAAAACATTGTGGCAAAAGGAGAAATTGCACTTTTTGTGCAATTTCTTCTTTTGTCACTATGTTTACAAAAAGCCGTCTGCTGCAGAGGCGACAGAAAGCGTCTATACGAGGGAAAGGGTTAAAGCTGCTTTTCCATAGTTTTGCCTAGATGAGCTCAAAGTTGTCTGCTACATATTGTTGTATGAGGAAAGGGTGGAGATTTGCATTTAAAATAAATATTATTTTGAATAACATCAAGATAATTTAAATGAAAGATCTATAACCAAAATATGATTTCAGTGAAATGAATTTAAGCCTTTTCCCTCATATAGACGCTTTCTGACGGCCTCTGCAGCAGACAGCTTTTTGAAAACATAGTGACAAAAGAAGAAATTGCTCAAAACGAGCAATTTCTCCTTTTGACACAATGTTTTCCACTTTTAGTCATAGGTTATCCATTTAATTATAGAGATTTTCTATTTTTTGACAAAATATGTTCAAAGTCGTCTGCTGCAGATTGTCGTATGAGGGAAAGGGTAAAACATTGTGGCAAATGTCGTCTGCAGCAGATGAGCTGAAATGCATCGGCAGTGGGAAAGGGTTAAACAGTTCAGAATAAAGAAAGGGGAAGCGAGTAAATGAGCAATGTGAGTCAACATGTTTGACTTGTTTTGAGCCAACTTTGTCTCTGTGTTCATAATACTGCGTAATGGGGATTAAAGTATTAGGTGGACCAAGATAAACCATGTCTCGCAGCGTAAGAAACTGTGATGTCCAGTTTACATTGGGATTTAGGTTCAAATATGACTGTATCAGGCATTCCTCATTCAATTGTAACATTGGTGCTAATAACTCATGCTTATATGTCTTTAACCCTTTCCCTCATACGACAATTCTGCAGCAATCGACTTTGAACGTATTTTGTCAAAACAAAGAAAATCTCCATAATTGAATGGATAACCTATGACAAAAAGTGGAAAACATTGTGGCAAAAGGAGAAATTGCATGTTTTGTGCAATTTCTACCTTTTGGCACTATGTTTTCAAAAAGCCGTCTGCTGCAGAGGCGTCAGAGAGCGTCTATATGAGGGAAATGGTTAACAGCCTCTGCATCCAAAGAGGGACATATAGTGTTGAGTTAACCCTTTTCCGCATACAGCAAAACTGCAGCAGCAACTTTAAAAATGTCTGCTAAAAAATATGGAAAGTATTATTGTAGGTATTATTACTGAAAAAAGTTGAAACTTGTGGCAAAAGGAGAAATTGCTAATATTGAGCAATTTATCCTTTGTCACAATGTTTTCAAAGTCATTTGCTGCAGAGGCGTCAGAGAGCGTCTATTTGAGGGAAAGGGTTAACCGTCTGCAGCGACGGCTTTTTTGAAAACATAGTGACAAAAGAAGAAATTGCACAAAACGTGCAATTTCTCCTTTTGCCACAATGTTTTCCACTTTTTGTCATAGGTTATCCATTCAATTATGGAGATTTTCTATTTTTTGACAAAATACATTCAGTCGTCTGCTGCAGAATTGCCGTATGAGGAAAGTGTTAAGCCCAGTATTCCTTTGAACACTTTTGCTATTTGCTGACTCATTACCCTTTCCCACATATAACAAATCTTCTGCAGACGACTTTGAAATCATCTAGGAAAAACTATTTAATAATTACTAGAAATGAAAGTATCTGAAGGTAAAGGACTTTCAAAACAGTTCATAAAAGTATAATTATACCCCCTTCGAAGAAGAGGGGGTATATAGGAGTCATTGTGTCGGTTTGTCTATCTGTCGGTCGGAAGCCATATTTTGTCCAGCTATTTCTTACAAACCACTGGGTGGAATTCAATGAAATTTAACATGAAGCTTCTATACCAATAGGAGATGTGCATATCCTAAAGGGGTTACAATTGCATGCTATTTTACAGAGATATGACCCTTTTACTATTAAGTTATGGGTAGGTCAAGTGCTGTTTAGGGGGTATTTATCATCTTCAGTGATAGTTCTAGTTATTGAATAGAATTGGAAACAATGTGGCAAAAGGAGCTATTTCTGTTATGTGCAATTTCTCCTTTTGTCACAACGTTTTGAAAGTTGTCTGCCTCCGGTGCATAGTTTGTTGTTTGTTTGTTTGGAGTTTAAACGCCGCTTTCAACAGCTTTGGTCATATCACGGCGGTCAGTGCAACTACCCATGTTTTCCTGGCTTTCTCACACCAGTACTTACAAACACATTCTTTCGAAGCCACTGACTACTTTCTCACATAGATCAGAGGTGAGAGGCAATGGAAAACATCGCCCGAAAGAATGTTGCCGCAACCGGGTATCGAACCCGTGACCTCCAGATCACGAGTCAGATACGCTACCAATTGAGCTACCCGGCCGGGGTCTCAGGTGCATAGATATATACATCTGTGAGTTGTATACTGTTGATGTTTTTTGTGTCTGTACATATTTGTTTGGTCGCTTTCTGTCATGACTTGCACTAAATTTATCCAATCTTGTAAGTTGTACCAATCTTATCTAATGGTCAGAGATGACCATTGATCCTCAGGTGTGAGGAAGTAAGGCAATGGTCAAGTGGTCAATTGATCATAATCCTCCATACTTGAGATAAAACATGAAGATGCTACTTATGTACTTAACCCTTTCCCACATTCTGTCACCTTTAAACAGAAGAATTTTGAAAACAATGTGACAAAAAAAGAAAACTGCTCATTTAAATAAGCCAATTTCTCCTTTTGACACAATGATTTCAACTCAATTCAATGATTGTGCTTTAATTTTTATAGAGAAGTTCCATAGTTTTGCATCAACCCTTTCCATCATATAGACGCTTTCTGACGCCTCTGCAGCAGACGGCTTTTGGAAAACATAGTGACAAAAGAAGAAATTGCTCAAAACGAGCAATTTCTCCTTTTGCCACAATGTTTTCCACTTTTAGTCATAGGTTATCCATTCAATTATAGAGATTTTCCATGTTTTGACAAAATATGTTCAAAGTCGTCTGCTGCAGAATTGTCGTATGAGGGAAAGGGTTAATGTTTTCAAAGTCAGCTGCTGCAAATTTGTTTTATCTGGTAAAGGGTTAACCCTTTTCCTCATACGACAATTCTGCAGCAGACGACTTTGAACGTATTTTGTCAAAACATAGAAAATCTTCATAATTAAATGGATAACCTGTGACAAAAAGTGGAAAACATTGTGGCAAAAGGAGAAATTGCACGTTGTGTGCAATTTCTTCTTTTGTCACTATGTTTTCAAAAAGCCATCTGCTGCAGAGGCATCAGAAAGCATCTATATGAGGGAAAGGGTTAACAGTTAAGTATGCACTTCCTAGAATGGCTAGATCTATTTAATGTTACGTACCGTACTGTTGGATGATGTAACCATGCAATGATATACCTTTCCCACTTGATGACGACTTTTGAAAATATTGTGACAAAAAAAGGAAATAGATAAAATTGAGCATTATTCTTCAACTTATTATATTTTCCATCTTTTTGCTTAGATCTTTTCAAATTCGCCAGCTGTAGATTTGTTGTACATGATAAAGGAATATAGGACCTCATATAATAGGATAGCAACTGTCCTTTACCCTTTCCCTCATACAGAGGCTTTCTGACGCCTCTGAAGCAGATGGGTTTTTGAAAACACATTGTGGCAAAAGATGTGCAATTTCTCCTTTGGCCACAATTTTTTTCCACTTTTAGTCATTGGTTATCCATTTAATTTGAGAGCTTTTCAATTTGTTGACAAAAATATGTTCAAAGTTGTCTGCTGCAGATTTCTTGTTTGTGAGAAATGGACAACTTGCAATAGTATTTATTACATGCTATCCCTTCCCCACTTGCAGACAACTTTTTTAAAATATTGTGACAAAGGTAGGAATTGCTCAAGAGCAATTTGTGATTTTCCAACAATGTTTTCCACTGTATTTGATAATTATACTTTCATTTATAGAAATGTTCAATCTTTGTGCCTAGATCTTTTAAAAGTTGTTTGCTGTATTTGTGCCTTATGTGGGAAAGGTTTATGATGGATAAAACATGAAGATGCTACTTATGTACTTAAGTAGATACTCTTCCTTTAATGAATTGATCTATTTACTGTTATCTTATTGTTGGATGATGTATCTCTTGGCCACTTGCAAGGCAACAATTTCGGTATCCAAATCTTGTTATCAATCCAAGGGTTGTGAGTTCGAACTCCTTCTTGGCCAACATTGTTTCCGACGTTTGACAATAGTCAAAACAACAAGCATCATTAACCCTTTCCCACATACAGCAAATCTGCAGCAGATGACTTTGAAAAATGTCAACTAAAAAATATGCTCGTTTTGAGCAGTTTCTCCTTTTGTCATGATTTTTCAAAAAACTTCTGCTGCAGATGCGCCAGAATGCGTCTGCAGGTGGGAAAGGGTTGATGTCTTCCACTGATGGGCTAATATTCTATGTGGAAAAGTAGCCAGTTGCTCGGAAAGACTGTTGTGTGCACTACTGCTGTGAGAAATCCAGGAAACACATGGGTAGGTGGACTGGCAGCCATGATGCAAATGAAAAAATGGTTGAAAACAGCATTAACACCAATCAAACAATCAATAAATTGTTGTTGTGTGTAAAAAATATGGTTCAGATGCAGAAACCATTTAAAAAAGAAAGATAATCAGGTTTGAATGAATATATATACTTGGATTACCTCCCTTATATAGTAGTATGTTTACTTTGCAAGAGTTAAACATTTTAACATTCACATTTTGAAGCGAAATTTCTGTAAAATTCATTAAGATTTCAAATGTGGCTTAAATTTTGAAAGTTTCAATCAATACTATTGTCTGTTAACTGCCTTATATTTAAATGTTTGGCATTAAAATGATTTGTCAATGATGGTCTTTGAATAAATCTTATTTGTGAAGAACTATCAAAACCATAATTATCCACATTGCATTAAAATTTGGTAATTTAATGGTGATCATCATCTGCAAGTGCTCGAGACAAACTTAGCAATTTGTTTGAATGCATTTCTTTAATTGGTAAAGGCTTCTGCGTTTGATGACACTAAGTCTCCACACTTAACCACATAAAAAATATTATCCAGAAGATGACTAATGAAAATATTGTGGCCAAAGGAAAAATTGCTTATAAAGAGCAATTTCTCCTTTTGCCATAATGTTTTTAAGCCAAGTGTCTTGCTACTCTTTCATTAACTCTTTCCCACCTGCAGATACATTATGACACATCTGCAGCAGACGACTTGAAAAAACCCGTCAAAGGGATAAATAGAACATAATGAGCAATAATTATAACTCCTTTTACCAGAATGTTTTCAACTTCATACATTCATACAACTTTTATTTAAAGAGAGCATCAACATTTAGCCTAGATGTTTTCAAAGCAGTCTTGAGGAATTGCCTAGAGTATTTATTATATGGGTAAAAGGGGTCAAGTGAGTATTTGATAATATGTAACAGTTCATAATGGTCATTTAGCATACATTGAATATAGTCTGTTTTCAGAGTGAACAAGAGAAAGTTGATGCAAGGCATCAATGTCGCCGGAAAAGACTGCATTGATTTATTTATGTATTCTTGACTTTCCTTAGTCTATTCAAACATTGAGAATGTTGAAATGAAAACATATACTTATAAATTTTATATTCACCTATACATTAGGGTATCTATAAAAAATTAACGAAATGTGTACACATTTATCTTGGCTTAAATTTAATTTTGCTGTTGTTACTTATTTAAATAATAGTATTCATTCATATAATTTCAATGTTTGTCAATCTTATTCGAATCACAAGGTAAATATCCTGGTATTGCTTTAAAGGGAGGTAATTTGAAGAAAACAAAAGTCTTCAAAAGGAGAAATATATCAGCATTGTTCTATTGTTTGTGGATTTAAAAATGTTCTTTTTTTCTTATTTCTACATGTACAACGAAATATTGCGGCTTCTCTTTGACGCTTTGCGTCAAACATTCGTCTTGTACTTGTCTAAAATAAAATAATATCACTCGCTTTTTCATATCGAAATGCGCATGCGCGAAAATCGATGTTAAAGGTCACGAACCTACACAACAGAATATGGTCTATATTTAGCTTAGAAACAGTTCCTACTTTAGATATTCATGGATTAACATTATTAAATGAATTCTACACAAATCAAGACATCTCTTTGAACATGAAAACAACATTTAGTAAGTTAAAATTGCTATTAAAAGGAGAATCCGAAATTGACCTCAATGATGACACATAAGAGTCTGCATTAGGGGGTGTTGGTTCACGTCTTGAAGGGACCACTTTTGTCTTCGTAAATAAGACAAAAAACTTAAATGCGAGTGAAATAAAAAAAACTGCAAACATTAAAAAATCGGAATATTTATTTCATTTTAGATGTGTCATTTATTAGTGTTCGTAAACAACCACAATTGTAATATGTTCAAATCATCTAGATTTGTTTCTTTCTAATAATAAGCCGCCCTCCCATGTGATTTCCGAAAAGCTATTAAAAATAGAAGTCGCGGGCTTCTGCCCGGCGACTAATTATTGAAGATTAGGACTTGATTAAACATTTCCCACATACAACATATTTGCAGCATGTGATCTTGAAAATGTTGAACAAGAATATTTAAAATTTCCTAAAATTAAAGTTTAATCAATGAATAGAGTTGAAAGAATGTTGTGGTAAATGGAGAAAGTGCTCATTATGATCAATTTGTCCTTTTGCTACAATGTTTTGAAAAGCCTTCTGCTGCAGAGGTGTCAGAAAATGTCTTAACCCTTTCCCTCATATAAACGCTTTCTGACGCCTCTGCAGCAGAAGGCTTTTTGAAAACATAGTGTCAAAAGAAGAAATTGCACAAAACGTGCAATTTCTCCTTTTGCCACAATGTTTTCCACTTTTTGTCATAGGTTATCCAGTCAATTATGGAGATTTTCTATTTTTTGACAAAATACGTTCAAAGTCGTCTGCTGCAGAATTGTCGTATGAGGGAAAGGGTTAAAGTTAAAAAGGTTTATCCCCCCTCTCAGACTGATTAGTTAATATTTTTATTTCTAATTGAAAGTCACTATGTAACTTCTATATAATATCATTTGGTCATTGACCAAGTTCAAATAGCAGTGTCGAACAAGACTTATATACATGTATATATATAGTACATTGTAATTTTCAAAATATTTCATTTGCATGTCGGCACTTACTTTCACCATCCTTTTCTAAAAACATTCATGTTTCTTTACAACTTGAATTTGAAAAATAGTTGCAATGTAACACTTTTGTCAGTGGTTAAAACTGCTTGTGTGTTTTCTTATCAGATTTTGTTTTCTGAATTGTGTCAATTTTTTTTTCCATATTAGTTATTTTATTATTGGTAAAAGTTGGAAACCTGTGATTTGCAGTGTTTTTAACCCTTTCAATTCTGCAGCAGACAACTTTGAACATATTTTTGTCAAAAAATAGAAAATCTCTATAATTGAATGGATAACAAAAAAAAAAAATATAAGACTAAAAGTGGAAAACATTGTGGCGAAAGGAGAAATTGCTAATTATTTCGCAATATTTCCTTTTGCTCTATCGTTTTGCTTTTGCTACAATGTTTTCAACCCTATTACATAGTTAGACAATTATTTGTAGAGAACTTCCACACTTTTGCCTACAGATTTCTTATAACATGGGAAAGTGTTTATAGGCTGTTATTAGTAACAGTTTGTTTTTCTTTCTATTTTAAAGGTGCTGAACTCCAGATGGTGATCAAAATTTTGAAATGTTGAAACTTCTGCAAATATTGCTAATAGTGACAACAAAGTAAGTAATATGTAGTTTACTATATTTTGGCAGTAAATGATGAACAATTAACTGTCAATGGAAAGTCATGAAAATGTACAAAATTTGGCTTACTGGGTATGTCTACCAGGTAAAAATGAAGCTTAAAAAATATCAATATTTAGATGTTTATGGCAATGGAAAGTGAAAATATTACTCTTATTTTATCTCAGAATTATGATTCTAATATTTCAAGAAAAGTTTTGTACAGTTTTAAAACTTTAATATCTAATTTTTGGTGTTCAGCACCTTTAACCCTTTCCTTCATATAGACGCGTTCTGACGACTGCAGCAGGCGGCTTTCTGAAAACATAGTGACAAAAGAAGAAATTGCTCAAAACGAGCAATTTCTCCTTTTGTCACAAATGTTTTCCACTTTTAGTCATGGGTTATCCATTCAATTACAGAGATTTTCTATTCTTTGACAAGATATGTTCAAAGTTGTCTGCTGCAGAATTGTCATATGAGGGAAAGTGTTAAGAGCTAAGGGTGAAAAACCCTATTTAAATATGTGCAAGCATGTTTCGGTATATAATGGATAAGGCGTTAATTATCATAATGCGGTGTTTGAGGTGAAAATCTTTACTGCGATGTTATCAAAAATGAACGGTTTTGTATTTTCTCTATTCATAGATTTGACACAGACGTTTTTAAGTGATTTTAAATGATTGACTCCTTAAAGATATTCAAGCTATGCTGCATAAATTGCTTAAATGCAGGGGCTATTAAGTCTTTCCCACAATATATGACTTACAACAAATCTGCAGCAGGTTAACTTTTGTTAACACCTTTCTTTACAGCGATATATAAAAGGATCACATCTCTATCTGTCTGTCTGTCTGTCACCCTTTCACTTGCTGATAGGCAGAGTAACATATGTGTCAGGTTTACAAAGCAGTTACTAAGACTCCTGAGATATCTTAGAAAGTATTTATTAAGTTAGATTCTCGAAGCAGACAACACCTGAAATATCATAGAAGAAAATAGTTAAGGTAGGTTTTCAATGCATCCGACTCCTGAAATATTGTAAAAATTAAGGTAGGCTTTCATAATGTTGATTTAACTTAGCCCTTTCCCACACTACAACAAATCTGCAACAGCCTACGTTGAAAATATATTGGCAGAAATATAGAAAAATCTGTAGAATAATTATTGAATAAAATTTAAAACATTGAGGCAAAAGGAGCAATTGCTCCTTTTATCACACTGTTTTTCAAATGTCTTCTGCTACCAATGCTTCAAAATGTGTCTATATGTGGGCAAGGGTTTAACCCTTTCCTTGAAATAGACAAATTTTGACTTATATGCAGCAATTAGTGCCTGTAGAAAACATTTTGGGTAGAGGTGACATTTCTCCTTTTGAGCAATTCATACCTTTCCACAAAATGTTTTTAACAGCAGTATCTGCTTATTCACTGTTCTTTCTTTAACCATTTCCCACCTGCAGATGCATTTTGACGCGTATGAAGCAGACGACTTTTGAAAACATTGTGGTCAAAGGTGAAATTGCTCACAAGCAATTTCTCCTTTGGCCATACTGTTTTCAACTTTATTTAACAATTAAGCTATCTTTCAAATATGGAGATTTTTCAGGTTCTGTGACTATGTTTTCAAAGTCGTCTGCTGCAGATTTATTGTATGTGGGAAAGGGTTAAACTGTATAATTGTCCTTCCTTTAAGTAGTTGTTTAATTGATTGGAATTAGGCAAAGTTGGTAAACTTATTATCTTCATACAATTTTATTATCTATATAGATGACTATCAAACAAAGGGTTAAGACATTAATTGATTTTGTAGGGGGTCAGTATATATTGTATTTAATTTGCATATTGTTTGAAGGATGTTTAATTTATACACAGGCATACTCAACTTCTTGTCTCTTCCTTTGTTGATATCATGCTCATGAATGAGTTTACATAAGGTATAAATGCTAGCCAATACCAAAGGTTCTTATAATATTTATTGAACAGATAGAAAGTATAGTATTCTACATTTTCTATTTAACCCTTTCCCTCATACGACAATTCTGCAGCAGACGACTTTGAACGTATTTTGTCAAAACATAGAAAATCTCCATAATTGAATGGATAACCTATGACAAAAAGTGGAAAACATTGTGGCAAAAGGAGAAATTGCACGTTTTGTGCAATTTCTTCTTTTGTCACTATGTTTTCAAAAAGCCGTCTGCTGCAGAGGCGTCAGAAAGCGTCTATATGTGGGAAAGGGTTAAAAAAAGTAGTAAAGCCAGATCACATATTGGCCTGTATATCTGCACTTATGTTCTCCTGTTGCCAAAACGATTTAAAAAGTTGTATGCGGATGTGTCATAATGTAACTACTGGCGATAAAGGGTTATTTTAACCCTTTCTGACTTATACATCAAATATGCAGCAGATGAAAATATCTAGGTAAATATGTGGGAAAATCTCTATTAATGAAAGAATAATTATTGAATAAGTTTAAAACACTATATAACGTAATGCAAGTATATAAACAGTAACAGCTCTTTTGAGACTCGGCGTTGAATGATTGATTGGGATTTAACGCCGTTTTTAACAATTTCTCAGTTATATCACGGCGGACAGTTCACCTACTTGTGCATTTCCTGGTTTTCTCACACCAGTACTCCACACAACAAACTTCCCAAGCAACTGGCTGCTTTTCCACATAGACTTAACCCATTGGTGGAAGACGAATGACGCATGTCGCATTGACTTTTGTCAATTGTCGGAAAGAAAGTTGGCCTAGTCGGGATTCGAACTCACAACCCCTGGATTGACAGCCCGCATCTTTACCGACTGAGCTACCGGGACTCAGTGTTGATGCACAGTGAGTGTGAGGCTTACCCGAATCATCACTCTACACAGATGCAACAAGAAGCTAAATTGCCCGCCGCGGCTCATACCTATATGACAGTGACATAACCGAGTTAACTCGGATGAATAGAGGAGTTCCTTTGTAGTCTAAACGTGATGACCTTTATATGCATTTTTTATGATATCAAATGGAAAAAAGCCATGCACATATACTTTGGGTTTGTTTGATTTATGATTGAAAAGGTTCTATTTGAACAAAAAAATAACTAGTCACGAAAAAAGAATATAATGTGAGGGGGGGGAGGTGGGCGCAATATCTCAACCTACTCCCTGATTCAAACAACATTTTGACGCCATTTCAGCAAACGACATTTGAAAAGTTTGTGGAAAAAGGAGAAATTGTTCATTGTAACAAGCCATAATCCTCCTTTACAACATCATGTCACACGATAACTGAATTATTGAATTTACTATATTGTCCTGATATAATGTTCTATATTTTTCCCAAGAGTTTCGTGCTTTCAAGACTTCACTCTAAAAGCAGCATCCTTTTTACATGCAATTTTCAAATGTCACCTTCATTAATTAACATTCCTTCAAGATAACACATTCAGCATAACCCTTTCCCTCATACGACAATTCTGCAGCAGACGACTTTGAACGTATTTTGTCAAAACATAGAAAATCTCCATAATTGAATGGATAACCTATGACAAAAAGTGGAAAACATTGTGACAAAAGGAGAAATTGCACGTTTTGTGCAATTTCTTCTTTTGTCACTATGTTTTCAAAAAGCCGTCTGCTGCAGAGGCGTCAGAAAGCGTCTATATGAGGGAAAGGGATAACGAATGAAAGGTCACAATTTCAGGGTCCACAATTAGTTTAGGTTAATATAAAAATTCATAATTAATACAAAGTCAGTTCTTTCTTTCCTTTGATGTGCCGATTAGGTATTCAGTTCTCCAAATAAAATTTATTTTTGCTGCTTCTGAACTTCTGAAGCATGCATTCTTATACATATATTTAACCCTTTCCCACATATAGATACTTTCTGATGCCTCTGCAGCACTAGACAACTTTTTGAAAACATTGTGCCAAAAAATGAAATTGCTCAAAACGCGCAATTTCTCCATATAAATTGCTGCAATGTTTTCACCTTTATTCACTAAAGAATTGTAAAAAAGAAATGCTTTCATCTGCAGATGGCTTGTTGCCTTGGCAGCAGATAAACTTTGAAAAGGAGATTGCTGATTATACTATAAACAGTTTCTTCTTTTCCTACTATGTTTTATTTTGGTATCAATAGTTTTCTTGAAGGTTTCCAGAGGTTGTTTTTTTAACTATTTTTTCAAAGCAGGTGATTCTTAAAACAGCATATCAGGAAGAATGCAGATTAAACAAACGATGAATCTATGGCAGTGGACTTTGAAAACATCAAGGTAAAAATACAGAAAATATTTATAAATGAAAAGTATAATTATAGAAAAGATTTGAACACATTGTGGCAAATGGAGAAGATAGTCTGCTGGAAATGAGTGTGCTGCTGATTTGTCAAAATATCTTGAACCTTTCCCACATACAACAAATGTGCTGCAGACGACTTTGAAAAACAAAGGCCCTAACAAATTGGAAACTTGCTTTAAATGAAAGAACACAAGAGAAAGTTGATGCAAGGCATCAATGTCGCCGGAAAAGACTGCATTGATTGATTTATGTATTCTTGACTTTCCTTAGTCTATTCAAACATTAAGAACGTTGAAATGAAAACATTTGTTTATAAAGTTTATATTCATATCTATACATTAGGGTATCTATAACAAATTAACGAAATGTGTACACATTTATCTGGCTTTAATTTAATTTTGCTGTTGTTACTTATTTAAATAATAGTATTCATTCATATAATTTCAATGTTTGTCAATCTTATTCGAATCACAAGGTAAATATCCTGGTATTGCTTTAAAGGGAGGTAATTCGAAGAAAACAAAAGTCTTCAAAAGGAGAAATATATCAGCAATACCGTCTACAGTTTAAATTGTTCTATTGTTTGTGGATTTAAAAATGTTCTTTTTTTCTTATTTCTACATGTACAACGAAATATTGCGGCTTCTCTTTGACGCTTTGCGTCAAACATTCGTCTTGTACTTGTCTAAAATAAAATAATATCACTCGCTTTTTCATATCGAAATGCGCATGCGCGAAAATCGATGTTAAAGGTCACGAAACTACACAACAGAATAGGGTCTATATTTAGCTTAGAAACAGTTCCTACTTTAGATATTCATGGATTAACATTATTAAATGAATTCTACACAAATCAAGACATCTCTTTGAACATGAAAACAACATTTAGTAAGTTAAAATTGCTATTAAAAGGAGAATCCGAAATTGACCTCAATGATGACACATAAGAGTCTGCATTAGGGGGTGTTGGTTCACGTCTTGAAGGGACCACTTTTGTCTTCATAAATAAGACAAAAAACTTAAATGCGAGTGAAATAAAAAAAACTGCAAACATTAAAAAATCGGAATATTTATTTCATTTTAGATGTGTCATTTATTAGTGTTCGTAAACAACCACAATTGTAATATGTTCAAATCATCTAGATTTGTTTCTTTCTAATAATAAGCCGCCCTCCCATGTGATTTCCGAAAAGCTATTAAAAATAGAAGTCGCGGGCTTCTGCCCGGCGACTAATTAATTGAAAATGAGTTAACCCTTTCCCTCATATAGACACTTTCCGTCGCCTCTGCAGCAGACGGCTTTTTGAAAACATAGTGACAAAAGAAGAAATTGCTCAAAACGAGCAATTTCTCCTTTTGCCACAATGTTTTCCACTTTAAGTGATAGGTTATCCATTCAGTTTTATAGATTTTCTATTTTTTGATAAATTATGTTCAATGTCGTCTGCTGCAGAATTGCCCTATGTGGGAAAGGGTTAAAAAAAATGGTGACATAAGGAGAAATTGCTCAGTTTTGATCAATTTCTTCTTTTGTCATCATGTTTTCAAAAAGCCATCTGCTGCAGACACGTAGGAAAGCGTTTGTATGAGGGAAAGGTCTAATCTGGTACATTTTTAGCAGCAGAAGATGACCAAATGCAGTAAAGATGAAGATCATCAAATATGCCAAAGATATGCAAATTGTTATGTCAATGTTTGCACACACTGTGACTAGGGGTAGAATATCCCTTTACCACCTTAACCCTTTCCCTCATACGACAATTTTGCAGCAGACGACTTTGAACATATTTTGTCAAAAAATGGAAAATCTCCACAATTGAATGGATAACCTATGACTAAAAGTGGAAAACATTGTGGCAAAAGGAGAAATTGCTCGTTTTGAGCAATTTTCTTCTTTTGTCACTATGTTTTCAAAAAGCTGTCTGCATCAGAAAGCGTCTATATGAGGGAAAGCGTTAAGAGGTATTTTGATGGATCTGCAGCAGACGACGATTGTAATCATTTTTGCAAAAGAAATTTCTCATATGGAGCAGTTTTTCTTGTAGCTACTTTGCAATAAGGTTTTCATCTCTATACTCAAATCATTATATTACCTTGATTTATAGATGACTTTCCATATTCAATTATTTGCAAAGACGTTTTTAAAGTGAACGTCTGATGTAGATTTTGACATAATGTGGGAAAGAGGTAGAGATGTGACATGATATTGACTTTGCTTATCATGATTAATATCACCTCCATATTTAGCTGCATAAACTTAACATAGATCTAGATAAGAGAGTTATAACTGCTCCTTTTCCTTCAATATAACTCTTTATTTCCAACAAAACCTGAATATCTTGTGGTTGCCCCAAAATTGTCTATGGCTGCAGAGACGATCATAGAGTTGAAGTCTTTCCAACATGCTTTCAAACTGCAGCAGACAACTTTGAAAGCATCTATACAAATATTTGAAAAACAATCTACTATTGAATTGGGTTGAAAACATTCTGGAGAAAAAGGAAAATTCAAATTATCAGCAGGTCTTCTGCAGATTATTCTCCTAACCCTTTCCGTCATGTAGACGCATTCTGACGCCTCTGCAGCAGACGGATGAGGAAAAGGGTTAATCCTTTCCCCAATACAGACACATTTTGGTACCTTTTCAGCAGATAACACTTGAACTAAACAATATTTACTGATAAAACAAATTCTCCAATGCATTCAAAGCAGACCAATTAAAACACTGTTTTAGATAAATGGTTTAAAGTTTGCTGTACCTGACTTTACCCTTACCCAAATACAGCAAATCTGCAGCAGACAACTTAACCCTTTCCCTCATATAGACGCTTTCTGACGCCTCTGCAGCAGACAGCTTTTTAAAAACATAGTGACAAAAGAAGAAATTGCACAAAACGCTTTCTAACGCCTCTGCAGCAGACGGCTTTTTGAAAACATAGTGACAAAAGAAGAAATTGCACAAAACGTGCAATTTCTCCTTTTGCCACAATGTTTTCCACTTTTTGTCATAGGTTATCCATTCAATTATGGAGATTTTCTATGTTTTGACAAAATACGTTCAAAGTCGTCTGCTGCAGAATTGTCGTATGAGGGAAAGGGTTAAAACATCTAGGTAAAAGTTTGAACAAATCATGTCTGTAATTGATTAGTATAACAAATGATTAGAGTTAACAATATTGTGTCAAATTTCTCCTTACGTCACAATGTTTTCAAAAGTCATCTCCTGGGTGAGCATGTGGGAAAGCGTGAAACAACAGTTTACTGTCATACATGTGTTACAGAAAGAAGTAATATTGGAATATAGAGTGAATTGTAGTATGTATATTCTAAACCCTTTCCCAGAGAACAACAAATATGCAGCAGACGACTTTTGAAAATATAGTGACAATAACCAGAAAAATCTCCATAAAAGATAACTTAATTGTTAAATAAAGTTGAAAACATTGTGGCCAGAGGAGAAATTGCTCATCATGCAATTTCACCTTTGGCCACAATGTTTTCAAAAGTCGTCTGCTGCTATTGCCTCAAAAAGCGTCTGCAGTTGGTATACTGTTAACTTTTCAGTCCCATCCCTATGCATATACAAATATTGAAGCAGTATTTGAGAGGCACAGGTTATCCTATTCAATATAGAGATACTACGAAGTGCAATACATTTTACACCGAGCTGCGAATATCTAATGAAATACATTGCTAATACCGTTAGTGTTAAGGTCTCACTTTAAGATATATTTTAAAACTTTTTTTAAAACGGGGGTTTAAAATGTTTTATATTCGACTGTAGTAAAAAAACAAACTGTAAGCAGATTAACCAATTAAAACAGCTGTAGAGTTTTACAAGTTGCGTTAACTCTGACAGTGTATTGGTGGATAGAGGAGGACTCCGACTGACTAGGTGTGAAAATGAGTTAGTCCAATAACGGCTCTGCTGAATGAATGCAGTGTACAGTAGACCGCGGTTCAGTAACCCAAACGACTTTACTCACTGTGGGTTATATCGGCTGCTGTTGATGAAGCTGTATAGAAGTTGTGGAGTTTAGATTTTTATTGGAGTTTTAAAAAAAAAAAATTGTTACATTATAGAGTGAAATGTTGTTGGATTATGTATTGTTCACGGAAATTTTATTACTACAAAATAAAAAGTGAATATTGGATTTATCTTGGATTATTTTTGTTTTACATGGATTTATTTGTACTTGCGGATTGCTAAGTTTGAATGATTACTTTTTGTGAAGAGTTATACATTTACACTGTCTTTTTAATCATCATTTTCATTTAATGTTTATTTGTTGTCATAAAAACGGCAATAATCACTCTAAAAGACAGAAAGGTTGACTGCATGATTTTACTGGTTATTTGCTGCCTCAAATGGATTGAAACAAAAAGTGAAGAAAATTAAAGAAAAAGAAAAAAATATTAGAAATTTGATTTGATTAGATTTTGTTTCTCTAGAGGGAGTGCATGGATTAAAACATTTATTTCCCTGAGCATGCATTCTTGAAAAAAAAGACAATGAGAAACATTATAGAAAATTTTAATGTGGATGAATTGAAGTGAATGAAATGAAGCTCTTTCTGTGAGATCTATTAAACTTTAGTGGAAAATATCTCTCTGACTTGATTGCTCAGATAGAAAGTGTACAGGAAAAATGGCTTTCTATTTCAGGCAAGTCGGTGGCTCAAATATGTCAAGGAATTTAATTCTGTGGATTATGTTTGGATATATGTTACCAGTCTCATCTCTAGACTTGAGTAAGTATTTGTTTTTCTATGTCACGAGCTAAACCAGTATTACCTAATCATATGCTGTTTAAGCCCCTTTCCTTGAAACAGATGACATTTAGAATTACTAGAAGCAGCCGACTTTTATAAACGTTGCAGATTATACTCAATTAGCAATTTTTCACCTCTGTATTTTAAAGGTGCTGAACTCCAGATGGAGATCAGAATTTTGAAATGTTGAAACTTCTGCAAATATTGTTAATAGTGACAACAAAGTAATTAATAAATAGTTCGAAACTATTTTGTCAGTAAATGTTGAAAAATAGTCGATTGAAAGTCAATGACAATTGTACAAAATTTGGCTTACTTGGTATGTCTATCGTGTAAAAATGAAGAATAAACTATCAATATTTAGATGTTTATCGTACAGGAAAGTGAAATGGTTACTCTAATTTTATCTTAAAATTATGATTCTAATATTTCAAGATAACTTTTGAGCAGTTTTAAAACTTTGACTATACTATCTATAATTTGGAGTTCAGCATCTTTAATTTTGCTTCCAAATTTCCAAATGTTCCTTAATACTTTACATAAATGTTTACAAAGCATACATCACTTTTAACATCTTCATTAGCTAAATGGATAATTCCCTTTCATATCTAAACAAAACAAAAACTTTGAATGAACGATTGATCTGAACTCACAGTGAAACAAAATGGAAACCATCGTGAAGAAAGAGGAATTGCTCAACTTGAGTAGATTTCCTTCATTTCCCACAATGTTTTCACTAGTTTACGTTTACATCAGATGTTCAGTAATTTACCTGATACCCCACCTACAGATGCATTTTATTGCAACTTCAACTTCAGCAGACGTCTGTTGAAAACATTATGACAAAGGGTGAAATAAGTATATATGCTAACATTTATAAAGATTTTCTACATTTTGTCAAAATCTTTTTTAAAGTCGTCTGCTGCAGATTTGTTGTATATGAGAAAGGATTAAACCCTTTCCCTCATAAGACAATTCTGCAGCAGACGCCTTTGAACATATTATGTCAAAAACATAGAAAATCTCCATAATTGAATGGATAACCTATGACAAAAAGTGGAAAACATTGTGGCAAAAGGAGAAATTGCACGTTTTGTGCAATTTCTTCTTTTGTCACTATGTTTTCAAAAAGCCGTCTGCTGCAGAGGCGTTAGAAAGCGTCTATATGAGGGAAAGGGTTAATGTTCTCAATTCTAGTTAATAATTATGCATCTTTCTTAAGTCATCTGCTGCAGATTTGTTGTTTATGAGAAAGGCTTAAATTAAGACGCAATTGTCTTGAAATCATCTAAGGTGAAACATATAACATTTGGAATGTTTCAAGTATTAATTTGAGTAATAAACAGAATGGTGAAAGCAAGGGGAAATTGCTTGATTAGAGCAATTCAATTTGCTGATTTTCCAGAAATGTTTTCAAAAGTTATTTGCTGAAAAATATCAGAAGCAGGGAAAGGGATGATAAAATGGATAAAAATAATTAAACAACATGATTTCGAAACTTTTCATAGATTATGTTTTTTTTAAGAAACTAATTATATTGTGAGTTCTCCTGATAATCTTTTAAGCCTGTCAAACAAGAAAACGAAACTAGAGTTCAAAACTGTTTATACTTTATTTTAAATAACTGTTGAACTTTTGAGGCATCTGCAGCAGTCTATGTAATACTTTGGCAATAATATTTTTTATCATTTTCATAAGTTATACTTTTGATGTATGGATTTTCAATATGTTTTCCTAGATGTTTTCAAAGTTGTTTTAAAATGTTACAGATGTTATGATAACGGAAACTCAAATCAGACGATTTTGCTCAGTACCTACAGCATGGTGTTGTAAGAATTGAACTTAAAAGTCTGTGATATGACCGTAGCTGTTGAAAGCAGCGTAAAACGCGAAACAAACCCTTTCCTACACAAATCTGCAGCAGGCGGCTAATAATATATAGGCAAAACTAGCAAAAATCCCTACAAATGAATGTATTTTTTTTTTAATTGAGTTGAAAACATTTTGGTCAAATGGGAAATTGCACATAATGAGCCAAACATTTCTCTTTTTACCACAATTTTTTCAAAAGTCTGCTGTGGAAAGTGTCAGAAGGCGAGGGATAACTAATTGTCATGGAAAAAATACTCATCTTTAATAATGTTGAACTCCCTAATGTTTCAGTGAATTTTTAGATGAAATTGAAACTGTCGATCAGCAAGTGAAGACAGCTATTTCAATTTCAATTTCAATCCATATTGCAGAGCTCTAGTTAAGGGGTGTTTTGCATGTTCTAAAATCCTTATTTGACCTTATTACCCTATGTTGTGGGTACTCAAATGAATCGTCTCATTGAGACGATCCTTTTGAGCACCCGCAACATAGGGTTTGGTTGGATGATAAGAGAGATATTGTGGGGAAAAGAGCTGTATATGCCTCCTTATCTGGACTTCTGAATATTGAATGATTTCACAGGATGGCTACAATTAATTCACCTATTCATCTCAATTTGCTATTACACTGCTATTAAAAGTAACTCTTTCTTGTGAATTATTTAACTGTTTGATTTTGAAGATAGAGAGAGATATGCACTGCTTTAATCTTTTATTTAGAAAGAGGATTTTTGATTAAGAGAGAGGGGACAATTTTTTTTTTTCATTTTATTAAAGTATGATTAAAAACCAAAAAAGGTTGTGGCTGGAAGAAATTGTTCAAGCCTTTCCCACATACAACAAATCTGCAGCAAGACTATTAAAACATATTAACAAAACCTGGAAAAAATCTCCATAAAAGATAGCTTAATTGTTGAATAAATTTGAAAACATTGTGGCCATAGGAGAAAATTGCTCATCATGAGCAATTTCACCTTTGGCCACAGTGTTTTCAAAAGTTGTCTGCTGCTATTGCGACATAATTTGTTTCCAGGTGGGAAAGGGTAACATGCATTCGTTACGGTTTCTAAAATATGCCTTCTGATTTGTATTGCATGTTTACAAATAATAGATAAACTGAAACTGTTAAATGAATCTTCATGTTAAGAGTCTTATTTCTGTTTGTGCATGATCATTAGATTTTATATGTTGAGATAAGGTAAAAGTTGGGAAGAAATCGGAGCTGGATAATTTAATGATTTTAAATGCTTACCGGTATTTGACCCTCGGAACCTTTGTTGTGTACCAACAACATATGGTTTGCCAGACATATTTTCTGGGCAAAGAACAATTTCCTTCTCCTAATCAAGACCTCACAAGGTTCTGTTTGTCGGATAGTACAATACTGGCTTTATAATACAACGTAAACAGTTACATCTCATTCTTTTGATGTACCCAAAATATAATTAAAACATAATTGAATTAAATTGTTGTCTCTTCAAGCAATAAATTGTACAGAAAATGACTCTTGTGTGTCATTTAAGATCAACTGTTTCTTAAATTACTTCATATATAACATTTTACAAAGCAAGGACTCTTGATTTTGCTAAAAATGAAATGAATGAACGCGTTTCTATTCCCAGATGAATTCACATTTTGGCTCCACTGCAGCAGAAAGAGTTTGTTTGATAAATTGTTTGTGAAAGGGAGCAATTTCAATTATAATTTCTACACCATAATGTCTAACTTAAGAGTATCTTTTTTTACCCTTTCCCACATACAGCAAATCTGCAGCGCAGAAGACGTCTTTGAAGACTCTTTGTAAAGATATGAAAAATCCCTATAAATTTCTGGAAAAAACAATGAAGCAAAAGGAGAATGTTTTTAAGAGTTGTCTGCTGCAGATGCGTCAAAATGTGTCTATAGGTGGGGAAAGGTTTAAATGTTCTTTAGGCAAAGAGCAATAAATTGGCTTTTGCCTTAACAAAATATTTCTAATACCTGAATTAAAACGTATTAACTGTTACAGGTATACTCAAAACAATCAACTCATTGAGTCTAATTAAGACTATTGAATACCCACAACTTTGTTGTCAATTAAGGATTTTGAGTTGTTAATAAAAAATGCCCCTAATTTAGATCTCTGAAGTCAATTATATATTATATACAGATGGTATGATTACTAAAATTTAATGATAACAAAAGTTGTATTTACTCAGTATTTACTAGTTTTCTGTATCAATATTATCATTCAATGTTTAGTGACTTGTACAAATTGATAATAAATTAGTTTCGGAGCCAAGGCCGACCCAATAACAATGAAAGTTGACAGAGCTCTAGATCAGGAGTGATTTGCTTGTTCTAAAATCCTTATTTTTATCTGCTAGTCCTATGTTGTGCGTAATCAAAAGAATCATCTCAATGAGACGATTCTTTTGAGTAACCTATAACATAGGTTTTGGTTGGATAATATGAGAGATATTGTGGGGAAAAGAGCTGTTAGACCCCATTATCTGGACCACTGAAGTGTAGCCGTGTATGTTTAACTTTTCACTCAGGTTAATGTATCATGTCCATATTAAATATTTATAGTTCAATATTTTATGTTTGGACAATACTGTTGTCAATACCAAGTACATCATTGTGTTGGCCAGTCTAGATAAAGTAGACTAAGTTTGGCTTCCTTCGTCATTATGTCATCTGTAACATTGGAACAAAATCCTTTAGTTGTTGGTACTCTGGTACTGTACTCTTAACCCTTTCCCACATGCAATATTATTCTGTAGCAGACGACTTTGAAAACAACTAGGCAAATATAATGAAAATCCTTATAAATTGATTATTGAATTGAGTTGAAAATGTTGTGGCAAAGGGAGAAGTTGTTTGTTTTGAGCATTTTTTTCTTAGAGCATGGACATCATACCTTATGCTTGGCAATTTAGTAAAAGGTTCTAAGTGTTCATAAGCCAAATGAACTGAAAATGTTGAGAGAGATCAGATGAACCATAATGCCAAGTAATGCCTTCACTTAAAAATATAAACTTTATTTGCACACCATTTGTTATGACATATATGGATCAAAATTGAAGGTTGTAACCCTTTCCCACATACAAAAATTGTGCACCGGATGGCTTTGAAAATACCTATAGATAGGTCAACATATGAAAGATCTTTATAAGTGAAACTTATTATAATTAATGGAAAGAGAATAATACATTGTGGTAAAAGGAGAATGTGCTCATCCGGAGCAAACCTCCTGTCACAATATTTTCAAAAGTCTTCTGCTGCAGATGCATCATACGGCGTCTGCATGTGGGAAAGGAAGGGTTAAATGTGAAAAGGTTAAAAGGTGATCTAAAATAGGGGTCTATTTGGATCCCCCAGTACAGGAAGTAGAAATTTGTTTCTGTGAAATTGGGGGTCTGAAGCAGACACGATTGATGACAAATAAATTGACAGAAAATAACAGGAAAGAGTATTTGTTATGGATGATGGGAAAACACAGATGTTTCAAATTTACCCTTTCCCACATACAGATGGTTTCTCACGACTCTGTAAAAGACTACTTTTGAAAAGATTGTGTCAAAAGGAGAAATTGCTCTAAAGGAGCAATTTCTTCTTTTGCCACAATGTTTTCACTTTCTTAAGATTAGATGTACGTGGGAAATGGGTGTTAGATGTCTACTTTTCAGTTGACTGTCATCCCTTTGTTGGGGGGTACTCATAAGAATGTTTTGATTTAAGTTGTCTGCGGAAGATGTATCAACGAGCAATTTCTTCTCTTGCCAAAATGTTTTCAATTCCTTTCAGTAATTATACTTATATTAATAGAGCTTTTTCCATGTTTTTGTGAAGATGTTTTCGAAGTTGTCTGCTGCAGTTTGGTGGATGTGGGAATAACCAGGGTTAATGATAAATAAACTGATAGAAAATAAAAGGAAGAGCCTAACTCATAGGGGGATACTGGAGTTCATCCATGTTGTTTTAATTCAGTCTGAACATTGGCAGATACAATTATTTGATAACATTATCAAACTGATTTCAAATGTCAATTTCTCTGACATGTATACATGGTATATGGTAAACAAATAAGAGGAACACGGAGAGTATTGAATTGTATTTCAATATACTTTTTTGAATCCATAATTATATGACCTGACTTGTAATATGCTTTGCATTTCGTCACATCTCATGATCAACAGCAGATGACTTTTGAAAACAATTTTTTCCCTTTGCCACAATCTTTTTAATTGTTTCCAATAATATTACTTTAAAGATACATGTATATTCAATATTTTGCCTAGATGTTTTCAAAGAAGTCTGCTGCAGATTTGTTGTTTGTTGGAAAGGGATAATATGATACTCAAAGGAAATACTACATTGTATCACTTAAACCATTCTACTTTAAGAGCAGTTTCTCCTTTTGCCATGATGTATTCCAATGTCATCAGCGGCCGATGCAACAAAATGCGTCTGTAGGTGGGAAAAGCATTTCCAACTTGGAGATGCATTCTGACACATTTGCGGCAGACACTTTTTAAAAAAAAAATTGACAAAAGGAGAAATTTCTCAAAGGGCGCAATATTGTCAACTCTTTTCCGTAATTACGTATACTTTCATTTATAGAGATGTTCCATGTTATAGCATGACTGTTTTGAAAGTCGTCTGCTGCAGATTTGTTGTATATATGGGAAAGGGTTAACAATAGATATATTGGAGCAAAGATAAGTTTCTCCATGTTTATCTAGGTCTGTCTTAACCCTTTCCCTCATACGACAATTCTGCAGCAGACGACTTTGAACGCATTTTGTCAAAAGATAGAAAATCTCCATAATTGAATGGATAACCTATGACAAAAAGTGGAAAACATTGTGGCAAAAGGAGAAATTGCACGTTTTGTGCAATTTCTTCTTTTGTCACTATGTTTTCAAAAAGCCATCTGCTGCATAGGTGTTAGAAAGCGTCTATATGAGGGAAAGGGTTAAGGGTTTGAAGGCTAGGTATTTTCAATTTCATAAAATTTATGAATATTGTTATCAGATACAATAAAGCTGAATTTTTATTATCGGCTGGTAAACAAAAGAATGTGACTTTCAAATGGTCACTCAGATAATGAGGACATACATTATGGTCAACGATAAAATTGGTCAGTTTGCAGCTGTTCTGGCTGACCTTTGGGGGACTCAATTTAGTCCTTTCCCATAATGCAACTGCAATTTGATGCATTGGCCACAGACATATTTTGAAACACTTTGGAAAAAAGCTTGGAGAAATTGTGCAAAATGATGAGCAATTTTCTCTTTTTACCTCAATTTTTCCAACTCTAGTCAGTAATCATGTTATTGTGACAACTGTACTTTCATTAACCCTTTCCCTCATACGACAATTCTGCAGCCGACGACTTAAAAAATATTTTGTCCAAAAATAGAAAATCTCTATAATTGAATGTATAAAGCATGACTAAAAGTGGAAAACATTGAGGCAAAAGGAGAAATTGCTCGTTTTGAGCAATTTCTTCTTTTGTCACTATGTTTTCTAAAAGCCTAACTCTGCTGCACAGGCATTGGATAGTGTCTATATTAGGGAAAGAGTTAAAACTACATATGGACGCTTTCTGACTCCTTTGCAGCAGACGATTTTAGATCTGTGTTGTTGCCAAGATCTTTTCAAAGTCATCTGTTGCAGATACATTGTTTGTTGGAAACTTACTATAGATTTTCCATATTTATGCTAGATGTTTTCAACTGGTCCGCAGATTTTGGAATATATCCATTTCTCCCACCTATTCAGTTACAGTTTTTGAAAATCTCAATGAATGAAAATGAAAACATTGTGAGAAAAGGTGAAATTGCTCGCTTTTGTCACAATGTTTTCAAAAATAGTCTTCTGCATACGTCTATATAAGGGAATAGGGTGAGTGTGCTAATAAAATTGAATCGTTTCAGTGTTGGTGAAGCATTCGTGTAGAATTTTAGATTCATGCAAAACAGATGTAACTAAGTTATGTTAAAACATTTGAACCGTTTGTGCGTGAAGCCCACAAAGTGAAGGTAGAATAGATTCATATTTAATTATTTAACAAAAAACGTAAAATACACTTACAAAGAAACAATAAAATTCTTTCATCTTCAAAAAAGATAGAAGGTATTAACCCTTTCCCTCATACGACAATTCTGCAGCAGACGACTTTGAACATATTTTGTCAAAAAATAGAAAATCTCTATAATTGAATGGATAACCTATGACAAAAAGTGGAAAACATTGTGTCAAAAGGAGAAATTGCTAGTTTTGAGCAATTTCTTCTTTTGTCACTATGTTTTCAAAAAGCCGTCTGCTGCAGAGGCGTCAGAAAGCGTCTATATGAGGGAAAGGGTTAAAAGCAGTAATCTCACGTTATTGTTGCGATTTATGAACACATAACATTAACACAGATCATTGAAGTTTCATAAAGAACTGATCAAAAAGACAAAAATATCATTATGACGAGGGAGACGGGTAAAGATTCACACCTTTTAAACATCATGATTTTTGTATTATTATATGACAATAGTCAACCCTATCCAACATTCGACATATCTGTAGCAATAAAATCTAGACAAAAACATGGAAAAAAATCTCTACAAATGAAAGTATGATTACTAAAATAAAATTGAAAACATCTTTTTGAGAAATTTCTTCTTTATAACAATGTTTTTTGAAATTTGTCAGCTGCAGAGGCATCAGAAAGCTTCTATATACATGTAGAAAAGGGTTAACGCAGGAGTAAAAAACTCGCTCCAGTTCAATGCTAATGTTTGATCCAATATCGTGATAAACAGGTGATAAAAGATACATTTATCCTATTAAATAGATACATTTGAGCCCTTTAGACAAGGGAAAGGGGGTTTCCTGATGAATCTGCAAACAGCGTAGGCTCAGACAAGTTTAGACAAATGTAGTAGTGTCACCTGAGCCGTCACTGGCCAACAACATAGAAATAAGAATAAATTAACCCTTTCCAACATATAGACGCTAAATTCTGACGCCTTTGCAAATGAGTCAGTTTTCAAAAGACGTACTTCAAATTTCCTGCATGCAGTCTGTTGTTTTGCCACTATTCATTTCTATTCAATAAATGAGCCGTCCCGCGAGAAAACCAACCATATGGCCTCTGCGTAATGTATCGACTCAGATCAGCCTGCGTAGACCGCGCAGGCTAATCCGGGCCGACACATTCAGTCTCCGGCAGATAGAGGTATACAGTAATGATTCCTGAAACAGAAAACCCACAGGAGGCAAAAAGTGTCTGTCCGGATTAACCTGCGCAGTATGCCTAGGCTGATCCGGGTTGAATGATTACGCGGAATCCACACTGTTGGGTTTCTCAAATAGCCGTTTTATGTATAGAGACTTTTCATACACTTTTACTAAATGCTTTCATTTGCTGCAGATTTGATGTGCGTGGTAAAGATTAACCTTCTGTAATCTGTAGTTCAGTGAGCTTAAAGGAATCCGCCTTGGCCGAGTTCTTAGCATCCGGGATTTTGAATTTGCAGCCCTGTGTTCGATCCCTGGTCGCAATGGTCAGGCTAGCCTAGTCTTGGTTTGTTTACTCAGGGGTCTCTTTGATATAGTTCTGAAATAATATTAAAAACGGTGTAAAAACCCCCCAATAAAACAATCAGATCAGGGAGCTAAAAGCAATGAATCATACAAAACAATTAGTCTTTAATCGATGGAATATGATACATACTCTAATTCATAAATACAGCCTCGGTGTTACCAGTTGCCGTGTGAATGTGGGTGTTATGAAATTTTCATTCTCTTCTCATGTTTACATAGCAGGTGTAAAAAAACCTTAACAATTATGGGACAAAAAGAGTCATTGAATTTTTAAAAGTAATGACAAGAATTGAAATAAATCATCAGGAAAAAATATTTCCAATTAGAACAAAAAGTGTAACTTCGCAGCACATCGGGAAGAGAACTGATGTTTTTTTTATACCTTTATCCACATGTTGATGCATGTTAATGTATTTGCAGCAGAGGACTTTTGAAAACAATGTGGAAAAACGAGAAATTGCTCATGATTGTTTTCAACAATTATTATTAATTTAATTTTAATTTTTAAATTCCCAATTTTTTTGCTGACATGTTTTGAAATTTGTCTGCAGCAGATATTGTTGAATGTTGAAGAGGGGTAACTTCCTGAGAAAGAAAGTTACAGGATTTGCGGATCAATACCCTTATCCACGCTGCCCATCTTCACATTCTCGCAAACAGGCATGTTCACGCATCAAATTCTCCATTTATTGGAATAAATAGTGACGGAAATGGGTGAGGTCGAAGGTCGCTTGCGGCACAGATGACTAAGGCACCGAGGGGATATCTTCTCCCCTGTATCACAGAATGTCACGATTGGGAAATGCCATAAAAATTCTCCCCAATCACATATTGACAGATATCAGCTGTTCAATACACCATGACACACTCTTGGAGTGAGGCTGGATGCTTTTAACCCTTTCCAATGTATATATGGCAAATCTTGAAAACATGTAATGACTGTAATAGGAGTGAGGCTGAGTGCTTCTACCATTTCCAACCTATATATGGCAAGTCTGCAGGAGACGAACATGAAAACATGTAATGTGTAATTATTGAATGGTGTTATAAAATGAATATTGTGGCCAAAGGATAGTCACAGTGCTCTTTATACCATTTTAGATGTTTCAAAATTTGATTTGAAGAAAATTAAGAATGAAAAAATCTGGAAATTTAAAGGAACGTGTATGTTATAAAATGATTCTTTATGTATTTATCCATTTGCCAGAATAGAACACCAATAAGACAGTTAAGAAAAAGAAGTTAAAGGACAAATAAGAGTTAACCCTTTCCCTCATATAGACGCTTTCTGACGCCTCTGCAGCAGACAGCTTTTTGAAAACATAGTGACAAAAGAAGAAATTGCTCAAAACGTTATCCATTCAATTATAAAGATTTTCTATTTTTTGACAAAATATGTTCAAAGTCGTCTGCTGCAGAATTGTTGTATGAGGGAAAGGGTTAAAGTCACACAGGAGAAAAGGGCAAACAATAATTTATATAAGGATTATTAAGGCTAATTTTGTACATCATGTGTCATGAATGGTTACATTTGTCATCTTGTTAAAAAGCTAACAAACTGTAAGTCAACAAAGAACCCTTAACACTTTAGTAAAAGTATAACAAATCCCAAGCAGACAACTAAATATCTAGGCAAAAATGTGGAAAATCTATATTTATATAAAGGAAATTTAAAATAGATTTTTTGATAGATCTGAAGACACATGAGCAAAAGGAGTAATCACTCACACTGAGCAATTTTTTCTTTTTGCCACAATGTCTGCCTGTCAGAGTGGGTTTTACCCATTCCCTCATAATAGACGCTTTCTCATGCCTCTGCAGCATACGTCTTTTGAAAACATCGTGACAAAATGCGGGGTTTTTCAACTATTCCAGTATTCAAAGTCGTCTGCTGCAAATTTGTTGTGTGTGGGAGTGGGTTAACCCTTTCCCTCGTACGACAATTCTGCAGCAGACGACTTTGAATACTGGAATAGTTGAAAAAATACTTTGAACATATTTTGTCAGATGGATAACCTACGACTATGAGTGGAAAACATTGTGACAAAAGGAGAAATTGCACGTTCTGTGCAATTTCTTCTTTTGTCACTATGTTTTCAAAACGCCGTCTGCTTTAACCCTTTCCCTCATACGACAATTCTGCAGCAGACGACTTTGAACGTATTTTGTCAGATGGATAACCTATGACTATGAGTGGAAAACATTGTGACAAAAGGAGAAATTGCACGTTCTGTGCAATTTCTTCTTTTGTCACTATATTTTCAAAACGCCGTCTGCTTTAACCCTTTCCCTCGTACGACAATTCTGCAGCAGACGACTTTGAACATATTTTGTCAGATGGATAACCTACGACTATGAGTGGAAAACATTGTGGCAAAAGGAGAAATTGCACGTTCTGTGCAATTTCTTCTTTTGTCACTATGTTTTCAAAACGCCGTCTGCTTTAACCCTTTCCCTCGTGCGACAATTCTGCAGCAGACGACTTTGAACGTATTTTGTCAGATGGATAACCTATGACTATGAGTGGAAAACATTGTGACAAAAGGAGAAATTGCACGTTCTGTGCAATTTCTTCTTTTGTCACTATGTTTTCAAAACGCCGTCTGCTTTAACCCTTTCCCTCATACGACAATTCTGCAGCAGACGACTTTGAACATATTTTTCAAAAAATAGAAAATCTCTATAATTGAATGGATAACCTATGACTAAAAGTGGAAAACATTGTGGCAAAAGGAGAAATTGCACGTTCTGTGCAATTTCTTCTTTTGTCACTATGTTTTCAAAAAGCCGTCTGCTGCAGAGGCCCAGAAAGCGTCTATATGAGGGAGTGGGTTAATTACCTCCAAACTTTTGAATAATGTGATTATATATTGCTTGAAGGTTCTGCACCTAGGCTTTTTGTAACTGGTAATTAAATACCTGGTATGCATTTACAGATGTATGAGATAAAGGATTACCCCTTTTCCATGTGATTTTAGACGCATTCTGACGCCTCTGCAGCAGAAGACTTTTGAAAAACATTCACAGTGGCTTCTAGAGAAATTGCTTATAATGAGTAATTTCTCCATTGCCATATACTGTTTTCAACTTTATTCAATAATTATATCCCCTTCGAAGAAGAGGGGGTATATAGGAGTCACTGTGTCGGGCTGTCTGTCTGTCTGTCGGTCGGCCGGAAGCCATATTTTCTCCAGCCAATTTCTTACAAACTACTTGGTGGAATTCAATAACATTTTACATGAAGCTTCTAAACGAAGAGGAGATGAGCATATCCTAAAGGGGTTATAATTGCATGATATTTTACAGAGTTATGGCCCTTTTACTAATTAAGTTATGGTGTAGGTCAAGGTGCTGTTTAGGGGGTATTTATCATCTTCAGTGATAGTTCTAGTTCCCTATATTTTCCATATATTTGCGGATATGTTTTCTTAACCCTTTCCCTCATACAACAATTCTGCAGCAGACGACTTTGAACGTATTTTGTCTAAACATAGAAAATCTCCATAATTGAATGGATAACTTATGACAAAAAGTGGAAAACATTGTGTCAAAAGGAGAAATTGCACATTTTCATGTTTTCAAAAAGCCGTCTACTGCAGAGGCGTCAGAAAGCGTCTATATGAGGGAGAGGGTTAAGATTCATGGTTTGTTACAATGTTTTCCATTGTGGTCTGCTGCTGAAGCGTCAAAAAGCGTCTGCAGTTGACAAAAAGGGATGACAAGAATATTTTTGAACTATTTTATATAATTTACGCGAGCTGATGATTATGATGAAATTGTAATGATTATTTCAGATGTTTGTTTAGAGGCACTTAAAGCAGGATAAGGAGTGAAATAAAATTTCAAAATCGTTACATTTTGAATATGGGACATTGGCCCCGTTTCCAATAAAGAATCATCCTTAACAATAAAGGTGACAGCTTTTCAATACTAGTTCTGGCTTGATGAATTCGGAATAACTTTTGGAAAGGTGAGCAATGTATCATTGTTCAGAACCAATCACTTTGTATGCCATTATCATTTATGATACACTTTGATGTTGCATGCCTCACAATGGTAATTTTAAAATTTGGAAGTACTGTTTCTGTTTAATGTTGAGTTTCATTTGATAGAAAAGTGTTTACTGAAACATGTTGTCAGAAAGCTGTCACAGCCTTAGGGGTCAAACTGGTGAAGGGGAGATACCATCTTAATTTTGTGCCTTACTGTCATCCCTTACCCCTTTCCCACAGTCGTGCAGCCGTAGTTTGATGCAACTGCAACAGACAACTATTGAAAACAGTTTTTTGCAAAAGCAGAGAATACTCACAATACTTTTTTTGAAAGATTACCAATAGTTTTGTTGTCATCTGCTGCAGTTTATTGTTTGTGTCTGCTAGTGGGAAAGGGTTAACCAACTGCTGGATTTTCTGAAACCTCCTGTATCAGACACTTTGAATTTGCGGTTATATCAAGAAAAGGGTTAACCTTTTCCCACATACAACAGATATGCAGCAGACGACTTTGAAAACATATTGACAAAAACCTGAAAAATCTCCATGAAAGATAACTTAATTGTTTAATAAAAGTGAAAACATTGTTGCCAGAGGAGAAATTGCTCAGCATGAGCAAATTCACCTTTGACCACGATGTTTTCAAAAGTCGTCTGCTTCTAGTGCGTCAAAATGCGTCTGCAGATGGAGAAGGGTTAAATGGCCTGGTTTGACAACAAATGATAATGTTGGAGCTTCCATGTTCTCTCAATGTCGAGCTAATATTGAAATTCATAAATTATTCATGACATTACAGTGGTGACCAAATGTGGGTAGAAACTCTACAAACAAAGAGCAGTTTGTGCTCATTAAGATTCTGTTTGAACTAACTTGACTAGCTAGAGGTCAAGAACAGAGATTTCCCCCCAACATGTCACATTGTTCCTCATTTCTGTATACCCGCTTGATTGAATGTTAGGTGTATTATGCCGCTTTCAACAATTTTTCAGTTATATATCACATTGTTTCCTGGGTATTTAGTTACCGGTACTACTGGTCGGCATTTATCCTGACATCAGCCAGTCATATTGCTAACCCTGCGACACTGAGCGCCAGGGAGGGCAGCCATTACTACCATTTTTAGCTCGACTTTTGAAAAAAAAGAGAGCTATTGTCATGACCCTGGCCTCGGCGGCGGCGTGGTCGTCCAGTTAAGGTTTTTTGTTTAGCTCATTTTTTTTTTTTTCTCCCTATCAGTTGAGCGTCTGTGCCGTACGCGGTGCTCTTGTTAAAGTCTTTGTTATAATCCGAGGCGGACACTCTACCACTACACCAATGAGGCAGTCCTCATTTCTGTATACTGGTTTTCACATAGGGTTCACCAGTCCGTCCGTCCGTCTGTCTGGCCGTCCATTATGGTTTTTGGTCCCTTTGAGCACTTCTGTTCAACCTGCCTTGTAATGCTTCAAGCCTAGTGATGGCAATGAACTATTTTAAACTATATAGAGCTCTAAATAAGGGGCATTTTGCATGTTCTAAAATCCTCATTTGACCCTCTAACCCTAAGCTGTGGGCCCTCGAAAGCATCAGTGAGACAATTATTTTAAGTACCCACAACATAGCCTAGGGTTTCCTTTAATAATAAGAGAGATATTGTGGGAAAAAGAGCTGAATACCCCTCCTTATCTGGACCTCTGTTAAAATATAATAATAAAAACATGATTTTGAGAAGGGGAACTCTTGTTATATATTAGAAGTTACTCAACCTTAAGTTCATATGCTTTAGATTTTCTGCACCCTTGAATTTTGGCAAGTCATTACATTATTTATCTGGATTTAAAAGTTAATGGCATCAGATCAGCATGCTTTAATCTGATAAGGATATAAATATCATGCAAACTTTTAGGTAACACAGATAATGAATCTAGGTGTGGGACAACTTAAGAACATCTGCAAGTCTTTCAACTTATGAAAATATGCTATTTTCATTGAAAATATTTGGGGAAGAAAATAAACAATTTGGAGAAATTAATTTAGAATTTATATACAAAGGGGATAACATGCATAATAGGAATTTTAAAGAGTTTCTCAAAATAAGCAATTTTTCCGCTACGTTAACTTAATTTTTCCCACATGCAAGAAATCAGCAGATGAAGATGATCAAGGCACACACTTTGAAAATCTGTAAAATTAAAAGTATTAATACAGGATAGAGTTATTTATAACCATTGTGACAAAAGGAGAAAATGGCTCATCATGATAAATTTATCCTTTAATGCCACAATGTTATCAAAATGTCATCTGCTGAAGATTCATCAGAATGCTTTACATGTGGGAAAGGGGGATTGAGAAGTTGTCTGCGGCAGGTATGCCAAGAGTTAAATTCATCAGTGAAGTATTAAAATATATGTACAGCTGCAAATATTTGTTTGGTAACATTTTCTTAACATGAATCAATCATCTCAGATGGGGGCCCCATTCACCTCCCAGAAAAGCATTGGGTGTATTTGTCATTCTCCAAATTTTTGAATGTGGAAAACATCTTTACTTTCAACTTGATTATGTAACAAATGACATAATTTTGCACATCAAAAGCCTAAGTCCTGGAATTCAAGCTTAATCAGTTTAACACACACTGGCTGTTTTTAAAAGTAACCCCATCACCCATACAGACAGGACACATGTTTATGTATCTCCATTCTCCAGCAGATGACTTTGTACTTAATTGTAAAATTATTGCCACAAGATGTTTTGCAACTCATTTCAATAATGATTATTATTTTGAAAGATTGTACATTTTTTTGCATAGATATTGTCTGCTTAATTGTTTGCCACAAGATGTTTTGCAACTCAATTCAATAATATTATATGTAAATATTTGTAAATGTTTTTAACAGAGGCCCACAGGGAAGACTGGGCATGCCCTGAATGCAACTGTGCAGCCTCAATAAATAAAGTCATTATTATTATTATTATTAATAATAACTATTATCTTTGAAAGATTGTAAAAAAAAATTGCATAGATATTTTCAAAATTGTCTTGTTTCATTTTTGTAGGGTGGAAAGAACTGGTAAATGTCTAAAGCTTGGTCTGAAATCCTTATTTGACATCTAAAACCTATGTTGTGGGTACTCAAAAGAATTGTCTCAGTGAGATGATTCACTTGAGTACCCACACCATAGGTTTTAATGATTGCTTACAGAGATATCATGGAAGCAAAGACCTGTTTTCTCTTCTTTATAATCTAGTCCACTGTCAAAACCTCCCAAGTTATTTTCATGTGAGGCTCATGTCTTTCTAACTGCTCAAAACCTTTGCTGTTTGTTACAATAAATGTCATACAGATTGCCCCTCCCCTGCATGAAACTGAAGCCGAAAACTGTCATAAAAGTAACATCTCTCCCGCCACCATGTGTCACTATAAATTCACAACACGCTGATGCAGAAATGCGTAAGCTGTGTTAATACACTGACAAATGTGTCGTAATTAGGAAATCGTCAGTTTTACATGGCATGTCATTTATGGCTGGCTGCCTCATGGTTTCTAATCTAATTAGTACCAATAAAACATATGCAAGAATTATCCTTTCCAACAACGTGCAAACAAATATAAAGAAAACAACTTTGAAAAACATCTAGGCAATTAAGACGTGGAAATTCTCTTCAAATGAAAGAACAGCTATTTAAATTCAACCTCTGATCTAGTTTGAAGCATTGTGACAAAAGGAGAAAGTGCTCGTTTAGGATTTCAAAAGTTGTCTGCTGCATTATGTGATAAAAAACTTATGCAACTGGGGAAGGGTTAACTCTTTCCCTCATATAGACGCTTTCTGACGCCTCTGCAGCAGACGGCTTTTTGAAAACATAGTGACAAAAGAAGAAATTGCACAGAACGTGCAATTTCTCCTTTTGCCACAATGTTTTCCACTTTTAGTCACAGGTTATCCATTCAATTATAGAGATTTTCTATTTTTTGACAAAATATGTTCAAAGTCGTCTGCTGCAGAATTGTCGTATGAGGGAAAGGGTTCAAACATATCTTGGTATGTTTTACTGGCATAAACATGAGTATTTCTTGTCATGTTGTAATGGTCTACTGTCGCTGCTAATTATTTCATAAGAAATATATTTGAGACATAATCTATCGGCCTTTTTTTTACTGAAGAGCAATTTCTCCATTTGCCACAATGTTTTCAACCCGATTTAATAATTAAAAACTCGTCAATAGAGATTTTTCACATTTTTGGCAATTAGTTTTCAAAGTCGTCTGCTTTGTTGTATGTGGAAAAGAGTGCCATTGCAGTGTCCTTTAACCCTTTCCCTCATATAGACGCTTTCTGACGCCTCTGCAGCAGACAGCTTTTTGAAAACATAGTGACAAAAGAAGAAATTGCACAGAACGTGCAATTTCTCCTTTTGCCACAATGTTTTCCACTTTTAGTCATAGGTTATCCATTCAATTATGGAGATTTTCTAATGTTTTGATAAAATACGTTCAAAGTCGTCTGCTGCAGAATTGTCGTATGAGGGAAAGGGTTATGCAATGCGAAAACGGAGGTGTATCTGCACCTTTAATGTGAAAAATTACGCCATCCCGGATGTCAAACGTAATAATGTTTCAAGATATTTGTTTTTGATTTTATGAACTTCTTCATGCAATATCCATCCTCCATCCTTTTTGATGAAACAAGATATTTGATATAAATGTCTAGGGATATTTCAATAAAATTCCAAATAAGACCAAAATTTGTCAATTTTCAAAATTTAAATTGTACACAAAAACAGCAATAGTGAATTCTATATTGCAAATTAGCTATCGTTTTTCCTTGTTCAGTTCAAAATTGCCTTTGAAAAATTCATGAAAGGTTAATACAAATTCTCAATGTATGCCAGCAGATCTAAATTGAATACTTAACTTTGTATTAGAATTCCAGGAGGACTGAATTTTATATGTTGCTGCTGAAAAAAATCAAAATGCACAAGAAATTGTGTTTTTCAACTATTTTAACCGATAGGAACATTCAACAAATATGTAGCAGATAACTGAAAACATCTTAAGAAAAAAAATTGGGAATCTCTACAAATGAAAGTTCAGTAGATGAAAATAATTGAAAACATAGATTTTTTTTAATTAATAATTGTCAATATATCTGCTGCAGCTGCTGTGACAAAACGTGTGATGGAAATCCAACAAATGGAAAGTTCTATTAAACATTTCTAATAATTTGAAAATGTCTAGGACTAGTGTATAAGGTGTTAGATTAAACCAATGAGAGATTATTATTATTCTCTCTGAAATTTTCTTGGTTATAACGTCTTAGGAATTTTGTGTCACTTGCTATCTGCGGCAATCTAAACAAGTTTTTCAATAACATCGTCAGTCGAAATGATCCCCACAGAACGAATTATGGCCTAATTACTTGAGACTTTAGTCTCAAAAATCAATACTCATGGACTCGTAAAGAATTGAGAAAAACTCAGGAAAAAATGTTCTGGCAAAAAAACAACAACAGCATTACAGTGATATGAAAAAATTATGAAGTTATTAAACCTTTTCAATCATTTTAGCAGAAGGAAAATTTGTTGATAACAAGCAGATTATCCTTTTGCCACAATAGATTAAGCTATTAATAAAAAAAAAAGCTTTTAATTAATGAAGTAGAAATTCAATATATTTGCCTGGATGTTTTGTAAATCATCAAAAATATGGAGATGCTCTATAAGTTAACCCTTTCCCGCATACGACAATTCTGCAGCAGATGACTTTGAACATGTTTTGTCAAACATTACAAAATCTCTGTAACTGAATGGATAACCTATGACTAAAAGTGGAAAACATTGTGGCAAAAGGAGAAACTGCTCGTTTTGAGCAATTTCTTCTTTTGTCACTATGTTTTCAAAAAAGCCGTCTGCTGCAGAGGCGTCAGAAAGCGTCTATATGACGGAAAGGGTTAAAAGAGTTTTAGTTTTGTGAAATGCTAATATCATTATTTTGCATCTTTGTTGTGGGTACTTGTAAGAATTTGTCTGCGTGAGATGATTATTATGAGTACCATCAACAACACAGGGTACACTTTACAACTAAAGAGGATATCAACAGTTAACAGTTACTTAAACGTATCTTGAGCATTCATAACCCTTTCCCAAATAAAGACGCATTTCATACATCTGAAGCAGTAAGTTGACTTCTGAAAAGAATTGGCAAAAGGAGAAATTGCTTAATTTGTAATTTCTCCTTTGACACAACATGTTCAACTCCTTGTTTATAATTATACTTTCATATACATACAGATATTTTCTATACTTTTGATTTCAATGTCGGCTGGCTGCTGCCGATTTGTTGTATGTAGGAAAGATATATTTTCTGAGCACATATGAACGGCATGATCAATGGTGGTTTGTTGTTCCTCTGTGAATCGGGTGCTTCTAGCTGTCGATTAAACCAATGTAATAAACTACTTGAGCTGTGTGATCTTTGATATCGTACACTTAATTTGTAATCCATATTGTCATGATGTACACGGACATTGATTAAATACGCTGGTTGATTGGAAATTTCTTTTTATCCTGATGAAATTACATGTTTTATCTGAGGGTGAAATCATAATGCTGTCAATGGTCATTTGGATAATTAAACGACCCCGGTTCGATCCCCTCTAACAATGATCACAGTGGAGAACATTCTAAATCTTTGCCATTATGGTATAGATCCATGACTGTTTTGAAATCATCAGATTCAAAAAAAAAAATTAACACTTAGAAAAAGCATATCGAACTAATTCTTCAAAAGTCAACTGCTGCAGGAGCATCAATCCCTCTGTATCAAGAATATAAGGTTAACCCTTTCCCTCATATAGACGCTTTCTGACATCTCTGCAGCAGACGGCCTTTTGAAAACATAGTTACAAAAGAAGACCTTTTGCAACAATGTTTTCCATTTTTAGTCATAGGTTATCCATTCAATTATCGAGATTTTCTATGTTTTGACAAAATATGTTTAAAGTCGTCTGCTGCGGAATTGTTGTATGAGGTTAACCCTTTCCCTCATATCAACGCTTTCTGATGCCGTTTTGAAAACATTGCCGACAAAACAAGCAATTTCTCCTTTTATCACCATGTTTTCAACTCTATTCAATGATTGTTCTTTCATTTAAAGGGATTTTCTGTGCTTTTGCCTAGACAATATCAAAGTCATCTGCTGCAGATTTGTAATTGTATGTGGTAAAGGGTTAAACAAAACACACAGAAATATGTGGGTTAATAATGCATCATAGGTTATTTATAATGCCAGTATGCAAGAATTTATTTATTATAACAATGTTTTCAAAAAGTCGACAAAAACCCGCTGTACTTCAGTGGACGGGCATACATCTGCGCCAGGAAAAGGGGTTAAGGATTTGATACCAGTGTAATGCAACCATTCCCCTGGTGAATCTTTATCTGGATAAATATCTACAAAACTTTTTATGTTTTATCAGGATCCAACTCAGACTGTACTAGTCATGCGTTTCCATCATTTGTCTTGGTGCTTTGTTCAGAATGTCCAGATAAGAAAAGGCGGTTATTTATTATCCCTTTCCCACCTGCAGATGCATTTTGACGCAATAGCAGCAGACAACTTTTGAAAACTTTGTGGCCAAAGGTGACACAATGTTTTCAACTCTATTTAACAATTAAGCTATCTTTTATGGAGATTTTTCAGGTTTTTGTCACTGTTTTCAAATTCGTCTGCTGCAGATTTGCTGTATGTGGGAAAGGGTTATTTCATTTTAGGGGAAAAAGAAAGAAAAAAGAAAATTGTCATTTCCATCAAAAATCTTGGTTTTGGTACTCATTGCAATTGTCTGACTTGTAAGGTGTAATTCTTTCCCCACATGCAGACACGTTTTGACACAAAAAAACATTATGGCAAAAGGAAATGTTGCTCATAATGAGAAATTTCTCATTTTCCTATAATGTTTTCAACTATAATCCAATAATTAAACTTTCATTTACAGGTTTTCAATACTTTTGCCCAGATGTTTTAAACTTGAGTTGTCTGCTGCAGATGTGTTGTACGTGGGAAAGGCTTCAATAACTTCTAACAGAACATATTTGTGAGAAGAAATACAGTATTTTCACTTCAAGTCTGTGTATGCACTAAACCAGAGCAGTTTTATCAATTTCATTTTGGCTTATCAATGTAATTATGAAAAAAACAGACTTTTAGATTGAATGAATACTCTGGAGATGTGAAATTTGAAATATGAGTAAAGAAATCATGGGAAATTTGTCAGGAAAAATGATGTTTTGTCTTGTTGTTCCTTGTTTCTCTTAAATGGTCCATAACCATGCAATCTGTCCATACTTTTCATAGAATGGGGAAACAGCCATGGTGACCTGTCAATTGTGATAACACGTCAAAGGTGTTTTGGATGCAGTCCTCTCCAGGGATTTTGGGAAATCCACAATTTGAATGCCACATTTATACATGTATTATTGAATGTCATGACTTGAAAGGAAGCCAGCCTAAATGTTCTTGTCTTCCTGCAGATACATGACTTAGTTGTCTCTTGTCTTGACCCTCTTTCCTATATACAACAAATCTGAAGCAGATGACTTTGAAAACATCTACTCAAAATATGTGAAAAGCTCTGGAAATGAAGGTATAAATATTGAAATAGAGTTGAAAACATTTTGGCAGAAGGAGAAATTGCTTGTTTTTGAGCAATTTCTCTTCTAGTCAGAACGTTTTCAAAAGTAGTCTGCATCAGGTGTCTGAAAGGGTTAAATAGGAATGTGAACAGCTTTCTTTCGTGACTAATTTTGCGCTTAATCTTTTTCCCATATACAACAATTGTGCAGCAACTACTTTGAAAACACCTTTGCTAAGTTATGGAAAATCTCAATAAATGAAAGTTTGTTTATTGAATTTGAATAGAGTAGTAATATTGCGGTAATAGGAGAAATTGCTACATTGTTTTCAAAGCTCGTCTACCACAGATGCGTTAACATGTGCCTGTTGGAAGTGGTTAATGTACAATTTACAATATTTATTGGAAAGGAAGCCAGATCACTTATCCATGTATTTCCCAGCTTTATCATACCAGTGCTCTCACACAACAGGCATCAAAGGCAACAGGCTTCTTTCCCCAGGTTATCCTTTGGTTGAAGACAAATGATACAACTCATAATGACTTAATTATGTCAATCAATGTAGAGAATGAATGACTGATCCCAGGTTTGAATGTGGAACCCCTTGTTCTATAGTCCTTGTTGATACTAGATATGGATTGCTGCTCGACATGTTACTGTAAAGAAGGATATTTATCTACTTATGCTGGACTTCTGTTTTTTTACAGGCCTTAAAGCACGTGTAAACATGAAGTGTTCAATTTTCCAGGCATTTACATCTCTTCAACAGGTTACCCTTGGTCTTGGTATGCCAATTGTATTTAAACTTCAAAAGTAAAAACACCTTACACAAGGAATAGAAATTCTCGAGAAATGATTTTGATTAAATCTGGAAAGGATAGAAAGTTGCTTATTTTGGTATTGGTTTCTGACATTGCCATTTATTATTGATGTTGGATTTTTTGTTTACAGATTGTTCAAAGAGACTTAAACAAAAATATTGTGTAGAGGAAAAGGTTGCAAGTTTGGGGTTATCTAAAAGTAAATGCTACACCATTGACAGAAGATAATAAAAGAAGCAGTAAAGATTCAGTCAAGAGATAACTGGATGTTTCTTAGCCCTTTCCCGCATACAGACACATTCTGGTGCGGCTGCAGCAGATGACTTTTGAAAACTTTGTGGGTGGCAAAAGCAGAAATTGCTTATGATGAGCAATATCTCCTTTACCATTATAAGTGTTTTCAAATATTTTCAGTAATTTTCAGTACTTTCATTTTTAAACCTAGATGTTTTCAAAGTCGTCTGTTGCAGATGTGTTGTACGTGTGAAAGGGTTATTATGCTAAGGGCTTTTTGAACTTTTTATACACAATCCTATGCTGTAGATAATCATTGTAGCTACAATTCTTTCTTTCAGGCAATTGTTATCAATGCCCATAATATTCAGCCTTTCCCACATACAACAAATGGGCAGCAGATGACTGCAAACAATTGGGCAAAAATTATGGAAAATCTGTATAGTTTAAAGCTTAATTATTGAACTCAGTTGAAAACATGGTGGCAAATTGTGAAATTGCTCATAATACCACAATGTTTTCAAACATAATCTGATGCAGAAGCGTAAAAACATGTCTGCAAGTGGGAAAGTGTTAAGAAAATACAACAACCCCCAAAAACACCCAGCATTCAAAGTGAATGATTCTACTTCCTTTATCTGAACATTGATCTTGTGGTACCATATGCCTTGCCCATTCTTATTGTTTACATGCTCTGAAATTGGCTTATCAGTAGCCTATCAATGGGACTACTTTATGTGGGGTGCTGCCATCAGGGCCCATTGATACATGTGGACTGCACTTCCTGTTTTCCATTGTATTCTATTGGCTCTGCTTATCATGTGCACTGTGCCAATACAACACAACAAGGGTATTATGTCTTTGATACGATTGTTTCTTGTTCTTTCTGAAATAAAATATTGCTGCACTTCCTCTGGTGTATGCAGAGCTTAACCCTTTTCCTCATACAACAGTTCTGCAGCAGACGACTTTGAACATATTTCGTCCAAAACTGGAAAATCTCTAATTGAATGGATAACCTATGACTAAAAATGGAAAACATTGTTTTGAGCAATTTCTTCTGTTGTCGCTATGTTTTCAAAAAGCCGTCTGCTGCAGAGGCGTCAGAAAGCATCTATATGAGGGAAAGGGTTAAGATAAGTTCATTGTCTATATGATACCAGGGTGGCCTTTTTGTATGAACCCTGATGGCGCGGCCAGCCATTCAGTCTTTCAGATGACTGATAAGAGTCATTCGTCTTCCATCAATGGGCTAAAAAGTCGATGTGGGATTGGTAGTCAGTTACCTGAGCAGAATGTTGTGTGCAGTAATGGTCCAATATTCATTAACCCCTTCCCTCATATAGACGCTATAAAAATACTTTCATTCATAAAGATTTTCATTTTTTTTGCCAAGATGTTTTCAAAGTCATCTGCTGCAGGTTTGTTGCATGTAGGAAAGGTTATACTGTGTATATTGACTTCATGGTTGACATAAGGTTTACACCTATATGACAGAATGACCTCAGCGAGCATTAAATGTCATCTTTGTGAACAGTATGAATGGCTGTCAGTCTGATGGGTGTTGGCTTTTCTACATAAAAAGTACAATTTCTGTAACCTTTTTCTCAACTTGATGATCATTGTTCTTAACACCAATTGCCTAACTTCCTTTAAGTGTAAGTAAGAGGATTAGTTACCTTGGCAATTATTAGAATGATTTGTTTTTAAATAGACTCAAAATATTTTGCATGAATATTTTTCTTTTTCAACAGTTTCCAAAGACAAACTGCTATGGAGTTACCTAAAGCAAAGGGCTTCTAGACTGTTGTGATTTTCGTTTACTTCATCATCTTAGGACAGAATATAGAACAGTTCATAATTTACAAATTATCATCTGACTTTTCCACATTTATAAAGTCACCTAAAATCTCCCCTAGTTACATTATACCTTCTGCAATTAGAAAGCATGTTACCATGGCCGTCATGCTTGTAGGCAAGCATTCCAGGTTATATGTATCACATTTGATGTGGGCAACAGGTACCTGCTTTTGTTATGCTATCCACTTATTCTGCTGGGCCATGCTATAAGGGGAAACCTTGTAGGGACATTGCTAGCTGCTCTCCTTCAGCCATCAAACTCTCGGAGAAAAGGGGCTTTTTTAATGCTGTAAAATCCTTATGATGACACTTTAACCATACCTTGTCAGTTAGACAATTTTGATTTCCTACAACATAGGGTTTGGAGGATAAGAGAAAAATTGTGGGGAAAATGACAGTTTACTATAGGTTTAAATTAAGTCCAAAATGTTGCCTTGCTTTTTCTGGTACCATGCAGCAAACATAAATGGTTCCTGCTGCATACTGATTCACCATAATGCCTTTGGTGTACATCATTGGATTTGTTTCAAGGTTTCTTATTGTTGTCTTAAGCTTCGGATAAACATTCTTTTTAATATTTTGCTGAAGCATTTTGGTCTTCCTTTGTTATTGATGGGATAGTGTGTCAAAGATGCCCTTTATTTTCAACAGAATGTTGAACGTCCCCTGGAATATACACTCCGGTGAACTGGAAAGGCCGATTTAAAATAATTGAAAGTGTTAACAGTCACAGGAAACCAAGTCATCCAGATATTATGAATGGGTCAGTTTGCCATGAGCTGGTCCCCAGACTGTTGAAGGGATATTTGTAGTTGTGTACAGATAAAGTAACCTGTATGTAGGTAACCAATCTATTGGTAATTAACCAATTACATGCTGTAGTAAACTTCAACACACCTTCTTCCAATGATCTGGTGTTAAGGAAAAGCAAACTGGTTTATAAGTGCCAATATATCTCAACTATTTCTTCATCAAATCCTACATTGTGCATACTCATTAGAATCATGAACCCCAAGATGTATGCGTATTTGTTCCCACCGCATAAGCTTGATGTGAAGAGAGGAATTACCCCTTTTGTCACAATGTTTTCAAGAGTCTGCTGCAGAGGTAAATGTAGCAGAACGTGTCTACAAGTGGGAAAGGGTTAAAGGCAATCCTTACTTACCTATAGCTTTGACCTCTTGACTTAAATTGCCACAACAAACCTGCAGCAGTTGATTTTGATAAATATTTACGCAAACATATTGAAGCTCTCCATAAATGAGAGATTAATTATTTAATAGAGTTGAAAACATTGTGGCAAGAGAAGAAATTACTCATAATGCTGCCAATTTGTCTGAAGGCGTTTACAAGTAGGAAAGGGTTAAATGCATCTTTACTTACTGATAGCAAGCTGCTTTAACCTCTCTATACTTTGAGCCACAACAAACCAAACAAAGCAGTTGTTTTTGAAACAATATTAAGGCCAAAATATTGAAAATCTCTATAAATGAAAGTATTATTTTTGAATCGAGTTTGAATTATTGCAGCAAAAGGAGAAATTGCTGAGGATATCAAATTATCCTTTTGCCATGATGTTTTCAAACTTGATCTGCTGCAGTTGCATCAAATTGTATGTGCCTGTTGGAAATTAAGGATGATCACTGGAGTCGGTTGAACCTCCTGGAAATAACTATTATCATAGATAGAAACCATAAAGTTTCTCTTGTTCTTCAGATTAAAAAGATTCTTGTCATAGCAGGATTTCAACGTGAAACAGAAGCCTTTCCCACATACAATACCCTATTAGCAGTAGGAGTCTTTGAAAACATCAGGGCAAAAATATGCAAAAATATGCAAATCTCTTTGAAAGAAAGTGTAATTATTGAAACCATTTGGGCTCAAGAAGAAAATGCTCATAATAGGCATTTCATCCTTTTACCACAATGTTTTATAGAGTTGTTCTACTGCAGATGCATGACCATGTGTCTGCAAGTGAGAGGGTTAATTTGTAAGTTGATCATCCCACATGATTTAACCCTTTCCCTCATAAAGACGCTTTCTGACGCCTCTGCAGCAGACGGCTTTTTTGAAAACATAGTGACAAAAGAAGAAATTGCACACAACGTGCAATTTCTCCTTTTGCCACAATGTTTTCCACTTTTTGTCATAGGTTATCCATTCAATTATGGAGATTTTCTATGTTTTGACAGAATACATTCAAAGTCGTCTGCTGCAGAATTGTCGTAACAGGGAAAGGGTTAAAAGCAGTTCAGTATGGCTGCACTCGATGATTGGTTTCACACAGGCTAAAATCGGTTAAGGTTTAACATCATATTTTTAGGGTGAAAAGTGAAGGTTTATGTGATAGATCATCGCTTATTATATTTATTATGATGCAACAGTTTTGAAAATTATTTATTTAAATCACAAAATAGGCCATTCTCCACCTACAACAAACTTGCAGCAGACAACTGTTGAAATATCTGCTCCAAATGCGTCAAAATGAGGCTGCACAGGAATGGGCTTAGAAAAAAAAAAAAACATTCATCTGGTTTAGAAGGTGCATTGACATTTTGACCTTCTTTTCAGAGTGCTCATCATATATTTTACTACATTGTACTTAATTTGTTTATTGCTGTGTAATAACAATTTCACTAAAAAAAGGAAAACAAAAACACTTCTTGGCATTTTAATTATCTGTTGTGTCTTGGGCCAAATATCGTAATCCACAAAACCTTATTCACAATATGTACTCTGGCTTTCACATTTCAAACATCTAAAGAGAGAAATGAACTGCATCTTGGATAATTCTTTTGGAAAAAAAAAAAAAATCTTGCACATTGAAATTAAAAAGTTGAAATTATTAAGGTTTATTCCAAATGAATCCTGGTACTTGGTTCATACAAGTAAAGGAACACAGCTAGGCGATATTGACCCAAGAACTTGATACTTGACCAGAGAACTTGCTCCAAGCATCTTTGCAATTTCAAACCTTATATCATAGTTTACAGCTATCCTGTCAGATAATAAGAGCACTGGTCAGTACCATTTGAAAATGGACTTAACCTCAGCTGCTGTATTTTCAAGACAGATTTGAATATGTGATAATGTACTATGTAACTTCCCTAAACATTACAGAGCCAGATCAGATCCTGTTACAATAATGAGTATCCTAAATCCACCATCTTAAACCATGGTTTTTCATGGTTTATGTTTGTTGCTTGACTGGTCTGTTTTTCCTATGACCCAGGACACATGTGGTCAGTTTCATTAACACTCTTCCTAGTTTATAGCAGGATGAGTATATTGATGGTCAAGTGGTCAGGTCTTGCTTAAATAGTTTATCCTTTCCAACTTGCAGACTCATTTTGAGCATAATTTTCCTCTGCCACATTGTTGTGTTCATCCTTTTTTGATAACAATGGGTTGTTTAAAGAGGTTTTCTATATTTTTGCCTAGGGCTTTTGAAAGCTGTCTGCTGCTGATTTGGTGTATATGGAACTGTAAGTGTTAAATATAGCTAAAGATTGAATAAGCCAGAACACAGTAAAAAGACCCTTTCAGCTTTTTATGCCCTTAACAAAGTATTACCTGCATTCATAGTTTGCGCTTCCAGGGCAATATCTCTTAGCATTTTATCCAAAACTACATTGAAGCCAATCTTGTAATACTTAGGACAGTGATTGCTTTGGTTAGATTATGCATTTCCAAGCTGATCTCTTACCTAATTCTGTACATATACCATTTTGAATCATTTTTACGTTGGCACGTTTTAAATGTCCAGTAGATGGTTGATGGATTTACAGTCTTGTGAGCTCCTTGTTGGCGCCAGTGGTATACAATGTTATTTTAACTGAGAAATGACATGGTATTGCTGCCATTTGAAATGGGATGATGTTTGCAACAAAACTATTATCTTTTGTCTTTTTGCTTTGAGTATACTGTGTGTATTTGTAGTTTTCAAATTTAAGACAATGATGAAAAGTAACATCCATCAATTAGTAGAAATAAATTGAAATTGTGTATGATAAAATTGTTATCGGCTATGTTAGAGAAACTGCAATTAAATAACTAAGAAGGCTTCTGATGCAGTCTGGTCATTGGCCTGATCATTAGTGAGTCAATCTCGGCATTTGATATTCAAAATTAGCAGTGACTGAGTTTATTTCTAATCCAAAATGTGACCAATTGCTAAGGTTTCAGCCTAATGTTTCATGGGATTTTGTAGTCGCAGGTCTATACAGAAAAGTCTATCTCCCGCTGTATACCCTTATAACCAAACTGTATGTTGTGGGTACTCAAAAGTACTCTCTTAGTAAGACGATTCCTTTGAGTACCCTGGACACAACATATATGTTTTAAGCTTTTGGTAAAAAAACACCATTAAATAAGCATTTTATTAAGAGTTCCGGCCGACTGTCATTGTAAATCAACACAGTCATACAACATGGTTTGAGTTACAGAGATATGATAAAAGTAACCTCCATTAACCATTGTTTATAAATCTTCCTTCTCAACCTCTGTGTTACAAGTTCAAAGGTTACCAGTATTCACTTGTGATGGAACGAAGCTGGTGCTATTCATGCTATTAGGACCTGGCATGTTTTTACATGTTTGTATTAAGGGAGTGGCATCTAAAAAGGGAATTGGCAGAACTAAAGATAGGGCAAGTGTTTGACAATTTTGGATACTTTGTGACCAAACTGTTGTTTTACATACCCATGCCTTTGACCTTTAGCATGTCACTTCCCTATGTATTTTGACACATCTGTATCAGAGGAAATAATCTTTTATACTGGCAAACAGAAATTTCCCAAAATGAGCAATTTCTCCTGTTGCCCAACTGTTTTCAACAATATGCTGTTCATATGTGTTTGTAATACCAATTTCGCCATGCCTCAGTGTGAAATGCAATAAATTATGCTGTACTGGGAAAGAACAATAAGGAGTTTCATGTTTCTATCAGAGCTATTATCTGGTAATATAGACTAATCAGGCTTGTCCCAGAGATAAAGGGGGTTATCAAACCAAACATATAAGTTACACAGGACATCTGTTTCCTGACTGACCATTCAGTATTACAGCTTGCCCCTCTCCCACCATTATCATTCTTCACCTGATGTGTTATATTTGTAATGTTGGTCTGTTTTAACCCTTTCCCTCATACAACAATTTTTCAGCAGACGACTTTGAACATATCTTGTCAAAGAATGGATAACCTATGACTAAAAGTTGAAAACATTGTGCCAAAAGGAGAAATTGCTCGTTTTGAGCAATTTCTTCTTTTGTCACTGTTTTCATAAAGCCGTCTGCTGCAGAGGCGTCAGAAAGCTTCTATATGAGGGAAAGGGTTAAAACATCTTTGGAAAATATTGAAACATCTCTCAGCAATTTCTCCTTTTGCCAAAGTGTTTTCAACTGAAGTTTTGAAATATACTTATGATACAGATGTTTTGGGAATAGGAAAAAATGTTCATATTTGTTTTCCGACAATGTTGTCAAAGGCTGCTCTTGAAGAGGCATGAAAAGTATTTCATATATTTCTTCACATTTTTCAAAAACTCTCCATTTTTGTGATACTTACCATACAGATCTTTTGCAGAAGCTAGCGGACAATATTTTCCAAGGATTGCCCAGAAATATGATAACATTATATTGTTGTGTAAACACTACACTGGTGCTATACCAGTTAATAATGTATTTGGTAATAACAATATATAATTAATTACCTGTGTCAGTTAATTAATCACCTGTCCCTGATTGACAGGTGATTATCTCTATCCTAAGTAATTCATACAGCACATTGTAGCTGACCAGCAATCTTTATCAGAGCTCGTACAGATGCTTTCTGATGCCTCTACAGCAGATGACTTTTACAAAATATTGTGGCAAAAGGGGAAAATGCTCATAATGAGCAACTACTCCTTTTGCCACAATGTTTTAACATTCATTCAATAATTACACTTTCATTTATAGAAAGTTTCCATATATTATATTTGGCGAAAGGGTTAAAGAAAATTCTTCTTAATGCACAACATCATAAAGCAAGTACAAATTGAATACAAGCAATTGTGAAATTAACTTAGCAGGTATTTTAGAAATTTTAAGAAGCTTGTGAAATTACCCCTAATAAATCATATGTAAATCGCAAGTTTTTAAGTACCCCCCATATGGTGAGCCAGCTAAAAATATTTAAGAATGTGTTTTAATCTAAAGTGGATACTCGAAAGCCGTTATGAATCGATAAAAATTGGATTATGGGAGTTATAATACAATGTTACACGGGTCATTAAACATGGCTTAACTTATGAACTTTACCCAAAAAAAAATGTGACTGGTTAAGATCACAAAAATTATTATATTTAAGGAAAAAAGCACTGGTTTGTGTATGAGCCGATTAAGTGAATTATCCCTTTCCCACATACAGACACATCTGCTGAATATTTTGGGAAAAAGGAGAAATTGCTCAAGATTGAGCAATTTCTCCTTCTGCCACAATGTTTTCAACTCTATTCATATACGATACAAATTGGTGCCCTAATGTTTTTAAAGTCGCCCATTGTAGATTTGTTGAATATGGGAAAGGATTAATGTAGGTGCCGGGCCATCTTATGCTCTGCTGTAATATTTAACGCTTTCTGATGCCTCTGCAGCAGACAGCTTTTTGAAAACATGGTGACAAAAGAAGAAATTGCTCAGAACGAGCAATTTCTCCTTTTGCCACAATGTTTTCCACTTTTGTCATAGGTTTTCCATTCAATTATAGAGATTTTCCATTTTTTGACAAAATATGTTCAAAGTCGTCTGCTGCTGAATTGTCGTATGAGGGAAAGGGTTAAAGTAACTCATGTTACCATAGATAAACATGAATGAAAACAGTTATTTGCCATGACACAATGTTCAATCTCTGCTGATGAATGTCATGGTGGATTGCGCTTGGTTAACCTTTTCCCACATGCAACAATTCAGCAGCACACGACTTTGATCTTTACAAAAATAAGACATCTCTGTATAAAAAGTTTAATAATTGAACATAGAAAATGAAAGCATTGTGGCAAAAGGAGAAATTGCTCATTTACTTGTCACAATGTTTTAAAACGTTGTTTGTTGCAGAGGTGTCAAAATTCGTCTCGTTACGAGGGAGAGGGTCCAGACATAGTTCATAGTTTGAACTGATTATTCACAAAGGCATCACATATTATAAGTTTACTGTTGCCATTACATAACTGAAATTATACTCGAAAAAGCAAGTAGTATTGTATTAGGTATTTTCTCAATGTAAGTACATTCTGTCTGTTTGCAAAAAGAATTTGATGTTGAAAACCAAAGAATGTATCAAGGGCTTGGCGTGAAACGTTGTAACTAAAATTTGTATTTTTTTTTACCAATGTTAATCACCTTGCCATGATGTCTTTATAAAGCATTAAATCATTTTTATTGGTAAACAATGGAAATTTAGGTGCCATTGCTCGTTCTGAGCAATGGCACCTAAATTTGCATTGTTTGCAAAGGGGTCAAAATTGCCCCTAAACCAGGGATTTCAAAATAGGTATTTAGTTACAACTATTTCACGCCAAGCCCTCGGTATGTTGAAAACAAAAGTCATGCTGCAGCAGCTAGGGATCTATCTTTCGGGATCTACATAAGCCCCTTTAAATGGCCCTATCTGACACATTGAGTCCTGATAACGGACTAAAGGATGTATAAAAAGGATTTGTTTAAATATTTAACAAGCTGATAAGCCACATATTTATCTAGACAATCTTGTTAACCCTCTACCATATACATATCCCACATCCCTTACTAATGCTTTGGGTTGTTTGTCTATTGGTGCTTGAAAGCCATACTTCTGATCAAAGTTATACACTTACTTCAGAGATCTAGATAAGGGGCGTTTTGCATGTTCTAAAATCCTTATTTGACCCTTTAACCCTATGTTGTGGATACTCAAAAGAATCGTCTCAGTGAGACGATTCTTTTGAGTACTCACGACATAGGGTTTGCTTTTAAAATAAGAGAGAAATTGTGGGAAAAAGAGCTGAATACCCCCTCCCTATCTAGACCTCTGTTTAAATACTCTTTGTGCTTGCAGGCATTTTTGTTGTTGCCTTCTCCAAAGTACTAAATAAGGAATATTAAACAGGTCTTGTTACCATGATATGTCAGTGAGCACTTACTAAAACCTTTGTTTTGGGTCTCAAAAGAATCGTCTCACTGAGACAATTCTTTTGAGTTCTCACAACATTGGTTTTGGAGGTCAAATAAGGATTTTAGAACATGCAAAGTGCCACTCATCTAGAGCTCTTCACGCAGCCTCTCTTTTGTCCTTCTATCCATCACACTTAAACATGAAATCTAATCTTGGTTCATATATTATAGTTTGCTCATTTAGGAAATAATAGCAAAAACAACAACATAAATATGGAAAGACTGGTCAATAAGAAATGATGATGATGAAACTAGTCACAGGCAACTGATCAGAAAAAGGGTGAAGCAATATAAGAACCCTTGTTCATAATACTGCAGAACAATAAGACCATCTCTGTAATGGCCACATATTGTAATTTGTTAGAAAGATAACAGCTGAAAAACGGGGAAAAGTAGTGTTATGTAATTGTTTTAAGTCAAATGAAACACTTGTGAATTCACCTTTTGGCTACATTTAGTAGGTTTAACCCTTAGCTTGGTTCAGGCATTATTTTATTTCTCTCTGAAAACATGTGTACAGCTTTGCCAATTTGTTCAGACTGTCTGTATATTGCAATGATATGTCGGCTTGCACAAGATTGGCAATGAGTATTTTGTAGGATCTTACACTTAAGTAAATGCTAATAAACTTTTCCTATCCAAAAGCAGGAATAGTCAAATGTTGCAGATGAAAGATGGAAAGTATATGTCTTTTAAAGGTAGACTGCATTGAATTTGATCTGTTTCAAACATTCAAGCGAATCTATGTCAAGAACATATCAATGCTTTACTAAAACATTTTTTATCCTCATGACAATTATTTTTGAAAATATATCAGCAAAATAGGGTCTTGTCACTCCACAAAGATTCAAGCAGCATCTACATGGAGACATAGAAGCCTGCATGGTCTTTTCTCCATGCTACTTCCCTTTTACAAGGTCAAATCCTATGTTGTGGATACTCAAAAGATTTGTCTGAATAATATGATTCTTTTGAGTACCACAACATAGAATTTATCTACAACTCTGTGACATAGCTCTTATCATTATACCCAATGGGAATGGATCTAAGGGTTTCCAATTGGTGTTTTTGATGGTAATCTGATTAGAGCTCAGAAATTACTGGGGGATGGGTAATACTAGATAACATCTTATCAACTCCCCTTTGGTTCTCAACTTCTTAACTCCCAGGGGCAAACGGATCCTTGGACTACAGTCATGGCTACAGATAACTACAACAATGTTAAACCTTTTCCACTTGCAGATGCATCCTGACACATCTGCAGCAGACAGCTCTTTCCACAATCTTTTTAAGAATTATGCTTTCACTTCTAGAGATGAACCATATGTTCATAGATGTTTTCAAAGTGGTGTGCTGCAGATTTGTTGATATGTCATGCAGAGGACCAGATAAGGAGGACCTATATTTCTCGTATGACTCAACCAAACCCCATGTTGTGGGTACTCAAAAGAATAATCTCACTTAGGGTTTGGGTGTCAGATAAGGATTTCGGGATGTGAAATACGCACCTTATCTGCATCTCTGTATGTGGTAAAGTGTTGAAATCTAAATATTTGAGTTTTAAAACCTATGAAGACTGTGACATCATTGAAATTGCCTCACTAAGACAAACTTAATGAGTACTTTGAATGAAATGTGTATGTGTTAAAAATAACAAAAGGTAGACTATTTACAAGCATCTGTTTTACTCTGGCATATCTACAGCATTACAAATGTAAAGCAGGAGGTGTCTGGATGTCAGAGGTAATCATCCCAAGCTTGCTTGTGGTATGTGAGGTCCCAAGAGCAGGCAGCCATATTTGAAATTGGACAAGACATTTTGTAAGAGAGTCTGCTGCTTGGAAAACATCAGAAGGAAACTTATGTGACAGTCAGTAAAATTTAAAGTGTGACTTTAAAATACAGATGGACACCTTGTCAAAATTCTCAATTAACCTTTTTTCTCATGTAGATGTATTTTGACACATCTGCAGCAGACAACTTTTGAAAACATTGTGAGAAGAGAAGAAATTGCTAATCAAGAGCAATTTCTTCTTTTGCCATAATGATTTCAACTCTATTCAAACCATTTTCCATATATTTGCCTGACAAAAACTTCAAAGTCATTTGCTGCAGATGTGTTGTATGTTGGAAAAGGTTGAAAAAGTGTGAACTTTGAGTTGTCAATCTCAGCTGTTACACCAAAAACTTATGTCATGCTACAGATCATGTTTACTAATACTTCGACCATCTGTGACAATCACTGTACAAACAGTACCATGTTTGTTATTAAATGAATAATGTCTTAAGCTACATGAATTCAAGAAAAACAAACAGATCTTCTTTAAAACCCTTTTCCACAAGCAATTTCTGACGCCTCAGCAGTAGACGACTTCATTTCTCCTTTTGCAATAATAGAAATTCAAAGTTCTTCAATGTCATGGACTCCCCACACATTGTTCTTGGAAGTTCTTGAATTGTTTCCAGACCTACTCATTTGTTCTTGATCTTCTTATTTGAAGGGGAATGTTTTTGTCCAACGTGGAGTTAGACACAGATCTGCTTAATTACACAGAATCAATTTCTTGTGTAGATGTCAAAAGTTTCCTGTTTCCGACCCTTTGTTGAGTAAATCATGGCTAATTTAACTTCTAACTTCATATTACCTTGTAAACCATAAAGCAATTACTGTTCTCTGTAATATTATCCCTTTCCCTCATATAGACGCTTTCGGATGCCTTGGCAACAGACAGCTTTTTGAAAACATGGCGATAAAAGAAGAAATTGCTCAAAACGAGCAATTTCTCCTTTTGTCACCATGTTTTCAACTCTGTTCAATTATAGTACTTTCATTTAAAGGAAGTTCCAAATTTTTTTCGGGTATATTTTCAAAGGCGTCTGCTGCAGATTTGATGAATGAGGGAAAGGGTTATTCTACTGTGTTTTTCCTTTCTTTCGTGTTTTCTCCATGCCAGGCTAGTTCAATCAGTAAATGTTGACAAAGTTTCTTAATCGTTTCTCACATACAGACTATTTCTGATATACCTGCAGCAGATGACCTTTAAAAACATTGATATGGTAATGAGCAATTTCTCCTTTTGCCACATTGTTTACAACTCTATATAATAATTACACTTTACTTACTAGGTTAGAAGAAATAATACAGATAATTTTGTGTTGCTTCCAAAAACACTAGACCCGCTTTATACTGAGAACAGCGTTATAACGTGGCTCCAGTGTGCCAAGATGATGTTCTACTATCTCAGTTTTACCGCCATATTGATATTTTGGTTAGAGTGTCTGCCTCGAGAGCTGGAAACCTGTTAGGGTTCAATTTTGCTGTTGGGTCATACAAAAGACTTATATTAGTAAAAAGTGGCTGTTTGAGGTTGCGTAACGTTGCTGCAGGTTAGTCTCACTTTAAACCTTACCAGCAGAACTGGAAGTTTACCCAGGAAGTGCTGTGATATGAATGGATTTGTTATAATGGTCAATACTTTAACATTAGGGATTTATTCCATCCAGATCAGGGTTTAAGATATGACAATATTGACAGATTATGTGGAAGGTAAATTTAGCAGTACCACCATAATGGATCAAAGACTTTAAACACATTTTAACGAAATAATGGTCATAATCCGTGCCAATACAGCTTTGTCAGTCAGAGTTAGTCGAAGATCAACATGACACGCATTACTGAATGAGTTTTGTTGTATTAGTGTATTTTAAACACACAGAGTGACCCAGAATTTTAGAAATATGGGGCATATGAAAAAGGGTCTACAGATTATTCCATTTTCACATGTGCAAGAGCCTCTGGTTAACTGTATACAAGTAAAATTGTGTAAAATTTAACATGTATATATCAGGGCATAACAGCTCAATTGGAAACGATGACCACAATCAATCCCATGGTCTCGAGTTTTAACCTTTAAGCTAGGCCATTCATTCTTTCTGATGATTATTGATTAACAAAAGTAATTTTGACTAGAGCTTTCAACCAACAGGCTTAATTGAGTCTATCCAGTTGCCTATGGAGAACAGGTACAAGAAACTGGTGATCTGACAGCTGTGATTATACAGTCAAACCTGTGCTAAAGACCACCTTTGTTTAGCAATTTCCTGTCTATAGCAACCACACTTAATTTTCCAATCACCGAATTTTTTCTTAAACAACCTTGTAATTAAAGACCACCTGAGAACAAAGACCAAATTGTTCTCTTCTCCATGGGTGGTCTTTAAACACAGGTTGGTCTGTAATTGAAATAGCGTTGAAACATTTATAAGCTCAAATCAATCAATCAATCAATCATCTATCGAGAATTTGAAATAATAATTCAATTAAACTATTGCTTAAGTAAGTGTTGTTATTAGTGAATAACATTGTAGGATTTTAGTACCCCCTTTTTTCTATGCCAGAGGTCATTGTGTCATATAATCCATTGGACATATAAAGCTCTACCTTGTGTCTATATTAGACTATTCATTTGGAAGGTCACAAAATATTTAAACAGATTTCCTCTTTATAAACTGTTTTCAAACGCTTTGCTTAGTACTAATATGATATTGCATAGGTCATAGTCTGATTTTAATTTAACCCTTTCCCTCATATAGACACTTCTGACGCCTCTGCAGCAGACGGCCTTTTGAAAACATAGTAACAAAAGAAGAAATTGCTCAAAACAAGCAAATTCTCCTTTTGCCACAATGTTTTCTACTTTTAATCATAGGTTATCCATTCAATTATTGAGACTTTCTATTTTTTGACAAATGTTTTCAACTTTTTTCAGTAATTTCACCTACAATTATAGAGATTTCCCATATTTTTGAGTAGACAATTTCAAAGTCATCTACTACAGATTTGCTGTATGTGGGGAAGGGTTAACTTATAACTTATAGTCATGAAGTACAAAAAAGGTTATTCAATATTGGACTAAAAAAAAAAAATGACTGAACTTGTTCTGTCCATAAAGCTCAAACACAAGTCTACAGTTACAAATTTTGTCATGTTGCATATAAACAATCTAGCTGTCAATCAAAGAAGACCATGTCACAATTGCCGATTAACCGTTTACTTGATATGGTAATTTTAGAGTCCTCAGCTTTTCTTAGAAGAATAAGATGAACATCTGGAAAACTGTCGTATAAATTGAGATAAAATGTTGAAAAAACATTGTAGAACAAAGGAGAACATGCTTGTTTTGAGTAATTTCTCCTTTATTCGCAGTATTTTCATTATGTGACGTGCTGCAAACTTTTTAGAATTTGTCTGTATCATCTAGACGGTTTGACCTGTTCCAACTTGCAGATGACTTGAAAACATTGTGGCATAGGAGAAATTGCTCATGATGCGCTGTTTCTCTTTCAGCCTCAAAGTTTTCAACTCCATTCAATATTTACACAAATATAATAAGAGAGACTTGTCATGTATGTTTAACTACATGTTTACAAAGTCGTCTATTGCAGATTTGTTTCAGGTGAGAAAAGGTTACGGTATTAGACCACACAGTCACAATTGAAGTGTATACCAATGTCTGAATAGCTACGGATAACTGGTTATTATTTGATTGCATAATATCCTATAACCCTATCAAACTGCATTGTTAATTGGCACTCATTGGTAAATGAATGTCTTGATGGTGATTCTAGTGATTATCCATAATACGTTGTTTTTTATTGAGAAATGGGCAAGATTTATCGAATGATGGGATGACATTTTACCTGATATCAGAAGCCTCGTTTTGACTGACAATGTGTTACCTGCATAAAGAAACCTTTTGAACAATAAATAACCCGAAACAATGAGTTAATAACTGCAAATAAATCACCCGAACACACTTATCTGTGAGACCTGTGTAATTTGAAACTGCCCTGTACTGAGATAGCCATACAGGCTTATGATTAGTACTGGATTTGATTAACCCTTTCCCTCATATAGACGCTTTCTGACACCTCTACAGCAGACAGCTTTTTGAAAACATAGTGACAAATGAAGAAATTGCTCAAAACGAGCAATTTCTCCTTTTGACACAATGTTTTCTACTTTAAGTCATAGGTTACCCATTCAATTATAGAGATTTTCTATTTATTGACCAAATATGTTCAAAGTCGTCTGCTGCAGAATTGTCGTATGAGGGAAAGGGTTAAGGACAAAGATATCTTGAAAACAGGCTTGAATCTATCACATTGACTTATATTTACTGAGAGCCTATAGTTACAATGATCATTTAATTTCATTTTGCCTATTTTCTGAAATATTTTTTGATGCAGTATGTAATTTCTAATTGAATCCAATTAAAGTTATTTATAGTAGATTAACCCTTTCCCTCACTCATATAGACGCTTTCTGACGCTTCTGCAGCAGACGGCTTTTTGAAAACATAGTGACAAAAGAAGAAATTGCACAAAACGTGCAATTTCTCCTTTTGCCACAATGTTTTCCACTTTTCGTCATAGGTTATCCATTCAATTATGGAGATTTTCTATGTTTTGACAAAATATGTTCAAACTCGTCTGCTGCAGAATTGTCGTATGAAGGAAAGGGTTAAGTAAAGACCTGTCATATCAGAAAAGACTGAAATGATTTGTGTATAGTTTGTCTAATGAGTGAATAATATCATAAACCCTTTCCCACATACAACAAATCTGCAGAAGACTACCTTGAAAACATCTGGGAAAAACAGTGGTTTATAATGAAAATATAATTGTTAAATATAATTAAAAACATTGTAGCAAAAGAAAGAAATACTCATAATGAGCAATGTCTCCTTTATCTACAATATTCTTAATAGTCCACTGCTGCAGTTGCTTCAACGTGTGGGAAATTGTATGTAAGGAATTGTCAGTTCAGCAACAAATGACATTATTTGTGTAATCGGTGATAAATCATTTAATATATCAAAAACAAATTGCTTTCCCATTGACAAAAAAATCAGCAGCAGACGACTTTGAAAACATTAAGTAAACGAATATATGGAAATTCTCTTTAAATGAAAGCTAATTATTGAATAAATTTGAAAACGTTGCGAAAAATAATTATTTCTCATTTTGCCACAATTAAAACAGTTTCCAAAAGTCATCTGCTGTAGAGGTGTCAGAAAGCATTCTGTATGTGGTAGAGAGTTAATTGATTTAAAACAAATCATCTTTTCATAATAGAATATGACAAACTGAATTATAACACCAGTAACAATGTCTTTCAATTTAACCTGTCAGTGTGTACAGTAGCCTGTTTGTACATTCTGGCCTCATACATGATTTATGGAACAGCATCTGTCATAATTAGGCAGGTTTTTTGTGAATAATTTGTAAATTTATTTACCCGTTTTAAATGGACTCACTGACCATGAAACAAGACCAACCCGGTAGCTGAGATTCGGGTCACTAACAAACCAAACTAACCCTTTCCCACATGTGACAATTCTGCAGCAGACGACTTTGGAAACGAATTGGCAAAAATGTGAAATATCTCCGTAAATGAGAATTAAATCAATTAATAGAAAACATTGTTGCATAAGGGTAAATTGCTCATCATGAGCAATAACTCCTTTTGCAGCAATGTTTCCGAAAGTCGTCTGCTGCAAATGCGTCAGAATGTGTCTGCAAGTGGGAAAGGGAAAGTCACATTTTGACACATCTGCAGTGGCAACTTATTCTAACTAATTAAGGAGATGTTTCTCGTAATGAGCAATTTTTCTTTTTTTGCCAAAATGTTTTCATCTGTATTCAACCTGTTCTTTCATTTATAGAGATTTTCAATGTTTATATCTATATGAAAACAAAGTTGTTTGTTGCAGATGTGGAAAAGGGTTAAGCAGACTTTCTTCAAAACGGAAGTAACTTATATACTACTGAACACTAGTTGGGATGATCTTGTACAAAGGTTCTTAAATGTGCTCACACTGTGGAAAGGCTTAAGCCCTAAACAATTTGGCTGTGTCATTAACAAATTGGGTCGATTAATCAGCCAGTGTATCAAGTTTTCAAGTAGTATGCTGCTTATGTGTCAAACTGTTCTCAGGTGCGGAGAAGTTAATTGAGGCCGAACAAATCCGGCTTTTTAACATGCTCTTGCACTGATTTACTCCTTGTTGTCAAATTTCAATTGGACCCTTTTTCAATTGTCCCAGCTTTTAACATATAATGTGATTTTGTGACTGTTTACAAAGTTTAATTAATAACAAATTGACAAAATGTTTGGACAGACCTTAAGCAGTGTCTCTTTATTTGAACATGAAAATCCCAAAATCAAACATGGTTACTGTCATCATAGGGTTCAGAATACATGTTTATTTTGACAGAAAAAAAATGGCCTATTGACATGTTACAAATAAAATACCCCAATTGATGAAATCAAAATTAAAATCCTCATTTTGAATATCTGTGTTCATACACTGCTTGATGACTCTTAACCCTTTCCCACCTGCAGACGTATTTTGATGCAATAGCAGCAAAAGACTTTCGAAAACATTGTGATGAGCAATTTCTCCTTTGGCCACAATGTTTTCAACTTAATTTAACAAAATAAGCTTAAGATTGTTCAGATTTCCATCACTGTTTTCAAAGTGGTCTGCTGCAGATTTGTTGTATGTGGGAAAGGGTTAAATCCTATCCCATTTATAGATGATTTGTTAACCTCGCAACTCTGCAGCAGACATATAAGAAACATCTCTATTTAGATACAATCCATAGAAAGTCATCTAAATTTATTTATTTGTGTTAAATGATCTGGCAATGATGATTGGTGAGGGATGTCGGTGTAACATTCTGTGACAGATCAATGTCATTAATAACCCAATAAGGTCATCCATCTTATCAGCACCATTCAACACATTGTTATAATTATTTCATTCATTTAAATATAGTTTTTATTATGCTTTCTATAAAAAGAAAAACTGGAATTCGCCAAGCTCACAAGGTCATCCATCTTGTCAGCACCATTCAACACATTGTTATAATTATTTCATTCATTTTAACATAATTTTTATTATCCTTTCTATAAAAAGAAAAACTGGAATCCGCCTTGGCCGAATGGTTAGCGTCATGGATTTGGAACAGGGCGTCCAGGGTTCGATCCCCAGTTGCGTAGCTGTGGCCATGGTGGAATGTTCTTGGGCAAGGCACATTTCCTAGACTAGATTTGGTTTGTTTACCCAGGGATCTGATGAATAAGTGAACTGTCGCCATGATATAACTGAAATAATGTTGAAAACGGCTTAAAACCCCAATAAAACAAAACAAAATAGACCATCACGAAGCTCTTGTTGGATGTTAGTGTATTTCTTAACAGTTTTCAGGGTACAAACACAATTTGACACTTGTCTGAAGCAGACAACCTTTAAATATGTTGTGAACGAAGGCAAAAATCTCTTAAATTAGCATATTTTGAACAGCAAATGTCTTATTTTGGTAAATAATACTTTATAAAGCAGAATGTTTTGACCCTTTCCCAATTACTTTACATCTGCAACAGACGAATTCCAAAACATCCAGACAAAAATATGGAAAATGAATACAAATGAAAATATTTAATTACCAACTTAAGTGAAAGACCTTGTGACAAATAGAAATTGCTAATCATGAGCAATTTCTCCTATTGCCTCAATGTTTTTCAAAGATAGTCTGCTGCTGGTATTTAACCCTTTCCCTCATATAGACGCTTTCTGACGCCTCTGCAGCAGACCGTTTTTTGAAAACATAGTGACAAAAGAAGAAATTGCACAAAACGTGCAATTTCTCCTTTTGCCACAATGTTTTCCACTTTTAGTCATAGGTTATCCATTCAATTATGGAGATTTCCTATGTTTTGACAAAATACGTTCAAAGTCGTCTGCTGCGGAATTGTCGTATGAGGGAAAGGGTTAAAGCAAAACAATCTTGAAATAGCACATACAGTTGTGAATGTCAATCCCACTGATACAAACTCATCCATCTTGATGGCAGTATGTAATAAATTATTGAGTGTGAGTTTAATTAATGAGTTTTAATTAGTGCAATCATCATCATCCTTTCTACCATGGCTTAAACCTGTTTCTACATGTACCCACTCTATGGTGTAATGTAGAATGTCCAACTCAGGTGTGAGAGGTTGTGGGTTTAGTCATTCCGTAAACTGTTATTGTAGTAATGGCTTTACCTCATTTATGCTGAGGATTTGTAGGATTAGCATTATGACTGACTTGCTGGTGTCCGGATAAATGAACAAATAGTACTGGTAACTTACTTAGGAAATGCTGTGAAATGACTGAAAAATGAATTGTTGAAAGAGGTGTAAAACACTATACAATAACAATAATAACAAGGGCACCGCAAAGCGGATGCGTCCCCTCTGGTATTCAAAGTCCAATTTTGACCTTGACCTTTAACCTATGACCTTGAAAATAAATAGGCTTCTAGACCTTGCCATATACTAACTATATACCAATTTTGGTTAAGATCAGTCGAAGGATGTTCAGTGTAGAGTAATTGTATTGCAATTCCCTGTTTATAGCAACCACACTTTTAATTTCCCAATTACTCATTTTCTGTACAAATTACCCTGTAATAAAAGACCACCTGTAAACAAAGACCATATTATTCTCTTACCATGGGTGGTCTTTTGACATAGGTTGGACTGTATATTAAAACTTTGTCTGTGTATAATCTTGGATCCTATAAAGGGTGATCCAGAGATGCTCCCATGCTAATCATACTGTCACAACAAATATGATGGATGGTTTGTAGACTAAATATTAGACAATAATTGAGTACAGGTCTTTCTGTGTGCACGCCTAGAATAGGTTTCAAACCCTCACACCACTGTATTAATTAACACTTTCCCTCATACAGACGCTTTTTGACGCCTCTGTAGCAGACGGCTGTTTGAAAACATAGTGACTAAAGAAAAAATTGCTCAAAACAAGCAATTTCTCCTTTTGCCACAATGTTTTCCACTTTTAGTCATGTTATCCATTCAATTATAGAGGTTTTCCATGTTTTGACAAAATATGTTCAAAGTCGTCTGCTGCAGAATTGTCATATGAGGGAAAGGTTTAAAATAGTGCAATTTGATTTCCTTCAGTCTCAGACTCCTGATTATGTTTATAGATGGACATTTACTTGTCTTTACGTCTTTCTCACATGCAATAAAATCGAGGCATTGAAGCGTGATTGATATAAGCTGAAAGCTTGTTTCTCAATCGATGTAAAATAGATGAGTATATTGTAACACTTATTGAGACAGACAAGTTTTAAAAACATCCAGGCAAAACATTGGACAGTTTTCACAAATAAAAGTATTATTATTTAATAGAGTTGATAAACATTGTAGGTTTTAACCCTTTTCCTCATATAGACGCTTTCTGACGCGGAAAGCGATAATATACTGCAGTATGTTTTATATTAATTAATCCTACTTGTCATGTATGGGTTTGGGGGTGGGCGTGGGGTTGCACTCATTAGAATAGTATCATTGAACCCGAAACCTAATGAGAACTGACAAAGTTGAATTTTGTTTGATAATGCGAATTTTGTTGAAGGAATTATGACCTTTATCTAGAAGCTGTGATGAAATAAAAACATGAAGAAAAGCAGAGTAGTTTTCTTTGGCATGATAAGAAATACCTTGCTTCAATGTTTGATAAAAATGGGTGATAAACAAGGTGTGAAATTGACCCTTTAGAATAGAACACCCAAAATGTGTGTGGTATCGATTTGAACACTTGGGGTGGTGGGGTCTCGGATAGCCCCCTATCTCCCTATTTTATCTCTTGTCTTATCAATGGGGACAGCCCCTGTTTAAGCTGCTTCAGTGCTGTTGTCAAAAGATAGAAGATTTTCATAAGAGCTCCTTAAGATAAATAATATGTTTTTGAACCCTGAGTGCTTTGATCCTTTCTGTCTGAGGTAGACAATTTTGAAAACATTGTTGCAAATTAGAAATTGCTCATTATGTGCAATTTCTTCTTTTGCCACATTGTTCTTAAGTCGATTCAATCATTTATTCTGTCATTTATAGATATTTAGCACATCTATGCTTGGCAGTTTTCAAAGTTTTCTGCTGCAGATTTTGTTGTATTTGGCAAAAGTAGGGTTCAGTTTGAATTATTATAAGTCTTCCATGATAGATAGGCTGTGTGCATTAACCCTTAGATTTTGAAAGACATAATTTATATTTATTGCTCCTGGAAGGATCATAGACAATGATCAGGCTACTCAATCATCTGTGAGCCCTTTCCCACATACCACAAATCTGTAGCAGACGACTTTGAAATTATTGAGGGGAGAACATAGAACATTTATCACACGTACAACAATTCTGGAGCAGACGACTTTGAAAACATCTAGGAAGAAATGGGGAAAAATTCCATTAATGATGATGTAATTATGGCAAAGGGGTTGTTTTGAGCAATTTCTACTTTTGTCTAAATGTTTTCAAAAGTCGTCCACTGCAGAGGCATCAGAAAGTGTCTGTATTATGAGGAAGGGTTGAACCATGCTGATCATGTAATATGGCGTTACTTTTGTCTGCGAGAAATTTATTTTGTTTATGTCTAATGTTCTGTTATATAAAATTTAATTGAAAATAAAAAGAATTTAATGAGTTAATCTTTTTGTAAGCACATATTATTCAATCATTATTATTTATTGTATCTTATTTAAATGTTTCTTAAAATGTCTTCTTTATTATTCAAAATCACCAAAACTTGGAATGGTCAGTATTGGTTGAACATGTTTTCAAGGTTTAAGTTCTGGCTCCAAAACTATATAACTAAACTTTGTACTTTTGCTTTGTCAGAAGCAATTGACCACTGAGAGACTTTGTTTGATGCGCGTAGTTCATTTTTAGGCGAGTTTTAGTTGTGGGTTCTGTATTTTTTCATTAATTGATGTCTGGCAATTCTTCTCCTGTTAAGGTACAATTGGCCCACTCTGGAGCACTGTTGTACAATTTGCCAGTCATTTGTGTCCTTTTTCAGATGACAACATTTTCTTCAAGCTGAACAACTGTCTTACAATTCATTAGTCGCCGGGCAGAAGCCCGCGACTTCTATTTTTAATAGCTTTTCGGAAATCACATGGGAGGGCGGCTTATTATTAGAAAGAAACAAATCTAGATGATTTGAACATATTACAATTGTGGTTGTTTACGAACACTAATAAATGACACATCTAAAATGAAATAAATATTCCGATTTTTTAATGTTTGCAGTTTTTTTTATTTCACTCGCATTTAAGTTTTTTGTCTTATTTACGAAGACAAAAGTGGTCCCTTCAAGACGTGAACCAACACCCCCTAATGCAGACTCTTATGTGTCATCATTGAGGTCAATTTCGGATTCTCCTTTTAATAGCAATTTTAACTTACTAAATGTTGTTTTCATGTTCAAAGAGATGTCTTGATTTGTGTAGAATTCATTTAATAATGTTAATCCATGAATATCTAAAGTAGGAACTGTTTCTAAGCTAAATATAGACCCTATTCTGTTGTGTAGTTTCGTGACCTTTAACATCGATTTTCGCGCATGCGCATTTCGATATGAAAAAGCGAGTGATATTATTTTATTTTAGACAAGTACAAGACGAATGTTTGACGCAAAGCGTCAAAGAGAAGCCGCAATATTTCGTTGTACATGTAGAAATAAGAAAAAAAGAACATTTTTAAATCCACAACAATTTAAACTGTAGACGGTAATGCTGATATATTTCTCCTTTTGAAGACTTTTGTTTTCTTCAAATTACCTCCCTTTAAAGCAATACCAGGATATTTACCTTGTGATTCGAATAAGATTGACAAACATTGAAATTATATGAATGAATACTATTATTTGAATAAGTAACAACAGCAAAATTAAATTTAAGCCAGATAAATGTGTACACATTTCGTTAATTTTTTATAGATACCCTAATGTATAGGTATGTATATAAAATTTATAAGCAAATGTTTTCATTACTACGTTCCTAATGTTTGAATAGACTAAGGAAAGTCAAGAATACATAAATAAATCAATGCAGTCTTTTCCGGCGACATTGATGCCTTGCATCAACTTTCTCTTGTTTATTCGTTTTATTGACTTCAGCATTTCACATACAGCTAATTCCTGTAATGTAGCTATTTCACAAAGACTGGAGTTTGAAATGGCAATAAAGAGTGTCAAAGTAATACCTTCAAATCCCCCTTCCTTACCAAGTGGCTGAATGGAAAGATAAATGGGAAATTGTTCCCTTTTAAAAACCATTTAAATGAATGTTTTTGTAACTTCCAATTACTCTGCTGAAAGATAATGTTTAAACTGTGTCATGTGGGGCTCAGCAGGGAATCTTCTTGAAAGTAGGGGCCTGCCTCTTTCTAACTATTTCTTCTATTTGAAAAGAAGCTATAAATTCTCTTTAAAGATAATTGGCAATGTTACGATTACTGTCTTGGATGTCAAAACAGCTGTAACTAGGTCAATACCTAATTTAATTTTGTGACTTAGTAAACCAGTCTTAGATTACTGATGTCCTGATCTGATTGGTCAGTTTTGGAAGTGAGGTGATGTTTGGCCAATAAGAAACTAAGACATTGACTGGTTTTAAATTTTCATATTTTTGACCTTTATTTTGTGTCACACATATTTATGGCTAATTAAAAGTGACATTTTAGAAGTCAGTAGGGAATCTTTCTCACCAAGAAGAATTTCTTGTTGTTTTGAGCCCCTTTCATTAATGTGAAAGGGGCTGGACAGCAACCCCTTTCGAATGTTTTAATTGAGATTTAAATTGAATTTCCTTGTTACTACATTCAACTAGATCCCATTGTATTTAATTATTTAAGGGGGTGGGTTGAATTTTTGAGGCAGCTTACCCCATCTGGACTTCATCATGTAACATTGCGGAAGCTGACAAAGTGCTATTACACGTATGCTTTGTCTGTTTTGTTGGGGTTTAGTACTGCTTTCAACTGATTTTTTTTTTATAGTTTTATCACATTGACATTATTCGTGACTTTGGTGAGTAACCAGTATTGTGCAAGGAAATGTGCGCAGCCCTAAGGCAATATAATCCACCATGACTTCTGTGAAATTAAATGTCTTGAGTTAGAAGAACCTTATTTGAAAGGGGGATACAAGAAGATGGGATGTGACATATAAGCCACTTTATATTCTGATGAACACATGGTAACATCTGTCTCCGTTAACCGGCTTTTCCCTCATACAACAATTCTGCAGCAGACGACTTTGAACTTATTTTGTCAAAACGTAGAAAATCTCCATAATTGAATGGATAACCTATGACATTGTGATATGATGTGGAAAACATTGTGGCAAAAGGAGAAATTCCACTTTTTGTGCAATTTCTTCTTTTGTCACTATGTTTTCAAAAAACTGTCTGCTGCAGAGGCGTCAGAAAGCGTCTATATGAGGGAAAGGGTTAAAGAGGCAACATATTTTACGCGCTCCAACTAACAACAAATCTGTTGAAGATGACTTTGAAAACATTTAGTAAAGAATATAGAAACTCTTTATAAATGAAAGAACCGTTTTTGAATGAAGTTGATACACATTGTGGCTAAAGGAAAACTAGCTCATATTGAGAAATTTCTCCATTGCCCCAATGTTTTCATAAAGTCATCTGCTGTAGAGGCTTCAGAAAGTGTCTGTATGTGGGAAAGTGTTAAAATCACCCAAAAAATATCTCAACCCTTGAACTGTTTTGATAAATTTGCCCATGTTCATTTATTGTCACACCTGCTTGAAGTGACGCTTTTAAACAAACAAGAAGTAAGCACAACTGTGTTTATGTGTATGTGTTTGCATCCATACTTCTTCAAGTTTGTTTGGGCAACTTCAAAAATCATGAAAGCGATTTCAATCATATTCACATTTTTCTAACTTGATTAGTCAAGACAAGGTGTTGCATGCTAGACCCAAGTTCAAGTTCAATGATTTATTGATAAATGGCCACCGGCCTTTACATATACAGAAAGCATCGTAACACAAATACATTCAGTACAACCAATGAAAACATAAAGAAATAAAAATGGATTAAAGTGATAATATTAAAGTTTGTATATCATCATTTTTCGTTTCTCTATAGCATAATATAAGAACGTTGCAATATATGTTATTAACTCTTTCTCGTTCTTGACCCCCTGGACTTTGGTTCTAATATCAAACTCAATTTATTTTACTTCTTTGAAGAAAATAAAAATAAGAAAAAAGGCTAACTTAATGACAAACATTGAACATAATATTATATAACTGTTATCGATTTAAATTCCAAAAGAAAGTAATTTCACTTTTAAAAATAAGGCAAAAAAAGGACCTTTTCAAAACATGACGGTTTCTTTCATTTTTAAAATAGGAAATATTAATAAAATGTAAAATATTCCAGTAATATGTATGGAATATATGACGGATAGTTTTAGGACGGTTAAATATTCTTACATGAATACCTCTGCGGATTGTTTTAGGACGGTAAAATATTCTTATATGAGAATACCGCCATGATGTCACTAATGGTGTTTTGACAGGTTTAATGTCTATTGTCTCTCCCATGCTGTACAAAATACGATAAAGATGTTTAAATTTAATGGCCTGTGCATTTTAAAAATCTCTGATTTATTCTCCTCTAGTCTGACATCTAAAGAAGCTGAAATAAGTAAGAGTGTTTAAACCCTTTCCCATGGCACATACAACAAATCTACAGCAGACGACTTTGAAAACACCTTGGCATGAATATAGAAATTCTACTTAAATGAAAGTTAATTTTCCGAAAGAGATGAAAACATTTATACAAAAGAAGAAATTGTTCAATTTTGAAAAATGGGATTGTTGTTTAAAAACCTTTTGGGAAAAGGAGATAATTTTGAGTTCAAGTAATTTCTCAAGTTTGAAAAGGTTAATGGTTGTGAGAGTTTTTAAAGTCGGATCCCCTTTATCCGGCTTGAATGACCCATTTACTTACGGTTTAAATAACATGAGACAATTGAATACAGTTAGGAGAATTTGAAATTCAAATGACTTGCCCTCCCCCATTAATCACCATACTGTCAGTATACAAAATACCCACCACTTTTAAAACTTTGTTTCCGACAAAAAATATTACCGCTACTAGTAAAATGTCTTGCAATAAGTCAAATGTAGAAAAATGATACCGTGCAATATCTGCAGAATACGCCAGGGTGTCAAAAACTTTAAAAGCTTTTGCTTCCTTTTGTGGTCATGTTAGGAACGCAATACTTCCCATGCTTTTATACAAGGTTGTGAGTAGTAATTTTAAACAGGATTGTTTTACCCTGTATTTAAATGAGACATCAAGTATGGACATACAATTTGTGGGTTATTCAGATGACTTCTTTAGTAGCAGAAGACTTTTGAAAATAGGTAGAGAAGGTCTTTGAGATATCTTTTAGAACAGATTAATTTTCCTTTTTTGATTATTCTTGCAACCCTTAGTAAATGATACATGTATCAATTTATGAATATAGTGGTATTACAATCAAATTATTACTAATTGCTTAACATGATTATGCAACTATATTTATTGAATATTATTGCACATATAATAATACACATGTTCTAATATTTTGTATATATTTTTTATAGGTTAACCCTTTCCCTCATATAGACGCTTTCTGACGCCTCTGCAGCAGACAGCTTTTTGAAAACATAGTGACAAAAGAAGAAATTGCACAAAACGTGCAATTTCTCCTTTTGCCACAATGTTTTCCACTTTTTGTCATAGGTTATCCATTCAATTATAGAGATTTTCTATGTTTTGACAAAATACGTTCAAAGTCATCTGCTGCAGAATTGTCGTATGAGGGAAAGGCTTAAAGGCACATCTAGTAAGAACATAGATGTTTGAATTAAGTTGATGTTATTTCAATATGTAACACTGGTTTGATACAGAACATTCTTAACCCTTTCCCTCATACGACAATTATGCAGCAGACGACTGTCAAAACATAGGTTATCCATTCCATAATTGAATGGATAACCTATGACTGAAAGTGGAAAACATAATGTGGCAAAAGGAGAAATTGCACGTTTTGTGCAATTTCTACTTTTGTCACTATGTTTTCAAAACGCCGTCTGCTGCAGAGGCGTCCAAAAGCGTCTATATAAGGGAAAGGGTTAAATAAGGAACACCTGTAGTTGCATTTACATTTAGATATTAGGAATCCGCCGTGGTCGAGTGGTTAGCGACAGTGATTTGGAACCGGGCGTCCCGGGTTCAATTGAGTCGCAGCACGACGGTCATGGTGGGATTATGAATAAGTGAACTGTCGCCGTGATATAACTGAAACAATGTTGAAAACGGCATAAAACCCAAATAAAAGAGTTCCATATTTTGAGTATGCAGCTTATTATAACTATGCTGTAAATTGGTAACTCACTCACTCAGCCCCTAACCTCAACCTCCAGCCCAAAGCTTTGAATGGACTTGGACTGATTAACAGTAACAACATGTTTTATTATGATTAAAATGTTGGTAAAGTACAGATCTAGGTAAAGAGTGAATGAGAGCATGAGAATTGACAAGATTAATGACTGGTGTTATTTAAAACAAATTCAACTGGTTCCTTCCCCTCCCTTACTTACAAACTTAGATATCTTCTTGAATTACATATAATAAATTTGCTCCGTTTTAATAAATCAAATGGATTTCAGAACTGTTCTAACATTGACCTTGGATGTCTGTAAACTTATTTTTATTCTCTTGACTGTCTTTATTTAAAATCATGTATGAAAATGTGTGTAATTATTACCCAAGTTTGAAAGCTTCAGTAGGAACTCATGTCAGGGTTAAATAGGGCGATATAATGTCATAGTGTGATTAAAGCCGGTAATTAATCACAAAGTCACTTCAAATACCACAAAAAAGAAACCTCAGTATGCTAGTCTTTTCTGTCTGCAAATATTTTCTTATCATCTACATTAATCAAAGTATTTGATTTTGATAGTCCTTTTGATGCCACTGCTGCAGACATCTTTTGTAAATTTCATGAAAAACAGAGTCATCTGGTCAGAACAATCGTCAAATACAACAAATATGCAGCAGTCAACTTGAAATGCAATTAAGGACATGGAAAATCTCTTAACCCTTTCCCTCATACAACAATGCTGCAGCAGACTTTGAACATATTTTGTCAAAAATTAGAAAATCTCTATAATTGAATGGATAACCAGCTATGACTAAAAGTGGAAAACATTGTGGCAAAAGGAGAAATATTGCTCGTTCTGAGCAATTTCCTCTTTTGTCACTATGTTTTCAAAAAGCCGTCTGCTGCAGAGGCGTCGTCGGAAAGCGTCTATATGAAGGAAAGGGTTAATAATGAAAGTAAAACTGTGGAACAGAATAGAAAACATCACATGGCAAAAGTCGACGTCTGCTGCAGATGTATCTGCGTTTGGAAAGCGGTTAATATATGTTAATTATTATTACATCTTGTTCAGCATTATGTTTGAACTTTTTTGTGCCAAGTTTTGTTGGCACTGCAGGCAGTTGCCAATTTTAATATTTGTATAAACAAAAAAGACCAAAAGGAATTTTCTATTCATGCCATGCACTGTAGTCAAATACTTTCAACATCTTCTGCTATTTTGAAATACTTTTGGCTCATACTAATATATATTTCTTTAGAAGTAATGTACCATCCTACATATTGAAAAAAATTATACTGTCCCCTTAATGCTTTGCCGCATACAACAAATCTGCAGCAGACTACAATGTACTTCGAAAACAAAGTGACAAAAATCTGTAAAATCTCTATAAAAGATAGCTTAATTGATAAATAAAGTTGAAAACATTGTGGCCAAAGGAGAAATTGCTCATCATAAGCAATTTCCCCTTTGGCCACCATGTTTTCAAAAGTCGTCTGCTGCTATTGCGTCAAGATGCGTCTGCAGGTGGGAAAGGCTTAATATCTTTCATTGATACCCATCCAACCACTATTTTGTGGTACTAAAAAAAAAATCATTCTCTATATATTACGCTAAGGGTTAAAATGTATGTGAGGTTAAGAAAATTACTGACAAGAAAATTGCTCGTTCCATTAATTAAAATGGTTTACCTGTTCTGAAGGTATTTAGAAATTTGTGGATGATTTTATTGAAAGTGACAGCCTTGGTTTTTGATGTGGAAAAAACCTTGGGCATTTGATACATACAGATTGGCAGGTTTCTTTTTGAAAAGATTGGTGGCTTGTTGTTCAAAGCATGTTGATTCTTGAAAATTCATTTCCGCTAACTCGTTAGTCATACCTCTACCTGAAAATAGAATCAAATCTGTATGTTTGTTTCCAGTTTAACCCCATAGGCTAATTGAATGTTACTTTGGTTGTCTACAGTATGCTGAACGTGTTAACTTTTGGATTCCTATAGGTATTTAATTCTGTCTGTCGACACATCTCTTTTGAAGTTTGATGTTTTCCATTTTCAAGAGTAATTTTTCATGTGCTTGACATAACATAAGAGAAGAGATAACATTTTGAAACCATTGTGAGAAAAAACTGGAAATATTTAGAAAGAGCAGGTTCCTTCTTTTCCAGTAATGTTTTTGACTCATTTCTCAAAATGATTTCACAGCTCCAACTACTTTATTATGTACCTCAATTTTTTTTAATTTGGAAGATTCTAAACTGATATGGGTAGAGACATCTCCTTGTCGTATGCCAAGGCTTTCTGCTTAATTATTATAGCCTTTTTATAAAGTGATTAATGTCTATAAATTAACTCGAAATTACATAAATGTCAATTTGAAAGAACATTAAGATTTTACACAAAGTATATCAGAAGAAAATATTTGTCATAATTACAATACTTTCTAAATAATGTCCCTCAAAAACAATATTAAATATGAACATTTATCATAACTGCCTGATGACCGGAGCAGTAAATTATCAATTTTATTTGATGGCATCAAAGTTTTATGAGGTTTGTCTATTGGACATGAAAGGAATGTTTTGTTAGCCAACTAATAACTTGATGACATCTCCAGCAGGCTTATGATAAACCCTTCCCAACTAACAAGACTTTTTACAACAGACCTTTTCTACGCATGCGGCAAATCTGCAGCAGGGCTTTGAAAACATTGTAGCCAAAAGAATAATTGCTAATACTGAGGAATTTCTTCTTTTTCTGCTGCAGATGCGAAGAAAGGCCTCTGCATGTTATCTGAATCAGTTCAATTCGCTGTGGTGGAGTGGTAAGCATCAGGGATTTGAAACCAGGTGTCCCGGGTTCGTTCCCCAGTTGTGGCACGACGGTCATGGAGGAGTGCCCTTGGTCAAGGCTCATTTCCTAGCCTAGTACTGGTTTGTTTACCCAGGGAGCGTGAATTAGTGAAATAATGTTGCTAACTGCGTAAATCCCCAATTTAAAAAGAAAAATATATAAAAATCTTTGATTGAATTAAGCAAGTGCAGTGGTACGTCTTTGTGATCCCAAATGTAACGTTGATGTATGATACAATGAATATGTAATTATGTAAAATTGTGTGAAACTCTTGGTTATATAATGACAGCATGATGAATGAGACAAGCATTGTTAATGGAAATTGAGGGCAAAAAAGAGGTTTCTTTATATTCCTCACCTGCTTAAATGTTGTAGACTTCTACATAACATTTGTATTTACATTGTTAGCTTGATTTAAAGGCTTTAGCCTCTGTCTCAGAAGTTCTGGAACTATTGCTGGAAGTTCATGAACTGTTGATGGCTATTCATGAAATGCATACTTAGCATTGCATCAGTATGCATTTAATGAATACATGTTCAGTTTCTTTCAGGCTATGGAGCCATTGAACTTTGGTTGAGGAACACAATGTCAGTTACTTTTAGTTTATGAAATTTGTGCACTTTTTGTTTTATGATGTCTAAGGCAAATTCTTCGTTTCATGAATATTCATAATAAATTCTTTATCTTTTTCGTAGTGGTATTTTACTATCAGTAATGTATAATGAGTATAAGAAATAATTAGGATGGTTAACCCTTTCCCTCATATAGACGCATTCTGACGCCTCTGCAGCAGACAGCTTTTTGAAAACATAGTGACAAAAGAAGAAATTGCACAAAACATGCAATTTCTCCTTTTGCCACAATGTTTTCCACTTTTTGTCATAGGTAATCCATTTAATTATGGAGATTTTCTATGTTTTGACAAAATACGTTTAAAGTCGTCTGCTGCAGAATTGTCGTATGAGGGAAAGGCTTAATGATAGGCTAGAAAACAGAAGAATAAGATGCCAACTGTATGGAACCAGGAAACCGGGATATTATTTTAATTTTTCCAAAGTTGACACTTTTTGGTAACTTTATAGGTATAGAATTAAAAATTTGGTTGACATAGAAATTGCGGGACAGATTTGGAGGGAAAATCTAAGTAGAATTTGACCCCTATTCAAAATGACCAATTTTTAGGTATAAAACTTCCATTGACTGAAATGTTGTTTCATTCAATGCAAATGACTTAAACAAATAGAAAACATTTAAACAAATACAGCCGTTCAAGCTCTTGAAGTCATTGCTCTTTGCATTTTCAAATTTGTTTGGCCCTTTAAGTTTGAAACAGATGACTTTTGGAAACATTTTGTCATAATGAGCAATTTCTCCTTCACTTAACAACATTTTCAACTGTTCAATGATTATACATTCATTTTTAAAGAGCTTTTGCAGATTTTTGTGAATACGTGGGCAAGGGTTTCTCAGAGCTCATAAGATACTGGGTGTACAGATATTTCAAGTTTCCCAAAACTGATGAGTGGGGGTTATAGTAATTTGTACGCCCCAAAGTGAAACACGAGCCCTAAAACAGTGAAACCGGGCAATGGATATACCCTGTAATGAAACCTATTTGACTAAACTTAATCCCTTTTCAATTACCTCTCTGTTTGGGTATGCTGAATAGGTGATGCCTGTGAATTCCTATGCAAATATGGGCTACTTTATGTAACCCTTTCCTACTAATGAAGACACGTACGATTTGAGGCATCAGCAGCGGACTACATTTGAAAACATTGTGGCAAAAGAAGCAGTTGCTCAATTTCTTCTTTCACATAATGTTTTCAACTCTCTTCAATGATGACACATTCAATTATTAAGAGATTTTTCCCTAGATATTTAAAAAAAAAAAAAGCCAGAATCTCCAATTCATGACCACCTCGGTGGTGTGAGTGGTAAGATTGTCCCTCTTGGGTGTTGAGGAACACGGGGTTTAAAAAGACTAAAAATGGTAGTAATGACTCCCTCCCTCCTGGGTGCTCAGGATTGTATATGGTTTGCATATTATAGACCAATAGTATTGTTAACAATACCATTGAAAGTGGCCTAAAAACCCCATACAAGCAAAATGAAAATCACAATCTGGAGCTCTGAGTTAATAAGACAAGGAGCATTTTTTCACATTCTAAAATCCTTATTTGACATTCAAACCCTATGTTGTGGGTACTCAAAAGAATCGTATCAGTGAGACGATTCTTTTGATAACCCACAACAAAGGATTTTGTTGAGTTATAAGAGAAATATTGTTGAAAAAAGACCTGTTCACTCCCTCTTATCTAAGTCCTCTGACTGAATCATGTAAGAAAAAATGTTGTCATTTATTTGTGTGCTAAGGGTGAAAAGTTTTGTTTCCATGCTCATTGGACAGGGTTCAGTTGATTTTGCATATTTCATTCAGACTGATGTGTGCTTGTGTTTCAATTACAAAGTTTTGAATTCCGAGACAGGCTCTAGATTACAAAGAAGTTTGTAACTCCATGTGTTTGGCATGATGATGCATGTTACAGCAATGTGACATCAATCGGAGTGCAACATGCAAGTGAATGCATGTTTGCCGTTCTTTATCGTAAGATCTTTTTTCTGTATATATGGCCGGCCATTGAAAAACAAAGATCACAAAAAAATGGAGAAATTATTTATTGCTTGAAGTGAAAAATATTCTCCTTTACAATTATTTTTACTTTAAAGTGTCATGAAGGAATTCTTTAATTGACATATCAGTCTAGATATCATTGATCAAGAATTTCTATTTTTCTTTCACTTTAGACCGAAGTTTTGTAAATTTGAACAACGAATACTGAAACAATAATGATGATGATGATGACCTGAAAAGTTTTTTTCCTTGATTGCAGAATATTGTGCAGAAAAAAAAAAGTATATTATTTTTCTTTTTGTTATGTTTAGAGGTACAATTGAATCTTCGGAGTTAATAATTATGCTTTTGAAACTGCTTATCTTTTTGCAAGACTGTATTAATTGTCATTATTAAAGTGTTCTATTTTTTAAAATCTAATGAAACCATCAAGGATTTTTCCATCTCTTTCCCAGACATCAAATATTCATCTATGTTTTTCTTTGAACTCATAAATCTAGATGGAAAGGTCAGTAAAGGTCAAGCCACCTAGAGTGTAAGAAATTGCCCTCTGTGAGAAAAACCTGTCATTTCCATATGTTATTGCCAATGGCCTCTGTATTGAACCCTAGACCTACTATAGATTGGTTTGGTGAACATTTTGTTAAGTTTATTGTCCTTCATATGGATTGTTTGGTTTAACCCTTTCCCTCATATAAACACTTTCGGACGCCTCTGCAGCAGACGGCTTTTTGAAAACATAGTGACTAAAGAAGAAATTGCACAAAACGTGCAATTTCTCCTTTTGCCACAATGTTTTCCACTTTTTGTCATAGGTTATCCATTCAATTATGGAGATTTTCTATTTTTTGACAAAATACGTTCAAAGTCGTCTGCTGCAGAATTGTCGTATGAGGGAAAGGGTTAACCATTTCTCTTATTTATCAAATTTGCAGAAAATGGCTTTGACAACATCTAGGAAAGAAGATGAAAGCTCTATTAATGAAATAACAAGAGAAAGTTGATGCAATGCATCAATGTCGCCGGATAAACAGTTATCAACTGAGGGGCATATTGAAACATCAGGGGTGGGGTCAAGTGAAAATGTATCATAACTTGCATTGTTTTGTCAACGAAGTGAATGATAATTGAAGCCTTTCATTGTTTATGATCAATCTCCATTCCAAAGTAGGTTGATTATACACGCAACCAACTAATTATTGATCATAAACAGTAATGGAAATGAGAAATCTTGCCAATCATTAGTCTTAGTATGTATACAGTGCTTTCATTAAGGAATAATTATAAGATTTGTGAATTCCACATACACTTTTCAAGATGTTTGTCAGAATATTTGAATTTTATTATTTTTCAATAAAACCACAAAACAGACAATTTAGGATTTGCATGCAATAGCACATCATTTTTAAAATTGTCAAGGACGAAATAATTGTGTACGAAAGACCCGATTATTTCTTATTCGCAGAGGTGTCGTTCTTGAAACTCTCTTTATAGGCAGAGAGTGTTCGTTCAAAGTAATTTTTCTATTAAAACTAGTTTTTATCTCGGTTTGTTCTTTTCTTCATTTATTTCGAACCAAATAAACATTTTAAATCACCTACGATTTACTATTTGTAAGTGAGTGTAAAGAGACGGCTCTCTACAAAGGAGATTGATCTACGCAGTTGGTATTCGCGAGTCACGCTTCAAGCAGGTGCGCGTATATAAACAAATTAGACTGCGACGTAAAGGTTTGTAGTTATCGCCTTTTGAGTACATGTAGTATATAGCGTAAAATAAAGTATACCATTCTAGCTAATAGGGACTGTTTTGTCTTCGTAAATAAAACAACAAAACATAAATGCGAGTCAAAATAAAGAAACTGAAAATACCTAAAACATCGGAATATTTATTTCATTTTAGATGTGTCATTACTTAGTGTTTTTAAACAAACACAATTGTAATATGTTCAAGACATCTAAATGTGTTTCTTTCTAATAATAATCCCCCCTCCCATGTGATTTCCGAAAACCTATTAAAAATAGAAGTCGCGGGCTTCTGCCCGGCGACTAATAATTATTGAGTATATACAGTTTGAAATACTATTGCATAAGGAGAACTACTGGACAGTTGTAATTGCGCCATTCATTGCAAAGATCAAATTTGAATGGCTTCTGTAATTTCCAGGCTAAAGGGTTAATTTTGCTGGAAAAAAATATGTTTTTTCTCACCTCCTTTGAATGGTAGAAGGTCAGAAGATATCAATTGAGAACATTAATGCCACTGAAAGTGTTGATGAGAACAGTTAGAGTGGGATAAAGTTGCAGGGCATGCTGGGACAGAAAAAATGGCCTCCATGGAATAGTCCCTAGAAAAAACATTTATCTTTCTGAAATGAGCTAGCTAATGGTCAGAACTCGGAGAGTTTTTATTGCATTCAATCATACTGTTTGTGTTATATGAAACCAACCTTACTACTTCATGTACAGTCTTTTAGTTAAGTCCCTTTGGAATTATTCTGACAAAATAATGTTTCACATCCCCTTGTGAATTTTCTTTGATTATTGTATTTTGTTTCATTGGGATCAAATTTGCATGATTTACAGTCCTTTAAACATCATCATGATATGCTTTCTCACCTCTGTAAACTTATTTATTTCACAGTTCATATGGTTATAATCCTTTGCATATATATAACAAATCGGCAACAGACCAGTTTGAAATCATCTAGGCAGAAATTATGGTAAAGCTGTACAGCTATACGTATTCATATTGAATAGAGTTGAAAATAATGTGGCATAATATTAGAAATTGGTCATAAAGATCACTTTCTCCTTGTTCGTAACTGTGTTTTTCAAGGTTGTCTGCTGCAGATGCGTTAAACCTTTCCCTCATATAGACGCTTTCTGACGCCTGATCTGCTGCTTTTTGAAAATATAGTGACAAAAGAAGAAATTGCTCAAAAAGAGCAATTTCTCATTTTGCCACAATGTTTTCCACTTTCAGTCATAGGTTATCCATTTAATTATAGCGATTTTCCATTTTTTGACAAAATATGTTCAAAGTCGTCTGCTGCAGAATTGTCATATGAGGGAAAGGGTTAAAATGTGTCTGCAAGTGGGAAAGGGATCGTGTTGCCAAAAAGGATATAAAAGAAGGAGACTAAAATGCTGAAACACTGCAAAATCCACTGTCAGACATTGCAAAAATAAACAAGTCAAAAAGTGTTTATATTCTCTGGCTAAATGAATGCAACCTAGATAAGACATATTTAACCCTTTCCCTCATATAGACGCTTTCGGACGCCTCTGCAGCAGACGGCTTTTTGAAAACATAGTGACATAAGAAGAAATTGCACAAAACGTGCAATTTCTCCTTTTGCCACAATGTTTTCCACTTTTTTGTCATAGGTTATCCATTCAATTAAAGAGATTCTCTATGTTATGACAAAATACGTTCAAAGTCGTCTGCTGCAGAACTGTCGTATGAGGGAAAGGGTTAACAAATCTGCAGCAGACGATTTACACAAAATATTGGCAAACATTTGAAAAATCTCCATAGCTGAAAGTTTAATTGTTAGATAGAATTGAAAACATTTTGGCAAAAGTTACTAAGAAATTGCTCATCATCAACTTTTGCCAAACTGTTTTCAAAGTTCATCTGATTCAGAGGCATCGAAAGGCGTATATATATTTACATTGTATCTAGTAAACTTTAAAAGGGTTAACAATTTCCCACACTTAATTTAACTTTAATATGGAATATTGAAATGCTCATTATATGCAATTTCTTCTTTTACCACAATGCTTTCTAAGGTTCTCAGTGCTAGAGATAAGTCAGAAAGGGTTAAAGTACATCGGCCCATCATTTTAGGTGGCTTAGGAATTTAATTCACTAAAGTCAGACAAATAATTAGGACCTTTCAACTTGGGCTGGTAAATTAAATCTGCAATTTCTGTTAAATTACAGGTGGAGTGGTTCAAACTAATATTTAAACCCTTTATCTGCTGTTGATCATCCCTAGAGATGGTATACTCACTATTAGGCTATTAGTAAGCTAAGCTAAAGGGAAATCAATTATAGGGCATTTACAACCTATTAGTGTAGACTAAGATTATCCTACACATGTCCCGGTACCCTCTCCAACATACAGCAAATGTTCAGTATTAATCGTTGAAACAGTTGCAATATTGCGGGGAAAAAGTCTGCTGCTGCAAATACATCATTATGTATTAATTTGCATGTGGGAATTAATTTTAAAAAAATATAAAACTCATGTTCTACCCAATGTTTTAAAACCCACTGCAACAGATGTATCTTAATTTTAATGTTGTCTGTGAAATAAGAAAGGTTAAAACTTCAAGCTCAAAGTAGGCTCAAATATCGAAGCCTGGAAGGAAAGGAAGACATTTGCCATTTTTTACAAAACATTCTATTTATGGCAAAGTTCCTTGTAAGTGGTATTGATATATAGCCGAAGCAGATTAAATAAGGAAAATAGAGGCATTTGATACATTGTGTACCCCTCTATTCTGTCCAAGAAGGCACCAAGTGCCGACTCCTCTCTGACTTTTCTTTTATTTGATAGATACGTCTGTCAGATGTACAGCATTAATGGATGTTCTTTCTCAGATAGCATGAAAAACACCATTCTTTTTAAGCAGATCATTTAGAAAAGATAATCTTACACCCTTGCCACTGGTAAACATGTACAATTTCAATTTATTTATTTACGTAATCAAAGGCCACCGGCCCAAAATACATAATCAAATGTTACAAATAATAATACATCATGTGAAAAATAGGTTATGTCAATTTATATGTGTTAAATATAAATATGCTATATGCAAAACAAACAATACATTACAGAAAACACAAAATTCATGTCTTATGAAATAAATGTTCCTACAAATCATCAATTTCCCTCATAAGTTTTGTAATAAATATCATTAAAAGTTTTAATTTTTTACAATTATTAATTTTCATTAAGTTAATAAAATCAACTGTTTCAGTTCTTCCACAATACCAATTAAATAAATAGTTTTCCCTTACAATATAATATTTGGGGCAAATGAAAAATGCATGATACTCGTCTTCTAAAATAAGATGGTTACCATTTAACAAACAATACAAACAAGTTCTGTCGGCTCTTTCTATTCCATAATGTCTTCCAAGTTCAATATTTAGTTTGTGACTAGAGCATCGAAAACGCGCAAAAGATTTCCTAAAGTAAAAAGATATGTCTATACATAAGTATTTTTCAACGTTTAACAGGGATTTAAAAGTGCAGTAAGTATCACATCTTGAGGAACTTGATAATTCATCAGACCAGTTTTGAGTCATGCAATCCGTAAGACGCTGTTTAAATGAAAAAACAAGAGAAAGTTGATGCAAGGCATCAATGTCGCCGGAAAAGACTGCATTGATTAATTTTTTAACACACATGTATTCTTGACTTTCATTAGTCTAAACATACACATAATGTTTTCATAAGGACTAATTCCAGGATTTTTGAAATTCCACATAGATCTACAAATTTCAGGATATCTTTTGGTCAGGATTTTGGATGTTTTGTATTTGTCAATAAAACCACAACAAATTAATACATTTTGGGATTTAAATCTACCTGCAATACAAAGCTATTAAACCCTTTCCATGTCTGAAGCAACAATGAAAACCTTTAAATGCTTAAAACATTGAGAAAACGGTTAAATTGCTGAAGACATTAACTTCCTCCTTTTTAATAATAATTATAATAAATATTTCACAGATGTTAAAATTTATCCTCATATGTTTAAAAAGTAGACCACACTTGAAGCAACATATCAGCTAAATTGTTTATATAAATCGTTGATGCATACAATATAAGTTTGGCGCAAGAGAAATGCCAGTTGCGAGTCCCATTACTATTTAATAGGTGGCAAGTATGAAATTAATTGGGTGCGAAAGAGCATTTTTTCTTTATTTCTAAATCTATTGTTTATCAGAGTTTGTTCTTCTCTTAATTTGTTTCAAGCCAAATAAACATTTAATATCACATATATTTAATCATTTAAGTGTGTAATATTAGCTATCTATCTGTAATAAGGTGTTTGAGCATTTTTTCAAAATGTTGACCTTTGTTTCAGGATCGAGTCGAGTGTCAGACATCGAAGAAATTGAATAAAAAATCAGGCAAAGCTTTAGTGCATGTTTTATTCCACTGCATTCGAGAGAAAAAAGCATTTCTATAGTATCTTTCTTTCTCCTACATTCGACCCATGCACTCGACTCGTGACGTTTAAGAAATCAATTTGTCGTGCGACATTTTTTGTCTGCATAAGTCACTTTTCTAAGTTTACATTTTACTTCCGGTCACTTCGCTTTGTTTACATTTTGGCAATATGAAACTAGGTCACAAACTGAGGAAAAAGCGTTTCGACGTTCACGACCGATAAACAGGCTTATATTTGAGACATATTTTCACAAAAAAAATTCTTATTTGTTTCTGTATTAAAAGGAGAATTCGACGTGACTTACATAAAAGCAAGCAGGTGCGCGCATTGGTTAACGCACACACAGTAAGTACAGTAGTATATAGTAGCGTGTGCAAAATTTACAAATCTATGCGGGCGGTACTCGGTAGTGACGTAATCAACAGTTCTAGGTTAGAAACAGTTCATATTTTAGATATACACGAGTTAACATTATCAAATGAATTCTTCACAGATCAAGACATATTTTTGAACATGAAAATAACATTCAGTAAGTTAACATTACTATTGAAAGTAGAATTTGACGTGATTTTTATTTCAATATATCTCAATATTGACATATAGCAGTTGGTTGCAAGTCTAGCAGGGACCACATTTGTCTTCGTAAATAAGACAAAAACACTTAAATGCAAGTCAACAAAATGAAACTAAAAATACCTAAAACATCGAAATGTTTATTCCATTTTAGATGTGTCATTACTTAGTGTTTTTAAACAAACACAATTGTAATATGTTCAAAACATCTTAATGTGTTTCTTTTCAATAATTATCCCTCCTCCCATGTGATTTCCGAAAAGCTATTAAAAATAGAAGTCGCGGGCTTCTGCCCGGCGACTAATAAACATTTTCTTGTCACCAACATCTTGGTTTAACCAAATCAATACAATCATGCCCTTCAATCTGTAAACATGTGATTTGAATTACTGTTGGAATTAGGACTGGTGTTTTAAGTGTTAAAAATGTTTTTTAAAAAATATTTATTTGGAAACTTGGTTTTTGACCAAGAATGTTCGACACCAATTGTTCCTGGGTGATAATGGCCTACGATTTTCACCCATTCTACAAATAATGTTCGATTTGCATTCAACAAGTTAAGTGTTAGATTCTGCCAATCTTTCTATTTGATAGTTCTTCTGTTATTATTTCATTGATTTAAAAGGCCACAATGCACTATCTACAGCTATATGGTGTCTGTAGCTACATCAATCTGGGTTACCATGATCTAACCAGTTTCTAATGGGTATTTTAGGGTGTTCAAGTAGATGGTTTGGGAGATTTGATACAATGATTGGATTTAAACATGCTAAGAAATATCATTTCTGTTCAAATTTTCTATAATACTCATAGACTTTAAGTCTTGCCCTTACAGAATATATGCTATTTGGCTCTTCATGCAGACTGCAGCAGACTCTTTATTTTGCAAAATAATTGACTTTGGGCGAAAACGTTTCTTTCCTTGATAAAAACTCTTGCTATCAAGATGGTAGCATATATGACTGTTCGGAAATACATGTAATAGCTTCGTTTTCTACCTGTGATTCATAAAACCGTATCATTACATTGTAGAATAAATATGCAGTGTGAGGTCTAGATATCAAGGGTCATACAGCTCTTTTCCCCACTTTTATCTCTCTTATTATCCAACCAAACCCTATGATGTGGGTACTCGAAAGATGCAACTTGTTGAGACAATTCTTTTGAGTACCAAAAACATAGGGTAAGAGGGTCAAATAAGAATTTCAAAAGCTGCAAAACAACGCTTATCTAGCGCTCTGTGTAGTGTTCACAGGAGATCACATTTGCAAGTAATGCAGAAGTAATATTGGAACATATCATCTTATTAAATTTCCTCTTATTGAATTTTCAAAGAAATATTTGCTTTTGAATTTCCGTTATGTCTCTTTGTCTTCTGAAATGATTCTTGATTTCATTTACAAAAGCTCACAGGATTAGGTTTAATGGCATTGCATGAAGTTTAACCCTTTACAACTTTCAGAAGTATTTTGAGACCTTTTGCATACCTTTGTGGCTATAGGAGAAATTGTTCATATATACCCTTTTCCTCACATAGACGCTTTCTGACACCTGCAGCAGACGGCTTTTTGAAAATATAGTGACAAAGGAAGAAATTGCTCAAAACGAGCAATTTCTTCTTTTGCAACAATGTTTACCACTTTTAGTCATAGGTTATCCATTCAATTATAAAGATTTTCTATTTTTTGACAAAATATGTTCAAAGTCGTCTGCTGCAGATTTTTTGTATGCATGAAAGGGTTAATATGCCTTGAAGCTTAAAGAAGCTAATATGCGCCTTTGTTATCCATGCAGGGCTGCTAATCTAATTTGAAAATTGTGAGATTTGGCAATTTTAAACTCCCCTGTCATGGTGAGAAATATCAAAAGTTACGGGGGGGGGGGGGGGAAAGATGATGTAATGTTGAAGTTTGGTTCAGTTGAAATAAAGTGGAAAAGGCACAACTTGCAATTTTTACCAATTTTGTAATGGATGAAGAAATTTAATTATATCCTTCATGCATACCCTTGATTCCTGTGCAAATGGACTTACTATGTGGAAAAGCAGCCATTTCGAGGGCTTAACGTGAAACGGTTTTAACTAAAATTGGTATTTTTTTACCAAGGTTAATCACCTCGCCATAAAGTCTTTATAAGCGTTAAATCATTTTTCTTGGTAAACAATGGAAATTTAGGTGCCATTGCTCGTTCTGAGCAATGGCACCTAAATTTGCATTGTTTACAAAGGGGTCAAAGTTGCCCCTAAACTCGGGTTTTCAAAATAGGTTTTTAGTTACAACCGTTTCACAACAAGCCCTCGATTTGCTTGTAAAGTATGTTGTGTGAAGTACTGATGTGAGAAAGCTAGGAAACACATGAGTAGGTGAACTGGCCGCCGTGATAAGACGGTAACATTGTTGAAAACGGCGTTTAGCCCCCAGTCAATCAATCGAACCCACTCGTAACAATTTTTGGTCACATCTGCAGCAGACGACCTTGAAATCATCTACTGAAAAATATGAAAAATCTCTACAACTGAAAGTTTACTTTTGAAAATACTGTGATAAAAGGAGAAATTGCTCATCATGATGAGCAATTTCTTATTTTGCCACAAAGTTTTCAATAATCATCTACTGCAGATGCTTCAAAATGCCTCTGAAGGTTGGAAAGGATTAAGAGAGAGCATTACGGATGCTGTAACTAAGTGTTACATGTTATGTATGGTGGTTTTCAATGAGTTCTGAATCCTTTGATGGGTTTGATAGGAAGCCACACGATTGTTAGTGGATGAGTGAAAACTTGGGTCCAAACTTGTTAATTAGTTTTAAATATGGGATCCCTTAACCTTTTTTCACATTTTCACGTTTAAACGCAGCAGCAGACAGCTTTTTAAAAACATGGCGACAAAAGAAGAAATTGCTGAAAATGAGCAATATTTCCTTTCTATGTTTTAAACTGTATTCAATTAATGTATTTTCATTTATGGAAGTTTCCAAATTTTTCTTCAGGTATGTTTTCAAAGTCGTCTGCTGCAGATTTGTTGTATGTGGGAAAGGGTTAACCATTTAAATCTACAGACATTATAAATAGACAACTCAATATTTTGATATATATAATAGCAGTTCAATTATAATAATTTAATGACTTTTTAGAACTGTTGTGGGTTTAACCCTTTCCCTCATATAGACACTTTCTGACGCCTCTGCAGCAGACGACTTTTTGAAAACATAGTGACAAAAGAAGAAATTGCACAAAACGTGCAATTTCTCCTTTTGCCACAATGTTTTCCACTTGTTGTCATAGGTTATCCATTCAATTATGGAGACTTTCTATTTTTTGACAAAATACGTTCAAAGTCGTCTGCTGCAGAATTGTCGTATGAGGGAAAGGTTTAATTATCAACAGTGAAAGACAAGATTAGTGCAGCCCCGTCTTAATCTACACGTACATTGCTGGAAGATGTTAAGTATTATGTAATAAGCAGCAGCAGAATGATACATAATGTGCATATTTCACACCCTAATATCCTTAACCCTTCCTAACATACAACAAATCTGCAGCAGATGACTGAAATGTTCATAGTATAAAACCAATAGTATAGTAACACTCCATTCTTTGGATAATTGTTTTGTTGTTGTTATTTGTATTTAAAAATCGATGCAATGGATTTCAAATTAGCACTGAGGCAAGAATGTGATAGGAATAAATGCTATATATGGCCACCAAATTGGTTTCTTGGTAATGCGAACTACTGTTACCATATGAAAAAGAGATTTTTGTTGTACCAATATAGTTAACCCTTTCCCTCATACGACAATTCTGCAGCAGACGACTTTGAACATATTTTGTCAAAAATTAGAAAATCTCTGTAATTGAATAACCTATGACTTAAAGTGGAAAACATTGTGGCAAAAGGAGAAATTGCTCGTTTTGAGCAATTTCTTCTGTTGTCACTGTTTTCAAAAAGTCGTCTGCTGCAGAGGCGTCAGAAAGTGTCTGTATGAGGGAAAGGGTTAACCATTTCCCACATACGGACGCTTTCTGATGTCTCTGCAGCAAATGACTTTTGAAAACACTGTTCAAAGGAGCAATTGCTCATGATGATCATTTCCTCCTGTGCCACAACGTTTATATTTCATCACTATTTAGTAATTATACTTTCGTATATAGAGATTTTTCATCTTTTGTCCTAGATGTGTTTAAAGTCTGTTGCTGAATATTTGTTGTTGTTTGTGGGAAAGGATCAATTATTTTTCTCATAGATTTTATCTAGTTTTCAGTAAACTGCTGTGATGTTGTTGCAGTTAAAGATTATTTGGCAAGGGGACTGGTTGTAGCACTGTAAGTTACTGCTGTGATATTGTTGCGGTTACAGAGCAAGAGGACAAGTCAATGTTGCACTTTAACCCTTTCCCTCATATAGACGCTTTCTGATGCCTCTGAAGCAGACAGCTTTTTGAAAACATAGTGACAAAAGAAGAAATTGCACAAAACGTGCAAATTCTGCTTTTGCCACAATGTTTTCCACTTTTTGTCATAGGTTATCCATACAATTATGGAGATTTTTTATTTTTTGACAAAATACTTTCAAAGTCGTCTGCTGTAGAATTGCCGTATGAGGGAAAGGGTTAACCAGCTTGAAATATTGTTGAAAGTCGCGCTAAACATTCAAAGCACCTTGTAATTCACGTAGCTAAACTTATTGCTTTTTTTTCCAGTAATGTCAACAAATTGAATCCCTAAAAGTATTTTTTTTAACATGACTTGGGCTTCCAGTTAAAATACGGTATAAATCTCAATGTAATTACGGTACAAGAAGCAAACTGTAAATGGCTCTATAGTATGGCTTTAATTTGTGATTTCAAGGAAACAATTTTGAACTATTTTCAGAGAAAACATTGAAGACGGCTTAGAACAAGATGTCCCGTACCTTGTTTCAGGAAACGTATTTTTGGCTTTCACATGTTTTGTATGGTTCAATGAATTGATCCACCATTTTCCTGATTTGATATTCGTAGCCTTTAGAAAATGTTGTGACAAAAGGAGAAATTGGCCATGATAAGCAATTTCTTGTTTTGCCACATTGTTTTCAACTGTTTAAAAGATATGCTTTAATTTATTGAGATTTTTCATACATTTTCCCTTATACTTCAAAGTTGTTTGCTTGCTGCAGATTTGTTTTATGTGTAAAAGGATTACCAGTCTAACTGCTGGGTGACATTTTCTCCCAATTTCCAGTCTTCATGGGTACATTAGAGTGCAACGAGTTGGGCTTGCGGTTTTGTTGCAGAAAGTAGAAAAATATCTAGGTATAAAATATGCCCAGTGCATTGTGGCTATGGTAGGACTTGCAGTTAAAATACTTTGGCTCTCCATCCTAATGCATTACTTTTTGACCTTCACAGCAGGACCCCGTTTTGTCAGTTGACTGCAGCTTGTTGATTGCTGCATCTCCAGCATAAAGAAAAAAAGATAAACAAAGAACAGTAGGGGAAATTCAATTCATGCCAATGATGATGGTAGCTTTCTCAAGGCAATACGATCACTAATAATAGGGTAGTGAGAAAGCGAAACTTCAAACTCTCATTGAAAGTCTCTGCGTCTTTGTGTAACATCATGCAAAATTGTTTTTAATCCATTGTTAAGATTGTAACATCAAACAATAGAAAGTATTCGTTTAGAAGCCGGTATAAAAAAATTACCGCTCTCTAGTTACGCATTGTGCAATGACTTGTTTTGTTTGTATGGCTGCACTTGATTTATTGGCCCTTTACTCAATGTTCCTACATTTATTCTTAACGAAACTCGTTTTCCATTTCAACTAGAATTAAACAGTTAAATGATAATCATTATGATTATGTGGACTTGTCAACATGCAAAAAAAAATCATTGTTATCCCTTTCCCACATACAACAAATCTGCAGCACTCAAGACATCTTCCTAAATATGTGGGCTAAAATATAGAAAGTCTCTATAAATTAAAGTATATTAAATTGAAAGGAGTTGCAAACATTGTGGCAAAAGGAGAAATTGCTTAATTTTTAGCATTTTCTCCTTTTGTCACATTGTTTTCAAAATGTTGTCTGCTGCATATGCTTCAAAGAGTTGTCTGCTTCAGATGCGCAAAATGCGTATGTATGAGGGAAATGTTTTGGAACTAAATGCCTTTTCCATTTCAGCTGGAATTAAACAGTTCCAAAAGATAATGATTATATAGGAACTGAGCAACATGCAAAAATATGTTGTTGTTGTTGAATAAACTAGTAAAGACTTGACAGGACCTCACTCAATGTTGACACTTGTTGGTCCCACTAAATCAGTTTGTCAGCCACAGAATGGAAACATGGTGTTTGAAGAAAAAGCTACAAAGCAGTGGCCAACTAAATAATTGTGTATATCATTTGTTATGAGATATGGTTTCTTAACATTGACACAGATAGATACATTTCTGAATAACACAGCACACACATTATATAATCCCCGCTTAGTGTAAAAGTTATGTTCTACAGATAAAAAACAAGGAACATAACAAGCTAACCAAATGTTAAGATCTCAAGAGATAATTTTAACTGTTTTCCTGTTTCTTAATTGAATTATTCATTTTCCTTTCGTTGTGCTGAATGGAATACAATGATAACTATGTTATTATTTTGATGATAGATTAACACTTTCCAACTTGCAGACACGTTTTGACACATATGCAGCAGTCAACTTTTGTAAACATGGTAGTAAAAGTAGAATTGCTCACAATGAGCCATTATGGGTACAAACAGTGCAGGTGAGCCGTAGCCGGTTAATAGTTCAGGTCCCTTTGGTTTTCTTATAACCACTGTCTCTATATCTGGGGGTGAATGCTTATTAACCCTTTCAGTGGTGAATTTTTTAACTGGATGTTGTGTTACCTCTAAACAATGGGTTTTGACTATTCACCAAAGTTAAATCAAAGTTTGACCATTGCTGATACAGGTTTGACCATGATGACAATTGTGAACCATCGCCATATTTCACAGGTGACCATGATGACAATTGTTAACCATGGCCATATTTCACAGGGGTACTAGAAAAAGTCTGAACTATTCTGGACAGTTTCTTCTTTTGCAAAGATTTGGTGATTCAAAGGCATCAAGCAAAATATATTTTTCATTAGAAAAAGGGTCTTAAGATCATACTTGTGACAGTATGAACCAATTAAATTTCTCATCTGCAGACGCATTTTGATGTAATAGCAGCAGACAAATTTTGGCCACAATGTTTTCAACTTTATTTAACAATAAAGCTGTCTGCTGCAGATTTGGAAAGGGTTAAATTAAATTAAATACATGTAATTCCAATTCAGATGAAAATGAATACAACGACTAGACATTCTCTGTTACCAAAGTATATTTAACCATACAAGACATCGCAGTGAATACAAAGATACTGAATTGAAACTCTTCATTTTGAAGGCAAAATCAGCCAACAAAGCTTCTTTTCAACTTAGACAAGATTAGGCAAAAACCAATCTTCCAAGTGACAGAGATTTCAAGATAATTTCGTGAGGCTGCATGGCTAAGGCTTAGAGATGCTATTGTATGATCCATGGCATGTAAAGATGCCTTTTGAATGAATGTATAATTCTGTATAATACTCACCACCAAATACATTTTATAGCTCAATTTGAGAAATAATATCTTTTATTTTTTTTCCAGCATTAAAATCTTAACATTAGTTTTAGATTAAATTGAAGTGGTTTTTTTTCTTCAGAATTTTGATTCTTGCTCTCTACCAATACATGGGCCATCAGCTGAAAGTGAAGAAACCTCTTTTTGCATGTTGGTCTCTCATTGAAATAATGCCTTTGAGGGTCCATTGTATGGCACCAGGGATTTTCATGGGTCCATTGTCATTGCAAATTTTCTCATTTTGTGCATATCATGTTCACTTACAATAAAGGAAGCGCCAAGAATGTCTGTATAACTAAATATTAGATATATTTATGTTCAGTCTTTGTGGAAAATTCTCATCTGAAACCTTTGAATTCTTTTTATTTTCAATTCTATTACTTTACTAAAGAATAAGAATGTGATTTATTATTTTGACATGCCATCATTCGCTCTATCACTGAAAGATATGCTTGTCAAAGCCATTATGTGGCTAATATGAGCAATGGCTGCTTTTCTCCATCATTTTACAGCATCCACACATACCCCAAACAGAGCTGTATGTAAGGGGTCTGTATTTCAAATTTTCTAATGTCCTTATCCAACCTGATACCTTATGTTGTGGGTACTCAAAGGGGGTGTCTCAGTGCAATGATTCTTTTGAGCACCTACAACATTGAACTGAAATGAGTAAGAAAAGAAATATGGTAGAGCGAAGACATAGTAAGGTCTGCTGCTGCTAAGAATAAATGCTGAATGATGATTAGATGTTTTACTGTGTTGGAAAGTCAGACCGCCAGTCTCTCTTATGTTGGTGAGGCCATTAGAACTTGGTGACTCAGATTCTTTATTTCAGATTAGAGAGAGTACATTAGCAAGTCTCTAGGATATTTCCATTGCAATGATCATTTGCTTTGATTAGATTTCAGTCATCGCACAATTGAAGAACGCCTCCACACACACTGTGACACATCATTACAATTTTAGATCATATGACATTTTTAGGTTTACCACATTTTTCTAGATCAACATTTTAGTATGTGATACAATGTTTAACCCTCCTGCTTTGAATATATCTTAGGGGAAATGTCCTAGCTACACCTTGAAGACCCATTAAACAGGCGAATATAGCAGAAGACATTTGAAAAACATTGTGGCCAAAGGATAAATTGCTCATTATATATATGATTCAGTAATTGTAATTTCCATTTTCTTGTCATATATGAATTATGTTCCAATATAATCTGCTGTAGATTTTGTTTTATCTTGGAAACAGTTAAAGTCTGTTTACAACCTCCTGTTCTAATAATGTCTCTGCAGTCTGCGTGATTCCTATCAATCTATTGACAAATGGTTTGAAATTCTCAGGAGCCCAATTTAAACCACATAATTCGTAATGGGTTTAGTCCGTCCCAGACTGTGACATATGCACACTTTTAAAACTCCTTGTTAAAATCAAGCTGTGCAGTGTTGGGTCATGTTTAATCGGATCAGGAGTCCCCTATTTGGAGGCTGTCTACTGGAAAAATGCTGCATTGTTAGGGAAGGGATGCATGCTGAACCCCTCACTGAGTCCCTTATTTGGACTCTTTCCTCACCCTTGTGCAGCGTTTTGATCTTAAATTAACCCTTTCCCTCATATAGACGCTTTCTGACGCCTCTGCAGCAGACGGCTTTTTAAAAACATAGTGACAAAAGGAGAAATTGCACAAAACGTGCAATTTCTCCTTTTGTCACAATGTTTTCCTCTTTTTGTCATAGGTTATCCATTCAATTATGGAGATTTTCTATGTTTTGACAAAATACGTTCAAAGTCGTCTGCTGCAGAATTGCCATATGAGGGAAAGGGTTAACAAAGACGAAGTATTTCATTACAAAATATGAAAATAAGTATGACCATTATAGTATTCAACCTTTCCCCTTGTTGCAGACGCATTTTTGACACATCTGCAGCAGACGACTTGAAAACATTCTTTCAACTCGATTCAATAATTATACTATCGATTTCAGAGATTTCCTGATTTTCTGTCTAGATGTTAAAAAAAGTTGGAAGTTGTCTGCTGCAGATTTGTTGTATCTTTTAAAGGGTTTATAGATCTCGTACTTTGAAAGCGGCTTATCTGGTGAAAATGTTGGAAATGTTATTACAGATTACAAAGTTGAAGCTATTGTTTCCTGCAATGCTTTGAAAAAGGTGTCTACTGCAAAAGTGTGCATCAATTGTTGTCTGTATACGAGAAAGGATTTAACACTTTCGCTGCCATAGGAAATAAATGGCTTTTGAAAACAATGCAGATTCAGGTGAGACAACTCGTAACGAACTGTCTCTCCTGAAATCTGCATCGTTTGCCACTAAATATACATTAACTTAATTATACCAAATTTCCTGTTGGACTACAAATGGAGTGTTCCAATTTTCTTTATGGAAGGTTCGACTTTGTGAAGTTTTAACCCTTTCCCTCATATAGACGCTTTCTGACGCCTCTGCAGCAGACGGCTTTTAGAAAACATAGTGACAAAAGAAGAAATTGCACAAAACATGCAATTTCTCCTTTTGACACAATCTATCCGTTCAATTATGGATATTTTCTATGTTTTGACAAAATACGTTCAAAGTCGTCTGCTGCAGAATTGTCGTATGAGGGAAAGGGTTAAAATGCCTCAAATCCTCAGACAACAAAGACATCATATGCATTATAACAGTTCATTCCCACATATCTACAGCTGAAAAATGTTGAAAACATCGTGACAAAAGGAGAAATTGCTTTATAATGCCAAAAATATTTTCATCTCTTTTCAATGCTAAATACACACTCATATTTAAAATGTATGTAGAATTCCCACATATTTGCTTATATGGTTTTCAAAGACGTCTGCAGCCAAATCAATGTATGTGGGTAAGGGTTCAAGTTAATCTGATATTCAGATGAGAGAAATAAACTGTTGGTATAGATTTAAATGCAAATGATGTCGTGTTGCATTTTTAATGTCTTTTGGATGTGAACATTAACCCTTTCCCTCATATAGACGCTTTCTGACGCCTCTGCAGCAGACGGCTTTTTGAAAACATAGTGACAAAAGAAGAAATTGCACAAAACGTGCAATTTCTCCTTTTGCCACAATGTTTTCACTTTTAGTCGTAGGTTATCCATCAATTATAGAGATTTTCTTTGTTTTGACAAATGGAATCCGCTGTGGTCGAGTGGTTGGCGTCGGGGATTTCGAAAAATGGGTGTCCCGGGTTCGATCCCCAGTCGCGGCACTACGGTCATGGTGGAGTGCCCTTGGGCAAGGCACATTTTCTAGCCTAGTACTGGTTTGTTTACCCAGGGATCATGAATAATTAAAATTAATTGCGCGCTAAATGACCTTAGCTGTCGATGCGCCATAAAACAATATACATTCATTGTTTTGACAAAATATGTTCAAAGTCGTCTGCTGCAGAATTGTCGTATGAGGGAAAGGGTTAACATGATGTTTTTTCATATGAAGCTTTAAAAAAAGTTCTTTTCAAATTTCTTGCAATCCCATAAAGAAGAAAAAAATAAATCCTGAATGCGGATTATAAATCAAAAACAAAATGTCTGCCATTATTTCTAAGACGAGATGGCGACGACACCTTTTAAAATCTGGTAGAATTAGTCAGTTTGTTATTGATTTTGGTTTTTCTCCTGACAGCATGCGCTTGACAATGACAGGCACATTTAGTCCCACTCATCTCCACACTAACAAGGCGCCCTACAGGGCTTATAATTACCGCAGATCCAGGGTGACAATGTAACACAACCCCGCCATCACAGAAAATGTATCGTGAATGGCTAATTGGGGAACAGGGAAGATCAAGATCATACTGTGCGGAGGCATTTACTGGTCTAGAGCGTTGCTGGTCGTAATCCCCTGAAGATGTGTTTATGTACTATGATCATGGACTATTTGACAATTCTTTCAAAGATCTAACTTAGAACATGACTTAATTGTGAAGAAATGAGAAAAAGTTGAGGTAATAAATGAACTATTCAATTTGTGGTTGAATTGATAATATTAATGAAAATGATATTAATGAGCAAGATAATGGTATCCTTTTCCTATGATGTCATTTACTACTTGCAGATGCATTTTGAAGCTTCCATGGTAGATGACCTTTGTCACAATATTTTTCAACTCTTTATTTAATAATTAAAGAATTCATTTATAGAGATTTTCAATTATTTTGACTAAAAAAAGTAATCTGCTACAGATTTATTGTATGCGGGAAAGGCGCTGGTTAAATAAATCTCTAGTGTAGAGGGTGCAGGAGATGTCTGGAACCAATTGAAGCATAAATAAGCTTTTCTGAGCCTTCTCTGTTTTCTCTGCAGAAAGGGGAATCTTTTTTTCTAGACGTGGCACTAACTTTTCTTTTTCACATTTCCATGCCAGCTGCAAGAATTTTGTTTCCTTTCATCATTATGTTTTTTCCCTTTCAAAATGCTTTAATTTAAAGCTGTTAGCGTAAGGCAAAAGCCAAGAAAATGCCTTCTATATTATTAAATTTTCTTGATGATTTCTTGGTCTTCTTTGTGAAAAAAAAAACCCATTAGTGTGTTACATAATCAGATGTGCTGAAAGACATCCTTTTATTCAAGTGTATCAAGATCAAATTAAAAAGTACTATAACTTAATCAAAATTGATCCTTTTTCTTCAATATTTCAAAACTTTATTTAATTAAGCACCCTGAAGGTTCAGAATAGAAAATGAAATACTGAAGACTTGGAAATGCATGCAATGTGATTAAAAGCTTTCTTTGACAAGAATCAAGTTGCTAACCCTTTCCCTCATATAGACGCTTTCTGACGCCTCTGCAGCAGATGCCTTTTTAGCTCGACTATTCGAAGAATATGAGAGCTATACTACTCACCCTGGCGTCGGCGTCGGCGTCGGCGTCCACGTCACACTTTGGTTAAGGTTTTGCATGCAAGTTCTAAAATACTACATGTATTGCATTGAAACTTTCTACAACCCTACCAAACTATCACACCAATGTAGATTATCAAGTTAGATAACTCTGTCCTGCATTTTATGCAAGTTATGGCCCTTTTTTACTTAGAAATTCTGGTTAAAGTTTTGCGTGCAACTAAAGTAAGAGTCCATATCTCAGTATTTACTTGATGCATTGCATTGAAACTGTCTACAACCCTACCCAACTATCCCACCTGTGTAGATTATCAAGTAAGATAACTCTATCCTACACTTTATGCAAGTTATGGCCCTTTTTTTACTTAGAAATTCTGGTTAAAGTTTTGCGTGCAACTAAATTAAGAGTCCATATCTCAGTATTTACTTGATGCATTGCATTGAAACTTTTTACAACTCTACCCAACTATCACACCTATGTAGATTATTAAGTAAGATAACTCTATCCTGCACTTTATGCAAGTTATGGCCCTTTATTTACTTAGAAATTCTGGTTAAAGTTTTGCGTGCAACTGAATTAAGAGTCCATATCTCAGTATATACTTGATGCATTGCATTGAACCTTTATACAACAACCCTACCCAACTATCACACCTATGTAGATTATCAAGTTAGATAACTCTATCCTGCATTTTATGCAAGTTATGGCCCTTTTTTTACTTAGAAATTCTGGTTAAAGTTTTGCGTGCAACTAAATTAAGAGTCCATATCTCAGTATTTACTTGATGCATTGCATTGAAACTTTCTACAACCCTACCCAACTATTACACCTGTGTAGATTATCAAGTATGATAACTCTATTCTGCATTTTATGCAAATTATGTTCCTTTTCTTTCTTAGAAATTCTGGTTAAAGTTTTGCGTGCAACTAAATTAAGAGTCCACGTCTCAGTAAATACATGATGCATTGCATTGAAACTTTCTACAACCCTACCCAACTATCACACTTATGTAGATTATCAAGTATGATAACTCTATCCTGCATTTTATGCAAGTTATGGCCTTTTTGGACTTAGAAATTCTGGTTAAAGTTTTGCATGCAACTACATAAAGAGACCATCTCTTAGTAACTACTTGATGCATTGCATTGAAACTTTATACAGCCCTTACCAACCATCACATCTATGTAAACAATCAAGTATGATTACTCTATCCAGCATTTTATGCAAGTTATGGACCTTTTTTGGACTTAGAAATTCTGGTTAAAGTTTTGCAACTACATTTAGAGTGTAATCTCAGTTACAACTTGAAAAATTGCATTGAAACTTTATACAACCTTTCCCAATTGCACAACTATAAACACAACCAATTAAGATAACTCTATCCTGTATATGGTGCAAATTGTTGCCGTTTTTTTACTTAGAAATTATGGTTAAAGGTTTGCGTTAAACTACATTAAGAGTCAATATCTTAGTAACTACTTGATGCATTCAATTGAAAGGTTATACAACCCTTTCTAACCATCACACCTATGAAAATAATCATGTTAAATAACACTATCCAGCATATAATGCAAATTATCACCCACTAAGAAATTGTGGTTAATGTTTTGCATGCAACTACATTAGAGTCCATTATCTCAGTAACTTAAATAAGCGGTGGAATAGTCGAGCGCGCTGTCCTCCGACAGCTCTTGTTGAAAACATAGTGACAAAAGAAGAAATTGCACAAAAACGTGCAATTTCTCCTTTTGCCACAATGTTTTCCACTTTTTGTCATGGGTTATCCATTCAATTAAGGAGATTTTCTATGTTTTGACAAAATACGTTCAAAGTCGTCTGCTGCAGAATTGTCGTATGAGGGAAAGGGTTAATGATGGGGATTTGCAAGCACTGGTGTCCCTGGTTTGTTCCCATCAGGTGGAGTGCCCTTTGGCAAGACACATTTCTTAGCCTAGTACCTGATTGTTTACCAAGGGATCATGAGTAAATGAACTGTGGCAGTGATATAACTAAAATAACTTTAAAAATTGTGTAAAACCAATCATTTCTTTGACTTTAACTCATCTATAGTGATTAAATGCCACATTGCAGCACAATTTGATATAGTATTATGCAATTATAAATGAATTTTTTTTCTACAGAGGACACTGAAAGCGTTGAGATATTTAAATACTGAATTATGTCAATAAATGAATGTATATTTATATTGTATAGAGATGAAAATATTGGGTCAAAGGACGAAATTTCTCATTATGAGCGATATCTACTTTTTCCAAAATGTTTTCAGAAGTCAACTGTTGCAACTACCTGAAAACATTTCTGTACATGGAGAAGTGTTAGGAAGTTGAATTAAACTTCTGAAATATTTATTAAGAATGGCATCTAGACAGAATAATCTGATCCTGAATTTCTTTTGTAAACCCTTTTCCACATACAAAAAATCTGCAGCACAGACTTATGGAGACATTATGGAATATCTCTATAAATAAAAGAAGAACTATTGGATAAAGTTGAAAAGATTACAGCAAAAGGAGCAATTTCTCCTTTAACCACCATGTTTATAAGTTGTCTGCTGCAAAACTGGCAGAATGTGACTTTAAATGGGAAAGGGTTATGACTGTGTATGGAACCTTTAATGCTCAGACAATTTGATATCCATGTCTGTTAACCCTTTCCCACATGCAATAAATCAATCTGCAGCAGACGACTTTGAAAACATACCCAATTTTTTTTGGAAACTCCCTTTAAATACAAGTTCATGTATGTACAATAATTGAATTGAGTTGAAAACGTGGTGTCAAAAGTAGAAATTGCTTGTTCGAGCAATTTCTTTTTTTATCGCCATGTTTTCAAAAAGCTGTCTGCTACAGAGGCTTCAAAAAGCATCTTTGAGGGAAAGGGAGATAAGAAACTTCCTTGACGCCTCTTGCATCTCTAAATTATAATTATAATACCTTTTTTTTGTGTGACCTATTTTAGATTGTTCCTGTCGCAGATGACTCATATCGATGCAATCAGTAGAGATGCAATGCTCTCTTTCAAAACAAGCAATTTCTCCTTTTCACGCAATCATGGTATAATCGCCCAGAATAAAACTTTCAATTTTCTAGATGTTTAATGTCTATTTTCAAACAAATATTTCAATGCAAATGACACTATAAGTATATATACATTCAGGTTATTGGATATAGGTATATAGTTCTACAGAAAGAATTTGTCTTACAACACTCAAAGTACTAAAAGGTTGGCTCTGGAAATTGTACTCAAAATGTCAACCAAAAGCCAAATTCAATTACTTTAATAGGTCTTTTAGTAATAATATAGACCAATAAAGGAAGGAACAACGTTTTTCTGTTCTTCTGTGCTGTTAAAATGAATTAACCCTTTCCCTCATAGACACCTTCTGACGCCTCTGCAGCAGACAGCTTTTTGAAAACATAAGTGACAAATGAAGAAATTGCTCAAAACGAGCACACAATGTTCTATGTGAGAAAAAGGGTTAATTATCTGTTTCATTGAATAAATATACTATAAGACATGTGTGTTCAAAGTCGTCTGCTTCAGATTGACTGTTGTGGGAAAGAGTTAACCCTTTCCCACCTGCAGTCGCATTTTAACGCAATAGTAGCAGACGACTTTTGAAACAATTGTGGCCAAAGGTGAAATTGCTCATGATGAGCAATTTCTCCTATGGCCACAATGTTTTACAACTTTTTGCAGTAATTGTACCTTCATTTATAGTGATTTTCTGGGTTTCTGCCAATGTGCTTTCAAAGTCGTCTGCTGCAGGTTTGTTGTAGGAGGGAAAGAGTTAAAACATATTTAGAATGTGATTTCTTTACTTCAAATGACTCCTTGCCTTTATAATATTTATGCATCAAAGTGTGCTATTTGTTTACTTGGTAACATGTGAAAATGGAAAGCATATTTGAGTGTCTACCTTAACACTTTCCAACATAAAGACGCTTTCTGACGCCTCTGCAGCAGACGACTTTTTAAAAACGTAGTGACAATTATAAGAAGAAATTGCTAAAAACGAGCAATTCTCCTTTTGCCACAATGTTTTCCACTTTGAGTCATACATGTAGGTTTATTCAATTATAAAGATTTTCTTTTTTTTGACAAAATATGTTCAAAGTCGTCTGCTGCAGAATTTTCAACACTTTCCAACATTAAACAAAAACTTCAGCAGAAGACATCTCTAGATCAAAGTATGAAAACAGTTGAAAGCATTGTGGCATTAATGGAGACATTTCTTATTTTGCCACAGTGTGCTTTCAAAAGTCGTCTGCTGTAGAGGTGTCAGAACACATCTGTTTTTGGGAAACGGTTAAATCTAAGTTGTCTGTTGCAGAGGTGTCACAACGCATCCGTTTTAGAAACTCGAAAGGTTTAAGTCTAAGTTGTCTGCTGCCAAGTTGTGTAACTGCATCTTTATGAGAGAAAGGGGTGGTGAACCCTTTCCAACATACAACAAATCTGTTGCAGACAACTTTGAAAACATCATTGCAATAACACGGAAAATCACTGTAAATAAAAGGAGTATTGAAATTATGAGCAAATTCTCCTTTTGTTTGCCACTATGCTGAAATTTCAACTTAATTCAACAATCATACGACAATTCTGCAGCAGACAACTTTGAACATATTTTGACAACAAATTGAAAAACTCTATAATTGAATGGCTAAAAGTGGAAAACATTATGGCAAAAGGAGAAATTGCAAAATTTGAGCAATTTCTTAATTTATCACTGTTTCTCAAAGAGGCGTCAGGAAGTGTCTATTATGAAGGAAAAGGTTAATTCAACAATCATTCTTTCATTTACACAGTTATTTCGTATCTTTTTCTAAGTGGCTTCAATGTCGTCTACTGCATATGTTGTTGTATGTGGGAAAAGGCTAATGCATTTCTTCATTGGTTGAATAGAAAGAAAAATGTGGACATTACATTGATATCATAGCTTGTTAAATGGTTTGTCATAATCACGATCTTTGTCCATATTTAATACAAATCAATTAAATCAAAACACATTTAAGACCATTTTGCACAAGCTCTTTGAACTGGACTGAAAACATTGGACATGAAGGAGTTCAACTTAACCCTTTCCCTCATATAGACGCTTTCTGACGCCTCTGCATAGTGGCACAATGTTTTCAACTTTTAGTCAAAGGTTCTCCATTCAATTATAGAGATTTTCTATATTTTGACAATATATGTTCAAAGTCGTCTGCTGCAGAATTGTTGTATGAGGGAAAGTGTTAATTAAGTAGACACTTTCAAAAACATTCAGGCAATAAAAAACCAGAACATCTGTGTGATTAAAAATATAAATAGTGACTTGTCCAATTTGCAATGATTGTGGCAATCAGAAATTGCTCATCATTTTAAGAATCTTCTCCTTTTCCCACAATATTTTTAAAAGTTTGTTGTCTGTTTCACGTATCAAAAGTCGTCTGCATTTGGGAAAGAGATGATATTTAAATAATTAAAACGAATCTTGAATCTTGGATACGGCAACGGAAGAAGTGATCCAAGAAAGAGTTTAAAAAAACGTAAGATTTGTTCATGTAGACTAATTAGCTCGGTAGTAAATCAAAATTTGTTCGATCATTTGAAATACGAGACGCTACTTGACGTTTTTCAAATTGCTGAAGAAATAATTGCACTCTTATTAAAATTATTAGGTATAAGCTCTGTCAAGGCAAAGTGTTTCTTAACCCTTTCCCTCATACAACAATTCTGCAGCTGACGACTGAACATATTTTGTCAAAAAATAGGTTATCCAATGGATAACTTATGACTAAAAGTGGAAAACATTGTGGCAAAAGGAGAAATTGCTTGTTTTAAGCAAATTCTTCTTTTGTCACTATGTTTTCAAAGTCGCCTGCAGATTTGTTGCATGTGGGAAAGGGTTCATGTAAATACCAATGAATGAATTTAACTGTAGAAATGTAATTAACCATAAATAATGTCATCAGGTTGTGGTGAAAGTTTTGAAAAGTTCATTAACCTTTTCCCTCAAAAAGACGCTTTCTGACGCCTCTGCAGCAGACGGCTTTTTGAAAACGTTGTGACAGAAGAAGAAATTGCTCAAAACGAGCAATTTCTCCTTTTGCCACAATGTTTTCCACTAAGTCATAGGTTATCCATTCAATTATAGAGATTTTCTTTATTTTTGACAAAACACGTTCAAAGTCGTCTTTTCGTATGAGGGAATTCGGTTTAACCTTAAATAATGTCATGATAGGTTGTGGTGAAAGTTTTGAAAAGTTCATTAATCGTACCTTTGCATGATAATTACACCGAAATTTGGGTCATGAGCATTTAAAAAGAGATTAACATTTTTATCGGGAAAAATCGGAAGTCATGTGCCGATTGGTTGACTTTCAAACTGTTGTAACTGCATACCGTTACATGAAGACTTTATACCTGTATGGAATCGAGACTTTGAAAAGTGAAGAAGATTATCATGAAATTGTCACCTCGTTTATTACCAGCAACTGGAATGATGATGAAGTCCAGTCAAATTGGTTTCAGTTTAACCCTTTTCCTCATACAACAAATCTGCAGCAGACGATTTTGTCAAAAAATAGAAATTCTCTTTAATTGAATGGATAACCTATGACTAAAAGTGGAAAACATTGTGGCAAAAGGAGAAATTGCTCATTTTGAGCAATTTCTTTCCTTGTCACTATGTTTTCGAAATGCACTCTACTGCAGAGGTGTCAGAAAGCGTCTATATGAGGGAAAGGGTTAACCTTTTTCACACATTCAACAATTCTGCAGCAGATGACTTTAAAATAATAAGATCTAGGCAAAAGTATGGAAAATTTCATTTAAAGAAAATATTATTATTGAATAGAGTTGAAACATTGTGATAAAAAGGAGAAATTTCTCATTATAATTGTAATTTCTCCTTTTCAGTTTTGTCACATTATGTTTTCAAAGGCGTCTGATGCAGATGCATCACAATACATCTGTATGTGGTTAAATCTGTTTTGCTTTGTTACATATATGATAACTACTTATTTTTATGACTTCATTTTATTTTCAACACCCTTAATAAACTTTTGACTTCATACATGTTTTAACCCTTTCCCTCATACGGCAATTCTGCAGCAGACGACTTTGAACGTAAAAAGTGGAAAACATTGTGACAAAAGGAGAAATTGCACGTTTTGTGCAATTTCTTCTTTTGTCACTATGTTTTCAAAAAGCCGTCTGCTGCAGAGGCGTCAGAAAGCGTCTATATGAGGGAAAGGGTTAATAAACTTTTGACTTTATACATGTTTTAACCTCAGTCAGAATGCTTTGTAAATTGTAATTGCCTGTGGCCAACAGCATCCTAGGCAGAGATGAAATAGTTGCCATTATCAGAATTTGATATGAGCCGTGTCGGGTGGTTTTTGGGGTCTTGTAGATTCACTGACTCTCTGGTTTGGCATTGAATAACCAAATTTTCCCATTATGATAAATAACTATGCAACAGGATGATATTTAAAATATATGGAATCTCCGTAAATGAATACATGTCCATTTATTGTATAGACTTGAAAACATAGTGACAAAAGGAGAAATTGCTCATCATGAGCAATTTTTCCCTTGTCACTGTGTTTTCAAACGTTGTCTTCTGCAAATGAGACAAAATGCGGCGGTAGGCGGGAGAGGGTTAAAGAAACATTGGTTTACATTTCTAGTTCTTTGTGAGAAGAGATAGATTTAGAATAAAACAAAAAGAAAGACATTGATGACTGGTGAGACTGTCCATATTGCCACAGGTTAACCAAAGGCTTCACACTGAGGTTTTTTTAGCAAAATCCTGTAAGACCTCATTTTGCCATAACGCGACTCAAATGAATTTAACGAACAAAATGAAACAAACCAGATATATGTATAACAAGATGGCTGGAAGACACATAAAATATATCCATCGGTCATTAAAATACCCCATGTTTTATTGTTAACAACAGTAGATTGGTCAATGACCAGTTCATGTTTTCTGCTTTCAATTATTTTTAAGTCTTCAGGTTGTAAACAAGCAGTACCCAGTTGTTACAATTTTACCCACATGTAGACCCTTTCTGAAGCCTTAGAAAGCAGGTAACTTTTAAAAATATAAGTGGCCAAAGGAGAAATCGCCCATATTGAGCAATTTCTCTGTTTTCCACAGTGCTTTCAACTCTTTTCAGTATTTACACCTTTAAATTTTGAGGTTTTCCATATTTTTTGCCCAAATGTGTTTAAACTCGTCTGCTGCAGATTTGTTGTATATGGGATAGGGTTTAAGCATTACAAGTCCAGCTTCAGAAAGAAAAGAAAGTTCCCTTAAAATGAATTATTTGGGGGGAAAAAAAGAAAAAAAGGTGATCCATAATGTTTTATGTGTTACCACCACCTCTTTGATGTTGTAAAGGTTACAAGGAAAACTTAACTGTTGACCCTAGAGTGGTCCGAGCTAGTCTAATGATGTTATTTTTCACTCAAATGGGCAATAATAGACACTTTGGTCCAACAATTACTATTGTTGGAAAGTTCAGAAAGAAGCAGGGGGTGGTTTTCAAATAATAGAACCTGTGGTTCAAAAAATGTTAACCTTCAAAGTTTAATTTTATCTTGTAGGTATAAATGGTTGTCCAGAAACGTCCAGTGGGGAGGGCCTTGTCCTTTTCCTCTTTCATCTATTGGAAGAATTTTGACAATTAATGAGAAATTTCTCCTTTTGGCACAATCTTTAATTTAAGTCTCCATGCAACATTTATAATTTCATTCAAAGTGATCTTACATATTTGTCCAATGTTTTTAGGTCATCTACTGCAGATTTGGCATATTTGGGAATGGGTTAAATAATGTTTTTGTATTTTGATTCAACAACTAATATGATTTAAGTTTTTAACTGGTTTAATTAACTTTATTTGTTTATACTATATTAACAAGGTTCTCATAAAAAAATGTTTGGCATTCCCAACAAAGTTAAATTTTATCATGTAGATGTACATGCAGACTTGGACCACTGCCCAGGCTAGGCATATCATTATTGAGAAAAAGAGCAGTTTTTGTGCCAAATATCTTCTTTGAAATGTTCATAAGTTTGCCCTTATGTATTTCTGTTGATGCGCATGTATGAGCTTGATAAATAATAAGTTTATTATTTATAATAGAGGAAAGTCTCTAAATGAAAGTATAATTTCTTCTTTTGCCACAATATTTTCAAAAGATGTATGTGAGTGTTGCATATATATATATAGGCTTTAGAATGCATATCCATGTGGGAAAGGATAAACTTTGATAACTTAGATATCATTGATAGGCCAGACTAAGAACTTATACATGACAATTATTTATAATAACAGTAAAAGAGGAATTCCTTCTCTGTAATAATACAAAATAACTGAAATACAAGTGTAAGTACATATAAAAGGAAGCAAATAATAAAACGAAATGTCATGTTGAAAAATCACATAAAAACAAATTAATACTACATTCTTCTGCTTTCTAAAAGTCACAAAACACCAGTTTATGTCCTGTTTGTGATTTACGCTGGCAACAGAGGGATTAACCCCCCTTTCCCTCATACGACAATTCTGCAGCAGACAACTTTGTAAACTTCTAGACCAAACTTTTACACTGATTTATATAGATTTATTCTGTTTTGCCTTAGGGGTTTTGAGTTCGAATCCGGGCTCGGCCAACTTTCTTTCCGACGTTTGACAAAAGTCAATGCAACATATGTGTCATTCGTCTTCCACCTATGGGCTAAGTCTATGTGGAAAAGCAGCCAGTTGCTTGGGAAGATTGTTGTGTGGAGTACTGGTGTGAGAAAACCAGGAAAAGCATGAGTAGGTAAACTGGCCGCCGTGATATAACTGAGAAATTGTTAAAAAACGGCGTTAAACCCCACTCAATCACCCTGTTTTTGTTTTGCCTAGATGTTTCCAAAGTCTTCTGCTGCAGACTTGTTGTTTGTTGGTAAAGAAGGCTTAAGGGATTGAAATAATAGCTTGTGCAGAAGTCATAAAACGGCCCAATCTAGACATAGGGGATTTACTCCCGTTCTGTTCCGTTCTCTCCAAGATTTTCTTATTAATTTACAATTTGCTTGAAGAAAATGCCAGTCGAGGATGAAATGTCACGGATACCTTCTAGCTCATTACGTCTGATATTGCGTTTCTGTGTTATAATGCAAGAACATCAAATTAATCTTGGCAGATATTTTGTTTGTGTACTGAGTGGAGTCCTATTAAGTTCTAATTGAGCTAATATGTAGATAATAAAAAAAACAAGAAATATTTCCCCCTTTACTTAACTTATTCCATGATACAGACAAGTGTTCATGTATACCGGTACATGTTATAAAGCAGCAAACAGCTTTGGAAAACATTGTGGGAAAAAAGGACATGTCTGTCAATTGCCTCTGCAGAACGCAATTAAATTTGTCTGTCCAAAAAGGAGAACTTTCTGTTATGGAATTTAACCCTTTCTCTCATATAAACGCTTTCGGACGCCTCTGCAGCAGACGGATTTTTGAAAACATAGTGACAAAAGAAGAAATTGCACAAAACGTGCAATTTCTCCTTTTGCCACAATGTTTTCCACTTTTAGTCATAGGTTATCCATTCATTTATGGAGACTTTTTATGTTTTGACAAAATACGTTCAAAGTCGTCTGCTGCAGAATTGCGGTATGAGGGAAAGGGTTAAGAGTATGAACAACTGGGTTAATCAAGGCTTTCCTACATACAACAAATTTGCAGCAGACTTCTTTGAAAGCCTGCACGTAAGTGAAAGTATTATTATTGAATAGAATTAAAAAAGACCATTCAGGGGCAAAAGAAGAAATCATTTGGCCTCAGCAAATATCAACATACTTTAAAATGCTTAAATTTATGTCGGAATAAATTAAACTACAAATTTTGCAGACTCAACTTACAAATAATGCAGTGATATGAAAAAGATGAAATGCAAATAAATGTAAATGAACTAGAAATTAAATCATTAAATTATATATATTTATTTTTGATATTCCTTGTTATCAAAAGCTCTATTCATTCATTAAGATACAGTCAAAAGCTTTATTTCTATGACCATAATCGTGCTGAGAAATCTTCCAACAACAAAGATCACTTTCTTTAAACCTGCAATTTTGACATCTTGATAGGCGCTCCTGACTTTCTTCAAGGAGAATTATACATTTTTATTGATTTCATGCTGTGAATTAATGTACATGAGCGTTATGTATTGATGGCTATCTTTTCATAAATCTGCTGCTTCTGCAAAAGAAGTAAATTTTATTATTGTTTATTCATTCATAAATTGTGTAGCAATTTCCTGACTACATTCGAACCCTGGCCGGGTCATACTGAAGACTTTAACCCTTTTCCTCATATAGACGCTTTCTGACGCCTCTGCAGCAGACGGCTTTTTGAAAACATAGTGACAAAAGTAGAAATTGCACAAAACGTGCAATTTCTCCTTTTATCACAATGTTTTCCACTTTTTGTCATAGGTTATCCGTTCAATTATAGAGATTTTCTATGTTTTGACAAAACATGTTCAAAGTCGTCTGCTGCAGAATTGCCGTATGAGGGAAAGGGTTAAAAGTGGTAGTACTGGAGACTCCTTTGCGCCCAGGGTTGCGGGATTAGCACCTAGGACTGTGTGAATGCCTGGTAACCCTTAACCCTTTCCCTCATATAGACGCATTCAGACGCCTCTGCAGCAGACGGCATTTTGAAAACATAGTGACAAAAGAAGAAATTGCACAAAACGTGCAATTTCTCCTTTTGCCACAATGTTTTCCACTTTTTGTCATAGGTTATCCATTCAATTATGGAGATTTTCTATGTTTTGACAAAATACGTTCAAAGTCGTCTGCTGCAGAATTGTCGTATGAGGGAAAGGGTTAAAGTCTTGACTGTAGCAGATAAATTTAGACCTTTACCCTTTTTCTCATATAGACGCTTTCTGATGCCTCTGCAGCAGAAGGCTTTTTGAAAACATAGTGACAGATAAAGAAATTGCTCAAAAAAGCAATTTCTCCCTCTGACACAATGTTTTCCACTTTTAGTAATAGGTAACTTATCCATTCAATTATAGAGATTTGTCATTTTTTGACAAAATAACATGTTCAAAGTTTCCTGCTGCAGAATTGTCTTTTGAGGGAGAGGGTTAATATATTTGTCCCATGTTGCAGCTAAGATGCATCAAGACCCCATTTGAACCATGGTACTCTGGGATATTTTTTGTAGAGAAAAGAATTTGTGAATTTTGCATTTGAAGACTGCAGACGAAAGAATAACAAAATGCTGTATCTTCTTTTATCAGATCACACATTCAATGGACTTATAAATTGAATGTTGCAAATAAATAATTACATGTTATATTATAGTAATGTTGAAAAGAACTCGGCGTATGAATAATAATGGTGGCGTATGAATAATAATGGTAATGGTGGGGCTTGTCAAGCATCAATAGACTGGTAACCATTCTTTTAGAAGCCTGAAGGTATACTTGTTCCTAGAGTGTAGCCTACCAGTCTGGATTACTTGACAGTGAGGGGGCAAAGAAAAACAATCGCTCAAGGATACAGGAATCACCAGAAATACAAACTTCTTCTCCATACTTTAAACCCTTTTCCCTCATACAGACGCTTTCTGACACCTCTGCAGCAGACAGCTTTTTGAAAACATAGTGACAAAAGAAGAAATTGCTCAAAACGAGCAATTTCTCCTTTTGCCTCAATGTTTTCCACTTTTAGTCATAGGGTATCCATTCAATTATAGAGATGTTCTATTTTTTGACAAAATATGTTCAAAGTCGGCTGCTGCAGAATTGTCGTATGTGGGAAAGGGTTAAATCCTTTCCCACTTTCAGACATATCTGCAGACAGATTTTGAAACCATTGTAAAGGAGAAATTGCTCATCTCTAAAAATGAGTTTGATTATCAGATTTAAAAACATTGTGGCAATAGAAGAAAGTGCTCATTATAAGGAATCTCTCCTTTTGTCACAAAGTTTTCAGTTTCGTAAGCATCAAAATACTTCTGTAGGTGGGTTTAGCATATCATAACAGTGAATGACAGACCATCAAAAACGTTTTCTGGATATATCAGGAGATAATAAATAGGTTTCAGATATTTACAGATTCCCTCTCCTCCCCTTTCAACCTTTGAATTTTTCCCATACCAAGTTTGTTTTTATAAGAAGTACGGTCAGACTTGATCATTTATCATGTAGACATGTTCAGCCTCCGGTATTTATTTTTGTAAATGAAATCCGAGCCCCAACACTGATAGGAAAGTCAACACTAATTCGCCTTAACACTTCTCGGTTTTCTACCATTATACAAATTTGACAGATTTTTAGCCGTCTGTTGAAATAGAATCAATCCCCTTTTTCGCTTTCGGCCCGAGGTGGAAATACCTTTTGATATGATTAACCCTTTCCCACGTACAGCAAATCTGCAGCAGACGTCTTTGAAAATATCAAAGCAAAAACATGGAAAATCTCTATAAATGAGGGTATAGTTACTGAGAAAAGTTGAAAAACATTGTGGAAAAAGGATTACTAGCTCGTTTAGAGCAATTTCTTCTTTTGTCAGGTTCTGTCACATTAAGAAATAAATCGTAGTGATAAAAATATGGAAAAATCTCTATTAATGAGGGTATAGTTACTGAGAAAAGTTGAAAAACATTGTGGAAAAAGGATTACTAGCTCGTTTAGAGCAATTTCTTCTTTTGTCAGGTTCTGTCACATTAAGAAATAAATCGTAGTGATAAAAATATGGAAAAATCTCTATTAATGAGGGTATTATCTAAGTTACTGAGAAAAGTTGAAAAACATTGTGGAAAAAGGATTACTAGCTCGTTTAGAGCAATTTCTTCTTTTGTCAGGTTCTGTCACATTAAGAAATAAATCGTAGTGATAAAAATATGGAAAAATCTCTATTAATGAGGGTATAGTTACTGAGAAAAGTTGAAAAACATTGTGGAAAAAGGATTACTAGCTCGTTTAGAGCAATTTCTTCTTTTGTCAGGTTCTGTCACATTAAGAAATAAATCGTAGTGATAAAAATATGGAAAAATCTCTATTAATGAGGGTATAGTTACTGAGAAAAGTTGAAAAACATTGTGGAAAAAGGATTACTAGCTCGTTTAGAGCAATTTCTTCTTTTGTCAGGTTCTGTCACATTAAGAAATAAATCGTAGTGATAAAAATATGGAAAAATCTCTATTAATGAGGGTATAGTTACTGAGAAAAGTTGAAAAACATTGTGGAAAAAGGATTACTAGCTCGTTTAGAGCAATTTCTTCTTTTGTCAGGTTCGGTCACATTAAGAAATAAATCGTAGTGATAAAAATATGGAAAAATCTCTATTAATGAGGGTATAGTTACTGAGAAAAGTTGAAAAACATTGTGGAAAAAGGATTACTAGCTCGTTTAGAGCAATTTCTTCTTTTGTCAGGTTCGGTCACATTAAGAAATAAATCGTAGTGATAAAAATATGGAAAAATCTCTATTAATGAGGGTATAGTTACTGAGAAAAGTTGAAAAACATTGTGGAAAAAGGATTACTAGCTCGTTTAGAGCAATTTCTTCTTTTGTCAGGTTCGGTCACATTAAGAAATAAATCGTAGAGATAAAAATATGGAAAAATCTCTATTAATGAGGGTATAGTTACTGAGAAAAGTTGAAAAACATTGTGGAAAAAGGATTACTAGCTCGTTTAGAGCAATTTCTTCTTTTGTCAGGTTCGGTCACATTAAGAAATAAATCGTAGTGATAAAAATATGGAAAAATCTCTATTAATGAGGGTATAGTTACTGAGAAAAGTTGAAAAACATTGTGGAAAAAGGATTACTAGCTCGTTTAGAGCAATTTCTTCTTTTGTCAGGTTCGGTCACATTAAGAAATAAATCGTAGTGATAAAAATATGGAAAAATCTCTATTAATGAGGGTATAGTTACTGAGAAAAGTTGAAAAACATTGTGGAAAAAGGATTACTAGCTCGTTTAGAGCAATTTCTTCTTTTGTCAGGTTCGGTCACATTAAGAAATAAATCGTAGTGATAAAAATATGGAAAAATCTCTATTAATGAGGGTATAGTTACTGAGAAAAGTTGAAAAACATTGTGGAAAAAGGATTACTAGCTCGTTTAGAGCAATTTCTTCTTTTGTCAGGTTCTGTCACATTAAGAAATAAATCGTAGTGATAAAAATATGGAAAAATCTCTATTAATGAGGGTATAGTTACTGAGAAAAGTTGAAAAACATTGTGGAAAAAGGATTACTAGCTCGTTTAGAGCAATTTCTTCTTTTGTCAGGTTCGGTCACATTAAGAAATAAATCGTAGAGATAAAAATATGGAAAAATCTCTATTAATGAGGGTATAGTTACTGAGAAAAGTTGAAAAACATTGTGGAAAAAGGATTACTAGCTCGTTTAGAGCAATTTCTTCTTTTGTCAGGTTCTGTCACATTAAGAAATAAATCGTAGTGATAAAAATATGGAAAAATCTCTATTAATGAGGGTATAGTTACTGAGAAAAGTTGAAAAACATTGTGGAAAAAGGATTACTAGCTCGTTTAGAGCAATTTCTTCTTTTGTCAGGTTCGGTCACATTAAGAAATAAATCGTAGTGATAAAAATATGGAAAAATCTCTATTAATGAGGGTATAGTTACTGAGAAAAGTTGAAAAACATTGTGGAAAAAGGATTACTAGCTCGTTTAGAGCAATTTCTTCTTTTGTCAGGTTCGGTCACATTAAGAAATAAATCGTAGAGATAAAAATATGGAAAAATCTCTATTAATGAGGGTATAGTTACTGAGAAAAGTTGAAAAACATTGTGGAAAAAGGATTACTAGCTCGTTTAGAGCAATTTCTTCTTTTGTCAGGTTCTGTCACATTAAGAAATAAATCGTAGTGATAAAAATATGGAAAAATCTCTATTAATGAGGGTATAGTTACTGAGAAAAGTTGAAAAACATTGTGGAAAAAGGATTACTAGCTCGTTTAGAGCAATTTCTTCTTTTGTCAGGTTCGGTCACATTAAGAAATAAATCGTAGTGATAAAAATATGGAAAAATCTCTATTAATGAGGGTATAGTTACTGAGAAAAGTTGAAAAACATTGTGGAAAAAGGATTACTAGCTCGTTTAGAGCAATTTCTTCTTTTGTCAGGTTCGGTCACATTAAGAAATAAATCGTAGAGATAAAAATATGGAAAAATCTCTATTAATGAGGGTATAGTTACTGAGAAAAGTTGAAAAACATTGTGGAAAAAGGATTACTAGCTCGTTTAGAGCAATTTCTTCTTTTGTCAGGTTCTGTCACATTAAGAAATAAATCGTAGTGATAAAAATATGGAAAAATCTCTATTAATGAGGGTATAGTTACTGAGAAAAGTTGAAAAACATTGTGGAAAAAGGATTACTAGCTCGTTTAGAGCAATTTCTTCTTTTGTCAGGTTCGGTCACATTAAGAAATAAATCGTAGTGATAAAAATATGGAAAAATCTCTATTAATGAGGGTATAGTTACTGAGAAAAGTTGAAAAACATTGTGGAAAAAGGATTACTAGCTCGTTTAGAGCAATTTCTTCTTTTGTCAGGTTCGGTCACATTAAGAAATAAATCGTAGTGATAAAAATATGGAAAAATCTCTATTAATGAGGGTATAGTTACTGAGAAAAGTTGAAAAACATTGTGGAAAAAGGATTACTAGCTCGTTTAGAGCAATTTCTTCTTTTGTCAGGTTCGGTCACATTAAGAAATAAATCGTAGTGATAAAAATATGGAAAAATCTCTATTAATGAGGGTATAGTTACTGAGAAAAGTTGAAAAACATTGTGGAAAAAGGATTACTAGCTCGTTTAGAGCAATTTCTTCTTTTGTCAGGTTCGGTCACATTAAGAAATAAATCGTAGTGATAAAAATATGGAAAAATCTCTATTAATGAGGGTATAGTTACTGAGAAAAGTTGAAAAACATTGTGGAAAAAGGATTACTAGCTCGTTTAGAGCAATTTCTTCTTTTGTCAGGTTCGGTCACATTAAGAAATAAATCGTAGTGATAAAAATATGGAAAAATCTCTATTAATGAGGGTATAGTTACTGAGAAAAGTTGAAAAACATTGTGGAAAAAGGATTACTAGCTCGTTTAGAGCAATTTCTTCTTTTGTCAGGTTCGGTCACATTAAGAAATAAATCGTAGTGATAAAAATATGGAAAAATCTCTATTAATGAGGGTATAGTTACTGAGAAAAGTTGAAAAACATTGTGGAAAAAGGATTACTAGCTCGTTTAGAGCAATTTCTTCTTTTGTCAGGTTCGGTCACATTAAGAAATAAATCGTAGTGATAAAAATATGGAAAAATCTCTATTAATGAGGGTATAGTTACTGAGAAAAGTTGAAAAACATTGTGGAAAAAGGATTACTAGCTCGTTTAGAGCAATTTCTTCTTTTGTCAGGTTCGGTCACATTAAGAAATAAATCGTAGTGATAAAAATATGGAAAAATCTCTATTAATGAGGGTATAGTTACTGAGAAAAGTTGAAAAACATTGTGGAAAAAGGATTACTAGCTCGTTTAGAGCAATTTCTTCTTTTGTCAGGTTCGGTCACATTAAGAAATAAATCGTAGTGATAAAAATATGGAAAAATCTCTATTAATGAGGGTATAGTTACTGAGAAAAGTTGAAAAACATTGTGGAAAAAGGATTACTAGCTCGTTTAGAGCAATTTCTTCTTTTGTCAGGTTCGGTCACATTAAGAAATAAATCGTAGTGATAAAAATATGGAAAAATCTCTATTAATGAGGGTATAGTTACTGAGAAAAGTTGAAAAACATTGTGGAAAAAGGATTACTAGCTCGTTTAGAGCAATTTCTTCTTTTGTCAGGTTCGGTCACATTAAGAAATAAATCGTAGTGATAAAAATATGGAAAAATCTCTATTAATGAAAGTGTAATTATTGAATAGATTTAGGAAAATTTATGGCAAAAGTCTTCTGCTGCAGATGCGTCTGCATATGGGAAAGTGTTAAATGAAAGTTAATTGTTACATTCTAATACCTTTGAGGAGATTGCAGTTTGTCACACCTTAAATAATTGTTTGGTTTAAAGAGCTCTCCTGTGTTTCAGTACTTCCTTCTTTCATAGGTAGAACTGACCCAGCAGATACAATTTATTAGGTGTTATTATTTATTAATCATTATGTTCTTTCTAGACACTACACTAATGGTCAATAGGTCAACCAAAGAGGCTGAATTAGATTAACCCTTTCCCACATACAGACTCTTTCTGATGCCTCCACAGCAGACTTTTGAAAGCAATATGGCAAAAGCAGATTTTGTTCATTGAAAACGAGCCAAATTTTCAATTTCAATTTCATTTCAACTTTATTAAATAATAGTAACTGTTTTTCTCCTATTTACAGAAATTTTCCCTATAAAATTATTTTTTCCAAAGTCATCTGCTGCAGATACAAGTTGTATGATGGAAATTGCGGTACCTGATACATTGTATTTTAGCCCCCTTTCCTAAAGTCGTATCATACAAGTGTTTCCTGGGTAGGTAACAAGTATTATTGGGTAACCTTACCTTGACACAAACTGAGGGCCGTAAGAAGGGAAGCTACTATTTCAAAGTCTTTGATATGACCTTACTTACCTTGGATCAAAGCCTCAGGTCTTCTGTTTTCCATGTGCACAATCTTATCGCTACACTGCAGAGACAGTCTATAAGATGTAAGATTCTTAATGAAAATTTAACTATTAAATAGAGTTGAAAAACATTATAGAAAAATTGAGAAATGGCTCGTTTATAATATGCCATTTCTCTTTATGCCACAATGTCATAAAATAAGTAACGTCTGCTTCAAGTGCTTCAAAATGCGCCCTGCATGTAGAAAAGTGTTAATTAGTTCTAAGAGATGGGTACTTTGACATTGTTTTGTGAGGAAGAGAGGTCCATCTCACCTGAATGCCTAATGAGATGTTATTATATGTAAATCATAACCATCAGTCAGGGCAACATTAATTGGTCAGTTTGGTGTGAGAAGTGGTCACTAAAGTGGACAAACAATGAACTCCACTGGACATACAGGCACCTGACCACCTCAAGGCTATTAATTATAATTTAGCTGTGACATGCTATAACGGGTATCTTCTTTCATTTTTGCTCTTGGTTTTCTTTTGCACTCTATACTTCAATTTAAAATTTCAAGAGGTTTTCCATGTATTTGCCTAGATGTTTTCAAGAGCTGTCTGCTGTAGATTTGTTGTATGTGGGAAAGGGTTAGCAAAGAAGAAGGAAATGTTTGTTTTTACATCCTTATATTAATTCATAAAAGTATTTTCTAATAAGAAGCTATAAATATTAGCGCTTTGGAGTTGCCATACATTCATTGTCTCGTCACAAATACAGAATTTTAGGTAACGGGCATTTGCTGAGATGATTCTAATGAGTATCCACAATAAAGGGTTTGGTTGTGAAATAAGAGATATATTGTGGGGAAAAGACCAATTTATCTAGTCCTGCAAATACCAACATACATTTAAAAAGACTCTTTTTGCATGAAGACATATCCAACAAGTTGACTCCTGATGTAATTATACAGTGGTCACTCTGGTCCAGTGGTTGCAGTCAGGTGTCAAAAATATAAGGGCCATCACAGTGGGTCGAAATTATGTTTCTATTGCCCCCCACTCTATTATTATGTCCATTACATAAGACTTCTTTTTGAAAATGCTGTGAAAAGATGAAATTGCTGGTCACAATAAGGATGAATCGGTCTCAAAATTTATTTTATTTTCTTTAGGTTTTTTGTGGGGGTCAGACACCAAGGACACCAAGGGATGGAACACTTTTCCATTGTTTGTATGCCCATCCATCCGTCAGTCCTGGACGCTCTCACTTAATGATATATTGTCAGGCGACACAATGTGTTCCTTCAAACAGTCTTGTTCAATTTAAACTCATTCCCAGATACAAAAGAAATGCAAAAGACAATTTGAAATAATGTTGGCAAAATAAGGAAAGTCTCTCTAAATGAAATTGTTGTTATTTGAACACTTTGTGACAAAGAGAGGAAGCGGTCTGTATACGGGAAAGGGCTAAAGAGTATTATGACTATAATAGAAACTAAACTTCCTACAAAGACTATTATCACTATTAATATGACTCGTGATCTGGAGGTCACAGGTTCGATACCCGGTTGCGGCGACATTCTTTCGGGCGATGTTTTCCATTGCCTCTCACCTCTGATCTATGTGAGAAAGTAGTCAGTGGCTTCGAAAGAATGTTGTGTAAGTACTGGTGTGGGAAAGCCAGGAAAACATGGGTAGGTGCACTGACCGCCGTGATATGACCAAAGCTGTTGAAAGCGGCGTTAAACTCCAAACAAACAAAATCACTATTAATAAAAAGCTTTGTATAAATATGTTAAAATTCTTTGTCCATGATGGAATGAAGATAGCCACAAAAAGTCTTGCAAGAAATTACAGCGATGGCTTCTCCTTGCATTAACCCTTTCCCTCATATAGACGCTTTCTGACGCCTCTGCAGCAGACGACTATTTGAAAACAAAGTGACAAAAGAAGAAATTTCTCCTTTTGCCACAAGGTTTTCCACTTTTAGTCATAGGTTATCCATTCAATTATAGAGATTTTCTACTTTTTGACAAAATATGTTCAAAGTCGTCTGCTGCAGAATTGTCGTATGAGGGAAAGCGTTAAGAAGTCATCTGGTGCAGAAGGAACCGTAGGATCAATAAGCGAGGGATGAAAGAGGAAAAGAAGAATCATCAGCTTTAATAAATTGTATACAATTTTCATATGCTATCAATAATATTATGAAGATTATGTCCCCGATTCACTGGCTTAAAAGGTTGTGATTTTTGTAAAATAGAAATAAGCGGATAAAATGTTTGTGAAAGGACATCAAAAGGAAACATTCCCTGTATGAAATGATGATGATTAATTGATTGGAAATAAAGGGTTTGAATTCGATTTTTTCTGGTATAAACCTCCCTTTAAATGCAATCAAAGGACTGAGAGTTCATCAATAGGTGTCAACTTAATAACTTTTATGTGTCATGGAAAAAAGGCAAGGTGTGATGTAAATAAAAATAAGATGTGACTTTTATTGACTTGAGGCATACAGATTGGTCATCATACTTTTTCATACATATTACCTTGGTTTATGAAAAACAAATAAAGTTATGTGTAACTGAGCACTCGGGACTGTTGTCATTATGATATATTTTCAATGCATGAATGTTGTTTGTCATACAAATTTAGTGAAATTCTTAACACAGTATTAATCTGTTACGGATTTTGCAATTTGATAAGGGCTTGTTCTCAGAAATGACCCTGAACCGTAAATTTCCAGCCTTTTAACTTATTGGAAATGATGAAAAATGTTATGGATACTAAAATCTAAACAATGTATACAAATGTGGTCATTTAGTTATGGCTTGGTTTTTGCCTGCTACATGTAATGTCACTGGTATGACCAGCAGCTGACAATTGGCCCGAATAAAGTCCAAAAGTTTGTAAATACTCAATGAACCATAAAATTAGATCAATAATCATAAAGAACTAATTTGTCGCAAGCTAAAATTTGCTTAGCGGAGTGGACAGGAGCAAAAATCATTATGTGAACAATTTATGTATTGCAGATCAATTTTGTATCATGAACCGTGAATCATGCGTTCGCCACTGTTAATTAACTGCTGTGCTTTCAACCCCTTTCCCTCATATAGACGCTTTCTGATGCCTCTGCAGCAATTGAAAATATTGTGGTGAAAGAAATAATTGCTCGATCTTAATTAGCAATTTCTCCTTCACATCAATTGGTGCATATGTGTTGAGATTGGGCATATATTTGCTGCACATAGAAGCTCACCTTTTACTTCATTTGTTCTCTAAACCCATTCCAACATACTGAAACATTTGACACTCAGATCTTAAGCTGAACACTTTTGAAAACATTGAAGGAAAAAGATGAAACTGCTTCTAATGAGCAATTTCTTCATTTACCACAATATTTTCAGCTCTTATTTAATAGTAACACTGCCATTTATAGAGACTTTCCATATTTTATTTGGCCGGACATTTTCAAATTCATCAGCCTGCAGAATTGTGGGAAAATATCAATATGGAGCAACAGTGATGCATAATGCAGCTCATTAATTACAATACAATAAAACCTCCTTCAGCATTCAGGTACATATGTCACAGTATGTCCAATAAATGCAATGGGATTTGACACTTTGTACCATGTTACTGTCATTTTATTGACCTTTGAGACCATTTACAGAGACTTTGACCTTTCATGAGATGTGACCTTCAAACAGTCTGTCAACAGCTGACAATTAAAAAGGAACAAGAAACTTGACCCTTTTCGAAATACAACAAATCTGCAGCAGACAACTTTGAAATCATCTTGGCAAAAAACACCAACATGCAATCTCTATAAATGAATGTATAGTAACTGATAAATTTGAAAACAGTTGAAAAAAATTCTGATCATGAGCAATTTCTTCATTTGCAACATTGTTTTTAAAAGTCGTCTGCTGCATAGGCATCAGAAAGTACCTGTATCGGGTGTGTGAGGTTCATTAATTTGCTAATATCATTGAGGCAAGGGCCAAATAGGTTTTTTGAAAGGATATGCTGATAAAAATAACATTGGAAAGGGTTTTTTGTAAAAAAAAAAAAAAATGAGGGGTTAAATCCAAGTCATTTCAAAGTGTCAAAACCATTTCTTTAACAATACTTTTAACATGCAAGAAAAATCAGGGGCCTCAAAGTCAAAATGTCTTCTTAAATGAAAATGTCATTAATCATTCGTGAGCAACTACCAAAAAAAGTAATCAATTTTATAGTCTTGGACATGCAAAGATTTTTTTTTACTATTGAAACTATTTTTATTGAAGTTTCCTTTCTATTTTTTTAAAAAGAAGAGAAAAAGGCACATACATTATTCATGGTCTTTTAAATTTGCTACATCTATTGTCATCATGGCTGTCAAGATACTTGGTCTTTTAGCCTATTTAAACTAAATATTCACCTATTTTTGAATTTAACCCTTTCCCAAATACAGATGCTTTCTAACTCCTCTGCTGCAGTAACTTTTGAATACAAATGTTATCTGTCGCAGATGCGTCGTGAAATCACTGTCTGCAAAGTGGGAAAGGGTTTATTTTAGTCATTTCGTAACCTTACTAGAATGATGTTATTTAGCATTCTGAGACGTAAGAGTTTATGTCTAAGCAGTCTTTTGACATGTTAATTTAAGAGCAATGAAAACTGGTAATAATTATGCACACACAAAATGTCCCAGTAGAATAATTGACATGCCTATCTAAACCCTTAGACAGCTATCGCCCATATTAAAAAAAAGAAAAAAACTCAAGAGATGAAAGAAGTTATCCTCCCTGGCCGAGTTGTTAGCGGAATTGGAACTAGACTACCCAAGTTTGATCCCTGGTAATAGTTTTTATATCCATGTATCATGAATAAGTGAACCGTCGCCATGTCAACTTAAATAATGTTGAAAATGGCCTAACCCCCCCAATCATAAGTAATTTTTGCCTTTAAATCCTACCATCGATGGTGTTCAAAAGTTGTCTTTTGCAGTGGAGACAAAATGTGTTTGCATATGGGTAAGGGTTAACCCTTTCTCTCATATGAACGCTTTCGGACGCCTCTGCAGCAGACGGCTTTTGGAAACATAGTGACAAAAGAAGAAATTGCACAAAACATGCAATTTCTCCTTTTGCCACAATGTTTTCCACTTTAAGTCATAGGTTATCCATTCAGATGACTTTGAACATATTTTGTCAAAACATAGAGATTTTCTATGTTTTGACAAAATATGTTCAAAGTCGTCTGCTGCAGAATTGTCGTATGAGGGAAAGGGTTAATGTCAATATTCGAATAAATGAACAGGTTTATACCTTAGCAGAGATCAAAAACACTGGCATACAATTTTTTGATCTAATTTGCGATAAAACTTCTGAATGGCAAAACTGACATTACCTACTGATTATCGCAGCTTTTGGAGCAGTTTTCAAAATAGGAAAAGTTAAATAAAACATGGGAAAATGATAAATAGATATGAGACAGAGAGAAATCATTGTAGAAAGGGGTGTACAAGTGGTCCTGTTTAGTCATGTAAAGAAAGGTGTGAAAGAGTAATGATATATTTTACAAGGAGATCTTTAGGCGTCAATTTCATGTCTAACTTCATTTGACGGTCTTATCAATTCATTAGCACATTTTTCCGTCCTATGAATAGCATTAAACCATTGTAGAATACTGAATAGGTTTTGTCCAGGGGGAAAAGTTGTAGTGAATTGAGTCTAATATCCTTTTGAAATTTAAACATATTTTAAGATTTTGGTAGTTTATTTATTGAAGGGAAAAAACAGAAGCCCCCCCCAACTGATAGATATCTGCAAGTCATGTGACCTTCATCATAGCGGTTGATTGACAGTTGAAAGAAAGGTTGTAATTCATGTTAATTTCAAGCTATAAGCACAAACTATCTAATTACATGGCCCATTACTGCTTTCAACGGGCTGGCAGGGTTGAACAATCATTACTAGATTAATGATAAATGCATACTTTTTTTACATGGACAGAATTCGGGGTCCCTAAAAAAAGTGCAGACTACTTGTATAACCCTTTCCCTCATATAGACGCTTTCTGATGCATCTGCAGCAGATAGCTTTATGAAAACAAAGTGACAAAAGAAGAAATTGCTCAAAACAAGCAATTTCTCCTTTTGCCACAATGTTTTCCACTTTTAGTCATAGGTTATCCATTCAATTATAGAGATTTTCTATGTTTTGACAAAATATGTTCAAAGTCGTCTGCTGCAGAATTGTCGTATGAGGGAAAGGGTTAAGTGAATTCCAAAGCAAAGAAACATGTGTTGGTTGGTTAATTAACCCTTTCCCTCGTACAGACGTGTCTGCTGATAATTTGTTAGAAACATTGTGCCTGAAGGAGAAATAGTTCACAATGTTTTCAAAAGTGGTCTGCTGTAAAAGTCATCTGTATCAGGGGAGATAAGGTTAATGTGCGGGCACTCTCACCTAACCACAAACGGCAATGAATAATTTTTGTTCACCATTTTAAGTTTTTCAACCTGACCATAGTTGAAATGAATATTGGCTGATCAAAAAAAGAAAAGGTTTATAAGGCCGAAGAACCAGGTGACATGTGCATAAAAGTAACATTTTTAAGATTAAGAAATGTCCATTTACTAAGCTAGCAGTTTAAGGTTTGGCCAAACAATGTCTTTGAGTCCACCAAGTTATGGTCCTTTCACGATTTGCTAATCAGTTTATTGGTCATAAATGAGAGGGCTGACCCGAACTTAAAAAGGCCTGACCATTATGTGGACATAAACAGAATTCCTGCAATTTCTTGTGTCCCAGGTATTTAATGCATCACACAGTTTCTAGATAATGCATCAGACAAACAGTTGATTAAGTAGTGATAGAAATTAAGAAAGCAAAATAACTTTGGCTCTGTGTGCTCATGGACAGCAGAAGACGTGTTCACAAGTCTGCTAAGAGTAAAAGCTTCAAAATGTACCTGCAGGTGGGCAATGTTGAAATAGCTAGAGCACTGCAGTTCCAACTTTGATTGTGGTGAAATTTTCTTTATGTATAGAAATTGTACCAGACCACATTCCTGCGTACATTCGAGGAATTGATATATCAAAGGCCAGATGTCCAAATTTACAGGAGTTTTATTTCTGTCTGTCGGCTATTTAAGTGGTCAGTTTTATTTCTGTTTTAGAAAGGTTTTATTGGAAGTATGTTTACGTTGGACAAGCCTGCAGATATGTGTTTATGATCTTTCTCTTGGTGTTACTCAGAATTCCTTCAAATCTTGGAATTTCATCTCCTTGGGAGCTTCCAGCAGTTCCAGCAGTTCAACGAGTATTTCCTTGTATGACATAAAAGTATCAAGATCATTGGTCAATCTCTAAGGTGGGGCATGATGTGAGAATTCCGGCCTGTCATGATTAATTTTAGTTCTTTATTAAAGATATGTTACAGCTGCTGTGATTGGTTATTTTGAAATACAGACTGGTTCCCTGGGGTTCTCTGTCCAGTTTGATGGAAATGATAAGAACTGGATCTGAAACATCGGCAGGGATCCATCCAAGTCTATTTTTCTTTTGAAATATGATTATAAGAGAAACCCTTCTGGTGACTGTTGTTTGAAAACGATAAATGTCTGTTTGTGAGTTCTGTTCTGTTCTCAGTTTATCAGCAACTCCTGGCTAGAATTCAATGAAACTTGATTGGAATTAGGTTGCTCTGTATCGTAATTGGATATTTAACAACCTGTTTTCATGGTATCTCTATTTATAACTGACTGCCACCAAGGCATAGTGGTAGAGCGTCCGCCTCTGGTGAGGAAGATTGCGGGCTCGATTCCCGATCCCGGTCGGGTCATACCAAAGACTTTAAAAATGGTAGGAATGGCTGCCCTCCTTGCCACTGAGGGTTGCAGGGTAACAGTTATTGCCCTTAACCCTTTCCCTCATACAACAATTCTGCAGCAGACGACTTTGAACGTATTTTGTCAAAACATAGAAAATCTCTATAATTGAATGGATAACCAACCTATGACTAAAAGTGGAAAACATTGTGGCAAAAGGAGAAATTGCACGTTTTGTGCAATTTCTTCTTTTGTCACTATGTTTTCAAAAAGCCGTCTGCTGCAGAGGCGTCGGAAAGCGTTTATATGAGGGAAAGGGTTAATATATTCAGTGCCCAATCCAATGGTTTGATTTCTTGTTGTTTCAGAAGAGACTGAAATAGCATGCAAGGTAATATGGGTTGGGTGTTAATTTCATGCTGGTGATTAGTCTAGCCATGTCAAGAATTGCCACTGAGTTCATCTGGAGATCAAAGTATTGCATGTAATGAAAAGAAGCATCAGTTTTCACTGAACTAGCTCAGATTCAAAATTTCATTAGGAACCTGTTTAAATCTTGGCATTGATGCATAACTTTAAGAGAATGTTTTGCTTTTAAATTACATGATATGGATATAATTTATGAAGTTTTTGCACTCTAGGAATAATTTCGTTTATCAATTCTTAGATATCTGCATTATGGGGAGCCCATTTAATTGAATTCTCTTTCTCCTATAGTAAATCTTAATAAAATTGAAATCCAAGAGGAGTTTAACCCTTTCCCACCTGCAGATGCATTTTAACGCAATAGCAGCAGACAACTTTTTAAAACATTGATGAGCAATTTCACCTTTGGCCACAATGTTTTCCACTTTTAGTCATTGGTTTTCCATTCAATTATGGAGATTTTCTATGTTTTAACAAAATACGTTCAAAGTTGTCTGCTGCAGAATTGTCGTATGAGGGAAAGGGTTTAAAGTCTTATGCCAAACAGCAGACAACACTTGCTTATATATTACAAATTTATGCTGTCCATGTTTCCAAATGTAATTGAGCATCTTGGTTTTTTCTGACCATTCTTCACACACTATCTGCAGCACATTGCATTGAAAACATCTAGGCAAAAAATCTCTATAAATGGAAGTGCAATTATTTAATAGAGTTGAAAACAATTCAGTAAAAGAGAAACTTGCTCTCTGTATGAACAATTTCTCCTTTTGCTGTTTTGTTCAGATGTCTTCTGGTGCAGATGGTAAAAATGGGTGTGTATGTGGAAAAGGATTAATTGGAAAAAAACTGATGCATCTGCAACAGACCATTTTATGAACCATTGTGCCTTATGTTTATGTTTAGAGAGAGTTTCTTTATTTATATCCAAATGATTCAAAGTCAAACTGCATATTTGCTCTATGTTGGTTAACATTTCCCACATACAACAAACTTTGAAAACATTTCGGCAAAAATATGAAAATGAATCTGCATGATATGACAGTAATGATAATTATTGATAAAAGCTGAATATGCAAGCAGTTTTTGCTTTCGTCATAATAAAAGTTGTGTGCTGCATGCAGAGGCGACAAAGTACGTCTACATATGGGAAAGGGTCAACCCTTTCCCTCATATTGACGCTTTCTGACGCCTCTGCAGATGACAGCTTTTTGAAAACTTAGTGACAAAAGTAGAAATTGCTCAAAACGAGCAATTTCTCCTTTTGCCACAATGTTTTCCACTTTTAGTCACAGGTTATCCATTCAATTATAGAGATTTTCTATTTTTTGCGAAAATATGTTCAAAGTCTATATTTTGCAAAAATATGTTCAAAGTCGTCTGCTGCAGAATTGTTGTCATATGAGGGCAAGTATTAATTGAAGAGAAAGACAGAGTATAATTTTTCAATTAGCCCGTTTGAAGATAGTTTGTTGTCGGTGATTCATATTGATATACGGGCTAACATAGCTTGATGGCGGTGTTGAAATGCACCCAATTGTGCCCAATCGTTTGTAATTGGATTAATTTTTCAAATAAATCTAAATCAATGTTTAAACTCCATGTTTTGTACTCCCGGGTTATGTCAGTACACTCTGTAGGTATTACCTTGCCTTTCCACGGTCCTTTATCTTTATAGATAAACACTTTCCCCCCATGTACAAAAAAATCTAAAGCAGACATCTTTGAAAACTAAACACTTTCCCATGTACAAATATCTGCAGCAGACATCTTTGAAAACCTTTTGGCCAAAATATGGAAGATGTCTATAATTGAGGCATAAGTTACAATTTAGTGGAAAATGATGTGCGATTTCTCCTTATGCCACAATGTTTTCAATGTTGTACGCATCAGATTGATTGTGTGTGGGAAAGGTTCAAGGAAACAAATGAATTGATAAATTGCACTTAATTTTTTCAATTGTGTAGTACATGTAATTACATTGGTGAATATCAATGTATAGCTATCCCTTTCCCTCATATAGACGCTTTCTGACGCCTCCGCAGCAGACAGCTTTTTGAAAACATAGTGACAAAAGAAGAAATTGCACAAAACGTGCAATTTCTCCTTTTGCCACCATGTTTTCCACTTTTTGTCATAGGTTATCCATTCAATTATGGAGATTTTCTATTTTTTAACATAATACGTTCAAAGTCATCTGCTGCAGAATTGTCGTATGAGGGAAAGGGCTATGCGATTGTCATAGAAAAATTAAAATTTGCATTCAGTTTCTGTGCAAAAAATGTTCTAACTACATTTGAACAAAATTTTAGTGTTAGCAAATTAACTGATATAGGTTTCACATTTCAGTTATCGGACAAAATGAAAAATAGTTTTTATTTCAGAATTTAATCAAAGTACTGAATGCACAGAGAAGGCGATTGGTTGTCAAGGAAATCTTCCAGAATGACAAACACAAGATTTTCCCTAATATTTCACCAGCCTTTTGACTTAATGTTCTTATTGTAATGGGGCAATGTTGAAATATTAAAGAAACTAGAGGGCCTTGATGGCTTTAACCCTTTCCCACCTGCAGACACATTCTGAAGCAATAGCAGCAGACGACATTTGAAAACATTGTTGGCAATAGTTAAATTGCTCATGATGAGCAATTTCCCCTTTGACCACAATGTTATCAACTTCATTTAATAATTAAGCTATTTTTTATGGAGATTTTTCAGGTCTTTGTGACTGTTTTCAAAGTCGTCTGCTGGCAGATTTGTTGTATGTGGGAATATTAAAGGGTTAAATTGCTCACCTGAGTACAATGACTGTTATAATGCATATTAGTATTGAGAGCAATATATACCCTCATTGGGTAATTAACCCCTTCCCAGACATACATCAAATTTGCTGCAGACGACTTTGAAGTAATTAAAGCAAAAAATATGGAAACTTCCCATAAATAAAAGAACAATTGCTGAATAAATGAGAAAACCGTGTGCCAAAAGCAATTTTTCCATTATGTCACAATGTTTTCAAAAGCCGAGACTGCTGCAGACTCATCAGAAAGCATCTATATGTGGGAAAGGATTCAAAAGTACAGTATTGTTATTGATGCCTATGGTATCAATGGTGGAATGTAATCGTTGGTTGGTTGGCTTCTATGGCAACTCATATGTTTACCAAGCATCAACCTTTTGATATGAATGAAAAACTTAAAATATTTCCCTATATTAGAATTTTATTTAGCCTCTGAAATAATTATAAGGACAATACAATTATATAAACAATTTTAAAATTGCTGATTTATTATTTCTAGCTTCTACAGAAGGTCCAGTTGTGAACTCTACAACTACCCTGACATCAGTTTCTGTTGTCTCGGAGACTTCGATATGTACGTATTGTAACAAAAACCATAGCGAGATTAATTGTCTTTAGATAAATTGTCACGTTTCCAGACTTTTATTCACAATATTTAACATGGTGTGGCTCTCTTACAGGATTGAGGTTTTTCTCCATCATAGTACCATCATTAATTGTCTAAATATTTTAATCATTTTTCCTATCATGTAACAAACATCATTTGTGTGGCTAAACTAGAGGTTATGTTCGAGTGTTTTCTGTAGTGGTATACCATTGTTGAAGTTTGGGTGGCTAAACTAGAAATATATTTGAGTGTTTTCTGTAGTGGTATCTACCATTGTAAATGTTTGGTTTGATGAACATTTCACATCTCAATGTTGTGGTCAGCCGTGGTCAGCAAAGAGCTCTCAGTATGTCTGTCTGCAGGCTTAGAGTAATCCCATTTTCATTGCCATTCCTTTCTTCTTTCCCTGATACTTTTGACCTCTGATGCCCCTTGCAATGAATCTTTGAAAAACTTTTGGAAAAGGCGAGATTGCTCAAAACAAGCAATTTTTCCCTTTGTCCAAAATGCTTTCAACTATAAATTTTATAAATTTTCAGATCTTAACTTTTTTTCACTCAGATGTTTACATAGCATTAATTATGCCTCTAACAATGTAATATCAGGAGACTGGTTCAAGGTGACAGTGGCTAGATCTTTTATTAGTCGCCGGGCAGAAGCCCGCGACTTCTATTTTTAATAGCTTTTCGGAAATCACATGGGAGGGCGGCTTATTATTAGAAAGAAACAAATCTAGATGATTTGAACATATTACAATTGTGGTTGTTTACGAACACTAATAAATGACACATCTAAAATGAAATAAATATTCCGATTGTTTAATGTTTGCAGTTTTTTTTATTTCACTCGCATTTAAGTTTTTTGTCTTATTTACGAAGACAAAAGTGGTCCCTTCAAGACGTGAACCAACACCCCCTAATGCAGACTCTTATGTGTCATCATTGAGGTCAATTTCGGATTCTCCTTTTAATAGCAATTTTAACTTACTAAATGTTGTTTTCATGTTCAAAGAGATGTCTTGATTTGTGTAGAATTCATTTAATAATGTTAATCCATGAATATCTAAAGTAGGAACTGTTTCTAAGCTAAATATAGACCCTATTCTGTTGTGTAGTTTCGTGACCTTTAACATCGATTTTCGCGCATGCGCATTTCGATATGAAAAAGCGAGTGATATTATTTTATTTTAGACAAGTACAAGACGAATGTTTGACGCAAAGCGTCAAAGAGAAGCCGCAATATTTCGTTGTACATGTAGAAATAAGAAAAAAAGAACATTTTTAAATCCACAAACAATAGAACAATTTAAACTGTAGACGGTAATGCTGATATATTTCTCCTTTTGAAGACTTTTGTTTTCTTCAAATTACCTCCCTTTAAAGCAATACCAGGATATTTACCTTGTGATTCGAATAAGATTGACAAACATTGAAATTATATGAATTAATACTATTATTTAAATAAGTAACAACAGCAAAATTAAATTTAAGCCAGATAAATGTGTACACATTTCGTTAATTTTGTATAGATACCCTAATGTATAGGTATGTATATAAAATTTATAAGCAAATGTTTTCATTACTACGTTCCTAATGTTTGAATAGACTAAGGAAAGTCAAGAATACATAAATAAATCAATGCAGTCTTTTCCGGCGACATTGATGCCTTGCATCAACTTTCTCTTGTAACCCCTGTTATCACAAATACCTAACTGTTTCTACATCACCATCATGAATACTACCACAACTTAACTTGGATTTGAGCGAGTGATTGTCTCCCTTTTTTTTTTTTATCCATTTTAACTGTTTTATCATTTTGGTGTAGCGGAGTGAAATAGATTTTGACTTTTTACATGTATAATTTTGCTACTCTTCTGGCATTGTGAAATGCTTAACATATATATTTGCATTAATGCTTTCTGTGCCAAAGAACAGAAATGAAACTTTACAACTAATGTGCTGAATGAGTTATAATGGGTCAGGCAATTTCTAACCCAAAATATCTTCTTGCAGGATGGCTTGTGCATTTCTCAGAACACTCTGTTTATTGTATTTTTTAACTTTTGACTTCTAGCTAGAAGTATTCAACCTGTATATATTCTTTCTGACACCTGCAGCAAATGACTTTTAAAAATATTGTGACAAAAGGATATATTGCTCATGATAAGCAAATACTCCTTTCGTCTCATTTTTTTTAAAATTTTTATCCAATAATTATTGTTTATTCTAAGAGAGTTTCCAATGTTTTCAAAGTCCTCTGCCACAGATTTGTTGTATGTGGTTCAAACCTGAAATTGTAGGCTGTATTTTAGTCTTTGGCTTATAATTGCATTTACTTGTATTTTAGTATTGCAACTTTATATGCTTTTCATGAGCTTTAAAGTATATAATATGATATTTAAAATATTTATATATATATGACATTTCACGAATATTATACTTTTAATCTTTATAATATTTGTCCCGATTTCAATAAAAAATTACAGGAAAACACAATGTACTGATTAAATCTACCTATCATTATGAAATATGGGGATATTCTATTAACAGAATGCTTCAACATAATCTTTGCTTTATTTTTAGTGCCAGGAAGCGACAGTTTAAACGGAACCAGATTCAGTATGTACCAATGAATGCTTTTAGGAATTGTAAAATGTACCATTTCAAGCGAACCGCGTCTCAAGGCTTTGCTTGTTCATTGAAAGCTCGGATAAGTTTTAATACATAAGATCTGTGCCATTTAATTGAAACTTTCACAAAACTTGTGATAGTGGCAGAAAACATGCATTGGATAGTTACAATCATGGATGCATCTACACTTGTCGTCTCAAAATTTGGTTTTCCACTAGTGCAGCTCTCTAAGTATTTCTGGAGTTTTCACTGATCATATTAAACAGGCTTTCCCACATGCAAAAAATCGGCAGCAGCCAACTGATATGGAAAATATCTATAAATTATAATTATTGAAAAACCTAGAGTTGAGAACAGATTGGCCAATGGAGAATTTGCTCAAAATGGGCAATTTCTTCTTTTGCCAGAATGTCTTAAAAAGTCTTCTGGGTGCAGAGATGTGTCAACATGCACTGCATGAGGGAAAGGTTACTTCAGATTTCAACAAATGAATGTGTAGCCCAGCCGTTCTATATCCCTGTGCATAATACTTTCTGTTCTAATGACAAGAATTGCCGACAACTTGAGGACACTAGTTTGCTTGACTTGGTACAGAATTATTTTAGAATTAACCAAATTCAAAAATGCTAACTCATGGTTCTTTGGGTTATTATCTTAAAACGCTAACATCTTCCATCAGAAACTGTTCAATATCGTAGTATAACCAACACTATATCTAATATTGTAGAGCAATATATCTCATATTGTAGAGCAATTTATCTAATATTGAATAACAATATATTACTAACATTTCATATATACTCACTTAATGTATACCTCTTGTGTTCTCTCTGAAACAATCCTCTTTACAGTCTTTGTAACATATTTTGATACTATAAGATTTTCCCATGTTATATATTTAACCCTTTTCCCCCATACAAATGCATTTTGACACATATTCAGCAGGCAACTTTTTAAAACATTGTGACAAAATCTGAAATTGTTCAAATAGAGCATTTTCTCCTTGTGCCACAATATTTTTTAACTTTACGTATTTACAAATTACCATTTGATTAGGAGAGATTTTTTACTTTATTTACTATAGATAATTTTAAAGTCGTCTGCTGCAGATTTGTTGTATGTACGTGGCAAAGGGATAATTATATAATTATTCCTTTGACTGCCTGAACTGTGCCGCCGCCTCACCAAGTTCTACACTTATGAGCAATTTCTTCTTTTGCCACACTGATTTAAAAAGTCGTCTGCTTCAGTTGCGTCAGAATGTGTCTACAAGTGGGAAACTTGGATGGTATATCAAAGAGGATGTCATGTGTCACTAATTGGACCTGAATAAGGCTGATGTTAAACAGTTATCACAAACTTGAGACTTTTGATTATGAAAATAGAAACCCTCACAGGCTTTGTTTTGTGTAAGTATGCCTTCAAAACAGGAAGCCAGTTTAGGCTTATCAGGATATTGTAGATTTATGGGAATCCGGATTTAGTCTGGTATTTTTTTCATGTCCTGTTGGACAATTTGGCTAAACCGTTGTTTTCCACGTACAACAAATATGCAGCAGATGACTGAGAAAACTTTCAGGGTAAATTACAAATACTGCAGGGAATCGGTCATAATGCTTTCCCTCATATAGATGCTTTTTGACGCCTCTTCAGCAGACGGGTGGTTAGCGTCGGGGATTTCGAAACCGGGTGTCCCGGGTTCAATCCCTAGTCGCAGCACTACGGTCAGGGTGGAGTGCCCTTGGGCAAGACACATTTTCTAGCCTAGTACTGGTTTGTTTACCCAGGGATCATGAATATAAGTGAACTGTCGCCGTGATATAACTGAAATATTGTTGAAAGCGGCGTAAAACCCCAATAAATAAATAATTCAGCAGACAGCTTTTTGAAAACATAGTGACAAAAGAAGAAATTGCTCAAAACGAGCAATTTCTCCTTTTGCCACAATGTTTTCCATTTTAAGACATAGGTTCCAATCAATTATAGAGATTTTCTATTTGTTTTGACAAAATATGTTCAAAGTCGTCTGCTGCAGAATTGCCGTTTGAGGGAAAGGGTTAAAGGACGGCTTTTTGAAAACATAGTGACAAAAGAAGAAATTGCACAAAACGTGCAATTTCTCCTTTTGCCACAATGTTTTCCACTTTTAGTCATAGGTTATCCATCTGACATAATATGTTCAAAGTCGTCTGCTGCAGAATTGCCATTTGAGGGAAAGGGTTAAAGGACGGCTTTTTGAAAACATAGTGACAAAAGAAGAAATTGCACAAAACGTGCAATTTCTCCTTTTGCCACAATGTTTTCCCCTTTTAGTCATAGGTTATCCATCTGACAAAATATGTTCAAAGTCGTCTGCTGCAGAATTGCGGTATGAGGGAAAGGGTTAACGCTATCCCTGCAACCCTGAGTGCCAAGAAGGGAGGGAAGCCTGGATTACTATCATTTTGACCCGACTGGGGATGAAACTCTGGTGTCCCGATGGACGCTCTTACGTGACTGCAACACCACAGAGGTGGCGGTCCAAGTCTTAGAAATGATAGCATTTGTATTGACTGGAATATATCCCCTGACATGATATATAATATGAAATGATTTAGTGTGTCTGTTTATTTTCTTTGTTCAGTTCTAAGATATTAACCCTTTCCCTCATACGACAATTCTGCAGCAGACGACTGAACATTTTTTGTCAAAAAATATAAAAATCTCTATTATTGAATGGATAACCTATGACTAAAAATGGAAAACATTGTGGCAAAAGAATTGTATTGAGCAATTTCTTCTTTTGTCACTATGTTTTCAAAAAGCCGTCTGCTGCAGAGGCGTCAGAAAGCGTCTATATGAGGGAAAGGGTTAAAGGAAAATGAGACATTACTGTTCTTTACTGTTTCAAAGTTTCATTAATAACGGTATAGGGTTTAACCCTTTCCTTCTTACATATGCATTTTGATGCATTAAGACCGCAGCAGACGACATTCAAAGCCATTGTGGCAAAAGGAGAAATTGCTCATAATGAGTAATTTCTCCTTCTGTGAGCCACAATGTTTTTACCTCAATTCTATTAACATACATTTATTTACGCACATTGTTCATATTTTTGCCAAGCTAGTTTTTAACCCATTCGCACATGCAACAAATCTGCAGCAGACGACTTGGAAAACATCTTGCCAAAAATATAGAAACCCTCTATAAATGAAGGTTTAACCATTGAAGAGGGTTGAAAACATTGTGCCATAAGGAGAAATCGCTCATTTTGAGCAATTTCTTCTTTTGTTACAATATTTTCAAAAGTAGTCTGGTGCAGATGCATCAGAAAGCGTCTATACGAGGGGAAGGATTAAATGCATGTGCTGCTGCTGATTTGGTGTATTTGAGAAAGGATTAACATTCTCTTGCAGATAATTTAGGATTGGCAAAAACTAGTACAATAGGCAATTGGTTTGAATAATATATCGTTGACGCTTTTAAGTAATACAACAAACTTGTTAATCTGGAAAATCTGTTTACTGTCACATGATATTAGAAAACTGGAAAAAAAGAGCTCTCATTTCAGCCATATTTAATTTGTAAAGGGATTTTCTTGGATTTGAATTTAAATTAAAAGATATATAAAACTGCCACAACGCTGCCATATGACAGAAGTTGATCCATACTCGAGAAGCCGTAATGTTATTTATTTCCCTCTTACAGATGCTTTCTACTGTAGTAGACAACTTTTGAAACATTGCAAAACGAGATATTGGTCATGATGTTTTCGTCTTTATTCAATAATCATACTTTCACTTACAGAGATCTTTCACCAAATATTTTCAAAGGCATCTGCTGCAGATTTGTTGTATGTAGGAAAGGGTTATTGGTCTTATTTTCTGAGAGAAAATTACACAGCAGTAGATAGATTTAAATTATCAGATTTATTTACTGGGATAAACACTTTTTGGGGTTTCCAACGACCTTAGAAATAGTAACATTTTAGTTATGGCTTCCCTGATAGGTTGCAGGGATAGCATTTAAGAACTGATGCACTTGTGATACCAGCAATACCGGTAATGTACTTATGTTTACACATAATTATGAGCTATATACGGCCATCATTGCCCTCTTGTTTAATTTTTATGCCCCCGGAATCACCGATTCGGTGGGCATCTAGGTTTTTGGCCTGTCGGTCTGTCTGTCGAAAAAAACTTTAACCTTGACCACTACTTTTGAACCATAACAGGTACGGCTACCATATTTCACATGTGTATTCCTTGTGACATGACCTTTCTGTCAGTACCAATTTTTTGACCTTGCGACCTTGACCTTTGACCTAGATGTTGCCATTCGGGGGCATCAGTGTTTCACAAACACATCTTGTTTTGTGTCTTAAAAAGTTTCTGTGTCATGTTCTGTGACAAAAATCCAATGAAAACTTCAACCATCATCAATTGTGGTAATAGTAGTTTTGGTTAATTACCAGAAAAACCTTATTACTTTAGGTTTGACAGATTAGCATTATGACTAGTGCATTGGTGTCAGGATGAATACTACCAGTAGTACTGGTAATTTACCAAGGAAACACTGTGATATACTCTTAACCCTTTCCCTCATACATCAATTGTGCAGCAGACGACTTTGAACATATTTTGTAAAAATGTAGAAAATCTCTATGGATAACCTATGACAAAAAGTGGAAAACATTGTAGTAGAAGGAGAAATTGAACATTTTGTGCAATTTCTTCTTTTGTCACTATGTTTTCAAATAGCGTCTGCTGCAGAGGCGTCAGAAAGCGCCTATATGAGGGAAAGGGTTAATACTGCTGAAAATGCTGCAAAATAACATTCATACAAACATGATTTGTTGACAAACATGGACTCTTTCTTAAATGCAGACACTTTTTAAAGCCTTTGCAACTGAGACACATGTTTGAAAACATTGAGCAATTTTACATTTTTCCATAAAGTTTTCAACTTCATTCATAAATGTTCTTTTATTTATATAATATATTTTCAATGTTTTTTACTAAAAGTTTTCAAAGTCTACTGCTGCAGATTTGTTGTATGTGGGGTTAAAAATACTAGGTCAATGTTTGCATGTTCCCTGAACTATTTCTAGGAACCGATATTTTTGATAGTTAAATGTCTTAATCCTTGCAGCTGTTACATTGTATTTAAAACGGAATTTTTAACGTTTCTGCAGGTGTTCAAAGTCATCAATGAACATGGAATGAGTTTATTTTGTTTATGGTGGGGCAAATAGATTCAAATAAAAGGCTGTGTGGATACAATTATGTATCAAAGCTTTTGAAATATACTATGGAAGACATTATATATATAAGTAACCATAAAATTGCTCCCAATCCGTATGCTAGTCAATAAGTAATTTATGTTTTATATTGTTAAAGTGACATTCTTTTGCAAGTTCAAATGTTTTGAGAATTATTTCTTTTTATGGTGTTTAATGGTGCTTAATGGTGCTTTCAACAGGTTTTCAGTTTATATTTGGAAAACATTGTGGCAAAAGGAGAAATTGCACGTTTTGTGCAATTTCTTCTTTTGTCACTATGTTTCCAAAAATCAGCATTTCCTTGGTAAGTTAATTACCAGTACTTCTGGTCCATTTATCCCGACACCAGCGTAAGTAGGTCTTAATGAAAACCCCAAAATCCTGAGTGCTAAGATGGAAAGCCATTATTACCATTTTTGACACGTTTTGGTAAGACCTGACCAGAGATTGAATGTGCAATTCCCCGCAACTGAGATGGTTACTTGACCAATATGCACCACAGAGGAGGTCAAACCTCTTTTGTTGGAAACAACGAAAATGCGGGACTCATAATATTATTCATGATAATTACTCATATACAGAATGTCTAGTAACCATTGCATGTGCAGCTCTTAAATTATGGTATGTTCCTTACACACTCAGTGACAAACACTAACACAGTCTATTATGCACGAACAAAAGAAGACAAGGCAATATGTCACACCAATTTCTTCAAAGCTTACAAGAGAGAATATCAAAATCTAAAAATCTGTTGGAATTATTTGCTTAAGTGACGAGTACTTTGGTCAAAAAATCCCTTTCTGAACCGTTATATGAATTTCAGAGAAAATTGTTATTATTTATGACTGGAAGCTTTCATTGGTCCCACATGTTTAGAGGGAGAGATGAGAGATATATTGTATATTTACATCATATATTTCATCAAAACCCCCCAGTTTTTTCTGAAGAACTAATAATCACATTTTCAGGAGAGAGGAAAGTGGTGTTTTGTTTATGGACAATCTTCTTATAGTGTAACATCCTAAAAATGTCGACATGAAGTTGTTTATAAGCCTAAGATGATAGATATATGAGGGCTAGGAAAACTATCTTCCCCAAAAATTTATCAAACTTATTTCTCACCGGCTAGGAAATTATGATTTATTACCAGTGTGTATAGAAAGTTCTTCTGAATTGAGATTTAAAACTTAGCATTGACCAATTAATTTTATTTTCATTTTCAACCGTTTTAAGATATCACAACGGACATAAAATTGCCTTTTTAAAAAGGCAAGTGGCCTCTCCTGTTTGATGAAGCAGACAGAACAACCTTTTTCCTCGTACAGATACCTGTTTAACCCTTTCCCACATATAGACGCTTTCTGACGCCTCTGCAGCAGACTGCTTTTTGAAAACATAGTGACAAAAGAAGAAATTGCACAAAACGTGCACTTTCTCCTTTTGCCACAATGTTTTCCACTTTTTGTCATAGGTGGTTATCCATTAAATTATGGAGATTTTCTGTGTTTTGACAAAATACTTTCAAAGTCGTCTGCTGCAGAATTGTCGTATGCGGGAAAGGGTTAATGCATTTGTGCCAGATCATTTTTTCATGCCTTGTGAGGAAAAGTAACATTTTTTGTCTTTTGCCACCATGTTTTTAACCCTTTCCCTTATATAGATGCTTTCTGACGTCTGTGCAGCAGACAGCTTTTAGAAAAAATTGTAACAAAATAAGAAATTGCACAAAACGGGTTAACTCTTTTGATTTTCAATAACTTTCTACATAAGGAAAAACTGAAAACTTTTAATTTGAGAAGCAGACAGGAGAAAAAAATGCTAATGACATTGATTACTCTACAATGCTATAAAAAAAAAAGAAATGAAAAAAACATCTATTATTCGTTCAAGTTGGCCATAACCCAGGACTTGTCATCCCAAATTGAATTCTTTTCTATGTGATACCGTTGGCATGGGAACAGTACATTTGATTTGATTAATTTAACAAAAACCTAATTCCATTACATGAGCATCCGTCGCCGTCCATCTGTCAGAATGCCTTTGGTCATTCATTCAAGCTGACCAGTATTTACACACTCTCTGGCCAAATGTCGCCTCCCATTTGACCACAACGTCAATGTATTGTGTCCGCTTCATTTGTCAACAATAGCGAATGGATGGAGACTGCATTCTGAGTTCAACGTAATGCGACAAAAAAGTTTATTGGCAATGATGCTTGAAAATCATGACCTTTAGAGCTTTCACACATATGGATGCATTTTGAATCCTTTGCAGCAGGAATTTTGAGAACAAATTGTCGTAAAACGGTTGTAACTAAAATACGTATTTTTTTTACCAAGGTTAATCACCTTGCCATGAAGTCTTTATAAGTGTTAAAATCATTTTTCTTGGTAATCAATGGAAATTCTTCTGAGCAATGGCACCTAAATTTGCATTATTTACAAAGGGGTCAAAATTACCCCTAAACCAGGGTTTTCAAAATAGGTTTTTAGTTACAACTGTCTCATGCCAAGTCCTCGAAATGAGCAATTTCTCCTTTTGTCAATGTTTTCAACATTATTAAATACTACTACTTTCACTTGAAAAGATTAAGTTCACATTTTTATCCAGTTGTTTTCAAAGTTGTCTGCTGCTGAATTTGTTGTTAAGAATAGGTTAAAGCTGCTGACTGTCTGAGAAAAGATAATTAAATATAATTTCAGTATTTAAAATGTAAAATACAAATTATTTTGTCTGCCAAAAACTCATTTATTTCTTGGCTAATTGCAAATGAGCTATTGACGTTGTTGCATGTTGCATAAAAACTTCTGAAATCTGTATTTTGAAGCCCTTCTCTCATACAAACAGTCTGCTGCAGACAACTATGCAACTATTTAATAAAGTGACAATAAAGACAGAAGAAAAAGAATGAAGAATAATAATTGAATATAGATGATTATGAGCAATTTCTTCCTTTGCCGTAATGTTTTTAAAAGTGGTCTGCTGTAGATGCGTTGAATACATCTTCATTGGGTAAGGATTAAATTCTTTAACATATAGAGTTTGGTTCATTTATAAAAGAGAATGATGTAGGGACTACAAACCAAAATTCGTAACTCTTTAGTAAGTCCTTTGGGTTTTAGATTAAGTCTGCAAAATTCGAATTTTATCATTTTGACAAGCTTTACATTATTGTTTTGGACGACTTTAAACTGATAGATTTCACATATTTTCTTTGGCAAAGTACTGGATCATTTTGTTTGTTCAAGTCATTACGGAGAGGGAGACAGACACAGTTCATTCTTCCTCGCATTTGATGGTGCCAGTTTTGGTTCCGTTTCATTAATAAATACATGAGTTAACATGTGAATGGGCAACATGGTCTGAACGGTCTCAGTACAGCTAAGCAGGGAAGAATGAATCGAGTGTTTGCGCCATTATTTTTCAACTTTTCAAAATTGAATGCTTTCTTGATACAGATTCCTTTTGAAAGCAGAATTCAATGTCATCTTGACAAGCGTCATTTGTCTTCCATCAATGGGCTAAATAGTACAATGTGTGAAGGGTAGCCAGTAAAATTGCCTGGGTGAACAAAAAATTAATCAATCAATCAATCAATCAAAACAGACCTGGTAGAAATGCTCTAGATCAGACTGCATGAAGGTACCTGACAATATTAACCCTTTCCCTCATACGACAATTCTGCAGCAGATGACTGAACATATTTTGACAAAAAAATAGAAAATTATCTATAATTGAATGGATAACTTATGAGTAAAAGTGGAAAACATTGTGGCAAAAGTAGAAATTGCTTGTTTTGAGCAATTTCTTCTTTTATTACAGTTTTCGAAAAGCCAGTCTGCTGCAGAATTCAATGCTTGGCAATTTCCAATATGTAGATTTTCATGGGGAAATGGCACAAATTGTATTGGCGTTGGTGCTGAAGCCATTAGGGGCGCTTAATTAAGAGACTTGATTAAGATCTTGTCATCGCCCTCACTTCCATGGAGTTCTGAAGACTGTGATGACCTGTTGACCCCTCCATGATTAGATGGTGCATAATTTACTAAGAAGAGCGGGTGAGAGACTCATTTCCCAGTTGCATACAAATAGGATTCCGTACAATTATTACAAGGGAGGGAAAAATGTGGCCGGTTTCCAACTGTATCCCTCTTCATAATTACCCAACTAAACCCTCAACCCTTTCCCTCATATAGACGCTTTCTGAAGCCACTGCAGCAGACAGCTTTTTGAAAACAAAGTGATGAAAGAAGAAATTGCTCAAAACAAGCAATTTCTCCTTTTGCCACAATGTTTTCCCCTTGAATTTCTCATACATAGGCACCAGCTGGGGGTATTCATCACCTTCAGTTATATTACTAGTTTGTCATGCATCTGCAATGGACATTTTTTTCAACTCGTTTTCAATAATTCTGTACATACTTTCATTTCTAAGGGTTTTCCACATTTTCCCTGTTATTCAAAGCTCTAAAAGTAAGAGCATATTGTAGAGATATTCATCAGTAGACATGTTCCAAGTTGGCATAATCGTCCTATAACCCAGCATGTTATCTGTCTAATTGACTTGTTTCGTTTCCTGTTGTATCATAACTAGACACTATTATTGTTTCCATTGCTGATAAATCACATAAAAAACTATAGTATACAATATATCTTTTTCTCTGAGAGATATTCTTATAAACCGCCGTCTAATGTATCAAGCTTTGTTCCCTTCCTACATGCATACAGCTTTTAACCCTTTCCCACCTGCAGACACATTTTGACGCAATAGTAGCAGACGACTTATGAAAACATTGTGGCCAAAGGTGAAATTACTCATGATGACAAAATAATAAAACTATCTTTTATGGAGAATTTTCAGGTTTTTGTCACTTTGTTTTCATAGACGTCTGCTGCAGATTTGTTGTATGGGGGGAAAGGGCTACTAAAGACATCGCGGGAAAAGGAGAAACTGATGCTTGTTAATGAGCAATTTCTCCTTTTATCACAATTTTATCTCCCTAATAAATAATAATTACCTTCAATTTTATTCTAGATCTTCTCCAGATTTGTTATATAATGTTGGAAAGGGTTGCATAATAAAAAATTTCAACTAAATGTGACCAGAACTATTCACAGACGTCTGCTGCAGGTTTTGTTGTATGGGGGAAAGGGTTAAAGCTGTGTATAGTAAGTTATTTTGGTCAATCTTAAAAATGTACAAAGTTACAGTTTGTGATTAAATTGCAGGTTTTCATTGTTTAACCCTTTCCCTCATACGGCAATTCTGCAGCAGACGACTTTGAACGTATTTTGTCAAAACATAGAAAATCTCCATAATTGAATGGATAACCCTTTCCCACATACAACAATTCTGCAGCAGACGACTTTGAACATGTTTTGTCAAAAAATAGAAAATCTCTATAATTGAATGCATAACCTAATTGACTAAAAGTGGAAAACATTGTGGCAAAAGGAGAAATTGCACCTTTTGTGCAATTTCTTCTTTTGTCACTATGTTTTCAAAAAGCTGTCCGATGCAGAGACGTCCGAAAGTGTCTATATGAGGGAAAGGGTTAATTAATTTGATCTGTATATCCAGGGACGTAGATCTTTTCTACGTCCCTGGTATATCTAAGGACAGCATGGTGTGGTTGTTTTTTTTCAAAGCATTTATGACTGATAAATGAGACAAAAGATATGTGAGGGTAAAAAAAAGAGAATAGATTCATCACTCGAAAGGTAGAGGTACTTGCTGGCGTAATTGACTGCAGAAACATAAATCTGTTATTTAGCCCCCTATCTGTCTAATTTAATTGTCTGGAGACTTTTACTAATGTTTACATTCTACTCATTGCAGTTGTAGACTTCAGAGATGTAATGTTTAACCCCCAAGTCCCTCATACAGACACTCTGTCGCCTCTGAAGCAGACGACTTTTGAAAACATTGTTGCAAAAGAAGAAATTGCTCATGATGAACAATTTGTCCTTTTACAACAATGTTTTCCACCTTTAGTCATTGTAACCTTTATCCATTCAATTATAGAGATTTTCCAGTCTTTGACATAATTATTATGTTCAAGGTCGTCTGCTGCAGATTTGCTGTATGTGGGAAAGGGTTCACCAGGTAAACTCGTCATTGTTCATAATAATTAAGCTATTTCACCTTTTACCAGTGTTTTCATAAGTTTGTCTGCTGCAGATGAATCAAAATAAAAGAGACTTTTCTATTTTTTGACAAAATATGTTTAAAGTCGTCTACTGCTGAATTGTCGTATGAGGGAAAGGGTTAACCTGATGGTGGAACGTGCTCCCCCCAAACACAGAACTTTTAAAATATGTCTATTTTCCGAAACTTGTAATATCAAATCAGCAGACACAATAGTTTAATTTTCTCTAAGAAATATTGAAATGAAAGTGTACCAAACAAAATTTGAATTGACAGTAGGAAATTTAGGTTCAAATTAAATTGAATTGGAATTTATTCCATATCCCAAGATTACAAATTTTCGAGAATTTTTAGTATTGCAGTGCCCGTATGTTGAGAACATCTTTTAGATAATAATTTTAGTTTTTTTCTTGGTAAAAGATCCGGGATTTCTTTTTTTTTACCCTAAGGCATTCTTTTAAGAGTAGAATATAAATAATTATAACCTTGAACAAAAAATTCTAGATAACACTGCAGACTTCTTAATGAGATTATCACTTTGCTTTCCCAGGAAAAATGTTCCTCTGAGAATGCCCGGAGTGGTTTCAAATTCGCTGCTTTAGGGGTTTTACTCACACCATAGACCTAACACACGAATGGAAAAAGTTTCTGAATTATTAATACGCCAAATCACTTACAGAGAAAAATCATTAAAGATGCATGTCCCCAGGGCGTAAAAGATAATATATCCTGCATGTAGTTGACAAGCGAAAGGTGAGAAAGTGTATATAAAATATTGTCCTCACAAAATACGTCCATACTGTGATAGTAAATCAAGCTCAGGCAAGACAGAGCTTTATATATGCTCTTCACCTTCTCATTTTGAATTTACACAATATTGCATTAACCCTTTCCCTCATATAGATGCTTTCTGACGCCTCTGCAGCAGACGGCTTTTTGAAAACATATTGACAAAAGAAGAAATTGCACAAAACGTGCAATTTCTCCTTTTGCCACAATGTTTTCCACTTTTTGTCATAGGTTATCCATTCAATTACAGAGATTTTCTATGTTTTGACAAAATATGTTCAAAGTCGTCTGCTGCAGAATTGACGTATGAGGGAAAGTATTAAACCTTAACCTTTTCCCACATATAGACACTTTCTGATGCCTCTTCAGCAGATGACTTTTGAAAACACTCCTACAAAGGGAGAGATTACTCCGTACGCGGTCCTCTTGTTTTACATTGACTTCGTTTTTACATTGGGTTGTAAAATCTATATGGAAATAAGAAATACAAAACATTTTACTTCTTGGCTATTCTTTCCTTACTTTTCCTTTTGGATGTTAGGAATTTTCTTTCAGTCTCGGTTCATTTGCAATGTACTGGTAGTTCTGTAAATTACCAAGCAAATGCTATTGAAAGTAGCATAAAAGGCTATTGAAACAAGTTCAACGACCAAAGTTACGGGCAGACTTTGTATCAATTGGTTAACATAGAACATCGAGGATTGATTTAGTTATCGGACACCATTTTGATCTACTACACCTAGACATGCACCTTCATGGCGTCCGATACAGAATCATTAACCGATGCACGAATCTTATAGAATCTCATCAAGTCAAAAGCTGAATGTAGACCAAAATGAGATGTTCCATTCATTAACAATAAAATGTGCATAGTTCATCAGTCATTCTGCCATAGCTGCCATAGCTGCAATGAAAGTTTGGCTTCACTTAACCCTTTCCCTCATACGACAATTCTGCAGCTGACGACTTTGAACATATTTTGTCAAAAAATAGAAAATCTCTAAAAGTGGAAAACATTGTGTCAAAAGGAGAAATTGCTCGTTTTGGGCAATTTCTTTATTTGTCACTATGTTATCAAAAAGCCGTCTGCTGAGGGAAAGGGTTAAGTCATGACGTTGGTGTCTGTCTCTGGGAAAGAGTTAAATGCTTTCGCGTATTTCTGGTATTACTCAGTGTGCCATTGATAAAACATAATTGTCAGGGATAAGAACCAATTATGTCACAGATAAACTTAGCCTAATCAATGATAAACCCCGGAATCTTATTGATAAAACTTAATTGTTTACACCGCCAGCTGAAGCCTGCAACGGATTATGTAAGAAACTGGAAAATTAAAGGAAGCAACTAACATCAATGTGTAGTATAAATTATCTTTGGTAGGCTTGTTCTAAACTTTCATGAATCTGAGCAATAGATAAAATTGGAATCTTATTGATAAAGTCAACCCTCTCCCACATACAACAAAATATGTGTAGCCGATTACTTTGAAAATATCTTGGCAATTATATGGAACATCTTTTTGAATGATATAAGCTCAAAATTAATATGGGATGATGTTAAAAACATTGTTGCAAAAAGAGAAATTGCTCATTACGACAATGAAATACTGTTGTGAGCAGCATCAACCCTTTCCCACATATAGACGCTTTCTGACGCCTCTACAGCAGAATTAAGTCTTTTAAAATCATTGTGGCAATTTCTCCATTTGCCACAATGATTTCATCTCTATTCAATAATCATACTATCGATCAGATGTTCTATCTAGATCATCTAGAACATCAAGAGATGTTCTATATTTTGTACTTGATAATTTCAAAGTGGTCTGCTGCATATTTATTGTATGTGGGAAAGGTTTGAAGATTGTTCCAACTAATTCACAAAGTGACATTTATGATTTCCCTATTTTTTCCCAATAGATTATAACCTTGGTGGGTTATTGTCTTGTAGCATAAAATGAGAACATCACACAATTGATGTTACATGATGTCTTTGTATGTGGGCTTCAGAGTTGTGGCTGATGGGACACAGGTGCCCTTCTGATGGGTCATCAATTAGAATTAATTAGAGTGATAGCTTGGAGAATGTCATTGAGCTTTAACATAGAAAACGATACTTGTTTAACACACTTAATTAAAGCTTTTCTGAAATGCAGATGCTCTTTGGCACATCTACAGCAGATGACATTTTGAAAACATTTTTGCAAAAGAAATTGCTCAATTTTACTATTACCACAATCTTTTTCAACTTATTATTATTTTAACATCTTTGCATACTTTTATTGAGAAATCCATACTTTATAACAATGATAGTTTCTCAGATGTCTGCTGCAGATTTGGTGTAAGTGGGAAATGGTTACCCCTGAATCTGATACTTGTTTACCTCTCTTAACCTTATGGCAAGGGGTTTACCAGTTCTGAATGTTAATATCTTTAATTGGACTTTTGTCAATTAGGCTATGCTAATTGAAGTATCATAGTTCTAAGAAATGGTTTAATTTGCTAGATTAAAGACTTTATATCATATCTTGTTGGATTCTACATGGTCTACAGCTCAATTATTACCCTTTCCAACATACAACAAAACAGCAGCAGGACAACTGCTGCAGATCTCAACACATCACAAAGGGATAAGACATCACCAGGTATAAACTTTTTAAATGAAGGAATGCAAAGAGGACCTAGCTTTTGATTATTGTTACAGCCTTTTCTGTCATGGGAACACTTTTTTGTGTTACCTGCTTTTAAGTCAGGGATCCCTTGTATGTTGTCTGTCCGTCTGACATGATCAAACTTTGGTATTAGTTATTGACAGGTGACATTATGTGTTCCTTTGACCTCTCTTTGTGTTCCTTTGACCACTCTTGTGAAACCTTTCAGCTTTATAGGATAATAATTATTGATATATCAATGTCAAAGTATCAAAATGGAAATGGCTAAAAAATGTTGTACAAGGAAAATATAAACTTAGATCATTGTTGCAGTCAAACTTGTCTTCATAATGCAGCTAGCCATGGGATTATTAAAATGTGGCTGCTGAACACAGGTGACTGCATAATTACACTTCATTTAAAGATGAAAATGTTGTTTTGGTTAATCTGCTACATATCTTAAGTATGTTCATTGAGACTACAAAAGTGTGTTTTTTAAAAACCATCTGCATCATATTTATTTGATGTGACTCAGTCTGTGAGGTGCAGGCAGTGCTACAACATCATTAGAAAAAGCATTTTAATGTTTTTAAATTAGCTGTAAGAGCAAAAATACTTATCATGAAACCTTTATCAGATTATATTGACCCTTTCTCACATAAACAAATCCGGAGCAAACAACTTGGAAAAATCATGGGCACATATATGGAAAATCTATCGATGAATGTGTAAATTATTTAATAGAGTTGGAAACATAATGTGGCAATAGGAGAAATTGCTCATAGTTGACAATTTCTTCTTTTGCCACTATCTTTTCAAAAGTTGTCTGCTGAAAATTAAGTCAAAATGTATTTTATGTGGGAAAGGGTTTAAATAAATGAAGTTCTTGAATAACTCACTGAGTTATTACCATTGAGATAAAGTTTGAAGACATAGAAAAATGCTAATATGAAAATCTAATTCCTTACATATGAAATGATAAGACAAGAGACCCAAGCCTAAAAAGGCTTATCAGTTATAAAACATACATGCACAAGTAATTTGTTGTTTCTGGAATGTTTCAATTCTGATGTTTAAGATGAAATAAATCTAGATAAAAAAAAAATGTGTGTGAAAAGAATGATTTTTTGTACCAATCATACTTTTTTGCCTCACTACGGTACATAATGGCATCTGACCTTTAACCCTTTCCCTCATATTGACGCTTTCTGACACCTCTGCAGCAGACGGCTATTTGAAAACATTGTGACAAAAGAAGAAATTGCACAAAACGTGCAATTTCTCCTTTTGCCACAATGTTTTCCATTTTTAGTCATAGGTTATCTGTTCAATTATAGAGATTTTCTATTTTTTGACAAAAAATGTTCAAAGTAGTCTGCTGCAAAAATGTTGTTTGAGGGAAAGGGTTAATTAGCTCATTACCACATTCAGACAATTTATTGTGCTTCTGCAGCAGACTACTTTTGATGAAAGAAGAAGTTTCTTATAATGTGCAATTTCTCCTTTTTGCATCAATGTTTTCAACTTTATTTAACTATTATACCTTCATTTACAGATTTCTTCCCATATTTTTTCCATGATGTTTACAAAGTTGACTGCTGCAGGTTCGTTGGATGTGAGAAAGGGTATTATAATGATAGATATATATACCTACAGATGTCTCTAAATTATGCTTTAATCTTTTAAATATGTATTTCCTTCAATAATTTCTAATGCCAGAGTCCAACTTTAAAATGGCTTATATGGTAAATATTTTAATCTATGGTTCTGTCTTTCTATAAGGGAACATAAACAAGGATGTATGGGGGATGTTTTAAATTTATGGGGCCATAAAATGATGATTAGTGACCCCAAACAAAACCCTAACTGTCCTCTAATTGATCCATTCAGTAATAGAGGACCCTACCATCTTCAGCAGCCTGTTGTCTGATTTATGGTGAGCCTGTCTGATGTGACCCAGCATGCTGCCACCATGAACTTTTTGATGGATTATGTTACCTTATATGGATAAAATTTCATTTATACCAACCTTAAAACCACCCTTAACAGGTTGACCTCAGGTTTGATGTTTTAGTGTTGCCTGCCTTGGCAGGGAATCTCATTTGGATCATAATTGTCTGTCGTCTGTCCGTCCGTATATGGCTTTCCATCACACATTCACATTTTGGCCAGGAATCCGCCGTGGTCGAGTGGTTAGCGTCGGTGATTTGAAACCGGGCGTCCTGGGTTTGATCCCCAGTCGCGGCATGACAACCTTGGTGGAGTGCCCTTGAGCAAGACACATTTTCTAGCATGGAACTGGTTTGTTTACCCAGGGATCATAAATAAGTGAACTATTGCCGTGATATAACTGAATTAATGTTCAATGCTGCGTTAAACCCCAACTAAACAAATCACATTTTGGCCGCTGCAGATGGGTGAAAATGCATCTTCAAGTGGGAAATGATGAAGTCATATGATGTTTGAAAGCTTTAACCCTTTCCCTCATATAAACGCTTTCTGACGCCTCTGCAGCAGACAGCTTTTTGAAAACATAACATAATGACAAAAGAAGAAATTGCACAAAACGTGCAATTTCTCCTTTTGCCACAATGTTTTCCTCTTTTTGTCATAGGTTATCCATTCAATTATGGAGATTTTCTATGTTTTGACAAAATACGTTCAAAGTCGTCTGCTGCAGATTATTGTCGTATGAGGGAAAGAGATACTAGTGTGGTGTTACATATATTGTTGGAGCATACCTCAACAAAATGTGTTTGAAAGTGATAGCTCTACATCAGCTATTTTGAACAAGAAGCCGTTTGATTTGTGAGCCTATAGTGACATGAATGGAAAGTTTTTATAATCTTGATTTGTGGAAAGGAAGATTACCCTTTCCCACTAACAGACTCATTTTGACGCATCTGTAGCAGATAGATTTTTGAAAATATTGTTGCAAAAGGAGAAATGCTCATGATAAGCACTTTCTTCATTTGCCACATAATGTTTTCAAATCTATCATTGATAATACTTTCATTTAAAGAGATTTCAACCTTTTTGCCAAAATGTTTTCAATATAATCTGCTGCAGATTTGTTTCATTTTTGAGCAATTTATCCTATTGTCATAACGTTTTCAAAATAGGTCTTCTGCAGTCTCAAGCATCAGAATGCATCTATATTTTGAAAATGGTTTAACCCTTTCCCTCATACCACAATTCTGCAGCAGACGGCTTTGAACATATTTTGTCAAAAAATGGAAAATCTCTATAATTGAATGGATAACCTATGACTTAAAGTGGAAAACATTGTGTCAAAAGGAGAAATTGCTTGTTTTGAGCAATTTCTTCTTTTGTCACTATGTTTTCAAAAAGCCGTCTGCTGCAGAGGCGTCGGAAAGCGTCTATATGAGGAAAAGGGTTCCAAGGTGAAGAATTTATCATTGAAACTGTTTGAGTAATAACCCAAGCAAAGTGTGGCAACAACATTTTGAAATAGTTTTGTCAGTGATTAATGGTCCAGTAGTTTGTTGGATGACTTCAGTACCCCTAACACAGAGGCCAGGAGTCTTTATGGGCTCTCAAATGACGCCATCAAAGTAATACCTTTGTCAGGTTAACCCTTTCCCTCATATAGACGCTTTCTGATGCCCCTGCAGCAGACGGCTTTCTGAAAAAATAGCGACAAAAGAAGAAATTGCTCAAAACGAGCAATTTCTCCTTTTGCTACAATGTTTTCCACTTTTAGTCACAGTAACGTTATCCATTCAATTATAGAGATTTTCTACTTTTTGACAAAGTTTGTTCAAAGTCGTCTGCTGCAGAATTGTCGTATGAGGGAAAGGGTTAAAAGAGTTATGTTGGGTTTCATGCAGGACTGTTGTAACAAACTCTTGTTTAATAGTAAAGATGTTACTGTTTACCATTGAAACCTTGGTGTTGGAGTTAGGAAATGAGTCTTAGCCCTTTCCAACATACAGACGATTTCGCCCGCCTCTGCAGCTTTTGAAAAGATTGTTGCAAAAGGAGAAACTGCTCATGATGAGCAATTTCTCCTTTTGCCACAAACAATGTTTTCAGCTCTATTGAACAAGTTTTCATTGTGTTCAGATATTTGCTGTAAAGGGAAGAGGTTAATGTAAAATTTGTTTTTCTCTTATTTCATTCTCAGTGCTCTAAATGACTGTAAAATAGTTTTCAAACCATAAATCTTATTTTCTTTTTAACTATAGTAACAAAGAAATGGATACCAGTAACAGAGTGATGAAAGAGGCTCTGAAATAACTAATTGGACTACAATATTTTTCAAATTGATTATTTGATGGTAGCTGCGGGACGTAGATAAGATCTTATCTATGTTTCTGACGGTTGGACTTGATTGGTTTGGAGTTTTAAAACCGTTTTCAACCAAATTTCTGTCACATCACGATGACCAGTTGACCTTAAATGTTTTATCTGTTGACGGTTTGGGGTTTTTCCTGTTGGCCAGTTGTCCTTTTGTGTTTTACTTGTTGGCAAGTTGACCTTATGTGTTTTTACTTGTTGGCCACTTGACATTATATGTTTGTTCCTAGCTTTCTCACACCAGTATTCCACACAACATTCTTACCAAGTATCTGGCTACCTTCTCATAGAGACTATTTAGACCATTTAGTGTACAACAGTATTGTCAATCGTTGGAGAGAATGAATTGCCAAGCCACAATTCAAACCCATGCCCCCTGGATACCTCAAACCTGTCCCACATACAACAATTCTGCAACAGACAACTTTATAGTGGCAAAAGGAAAAATTGCTTGTTTTGAATATTTTGAGAAGTAAATTATTTTTCCGTGGATACTGAATACATCCTTCGGCCCAATTCACTCGTAAAATGCTTGTGACTTGGATTACATATGAAATCTGGGTAAAACAAGCATTCACAATAGTACTTTCAGTCTTCCTTTTTAGCTCGACTTTTGAAGAAACGAGAGCTATTGTCATCCGGTTAAGGTTTTTTGTTCAGCTCGGCTTTATTTTCTGTTTTCTATCAGTCGAGCGTCTGTGCCGTACGCGGTGCTCTTGTTTCATGTGCAATGGCACAAAAAGTATGAGGTTAATATATTTTTACAATATGCACAGTAAATGCATGCAACATTTAAATTTGCTGAATGTTGGAAAAAGGTAAGTCAGTTTTATAAATCAAACACCCTATCACCATTCTTGACAAAATGGTTAGCCCAGATCAGGCTTGCTCTAATATGATCCATCTGGTCTCAATTTATCATATTTATTCCTGTCAAGAATTATTTGGGTTCAAGCAAGGGGATGAGGATCTAGCCCTTCAAGGTGCCAAAATGTCTGCAGGAAAATTGACTGTATCACTGGTCAGTTTGTCAAAATGTACTGCTGCTATCTGTCCACAAATCACATTGGTAAGTGAGCCAGTCTGAAGTTTTAATGGACTGTGTCCCTGTAGATTTGTTTATGGTCCCAGACTGTGTCTCTCTAAAAATTTGTTTATGGTCCCAGTTTGTCTGTGTTCAAGCATTGGCATCCTTTTCAGAACAGTCTTTGACCCTCAGGTTTTGTTTGTTTGTTTGGACCCTTTAATACCAAGATTTTCACAACTAATGTTATGGAAAGATTACAATTTGGTCTAGATTGCAATCATTGGCACTGTTTAATGTGAGATGGTCTAAACCTTTCCCACTTGCAGACGCATTTTGATACAGACGATATTCAAATACATTGTGGCAAAAGTAGAAAATGCTCTTCATGACCATAATGTCTTCAACTCTTTTAACCCTTTCCCTCATACGACAATTCTGCAGCCGACGACTTTGAACATATTTTGTCAAAACATAAGTTATCCATTTAATTGAAAGGATAACCTTTGACTAAAAGCAGAAAACATTGTGGCAAAAGGAAAAATTGCTCATTTTGAGCAATTTCTTCTTTCGCCACTATGTTTTCAAAAAGCCGTCTATATGAGGGAAAGGGTTAAAACTGTTGTAAAATGAAGTCATCAAAATGACAAATGTAGATTACAAGTGACATTAGATCACAATTACTTGTGAAAGGAAATGAGAACCTGAAATAACTATCTCTTTATCCCTTTCCCACCTGCAGCCGCAGATTGATGCAATAGCAGCAGACGACTTTTGAAAACCTTGTGCCCAAAGGTGAAATTGCTCATGATGAGCAATTTCTCGTAATTGGCTACAATGTTTTCAACTTTATTTAACAATTAAGCTACCTTGATTTTATGGACATTTTTCAGGTTTTTGTCTCAATGTTCTCAAAGTCATCAGCTGCAGATTTGTTGTATGAGGGAAAGGGTTAACTCTTGTAAAATGGTGCTAAATAATTGCTATTCAGTAAAAAGTCTAAACTACAATTCAGCACATTTAATGGACATGGTCTGATTTAAGGGCTCCATAAACCCTTCACCTGATATGCCACTTTTAGGCTTTTTTTGAGTAAATAAGAAGAGAAAATGTAGACAACCAGTAATTATTATAGTATTCATGGTCAGATATAAACCCTTTCCCACACACAACAAATCACAATGAGCTATTTCATATTTTTTCCCTGTGATATTTTCTGAAGACCTCTTCTCCAGAATGTGGTTATGAATGTACAAGGTTTATCCACCATTTATTGTACCTTAATTAATTTACCTTTGTGGATATTTTAAGTCAATAACAAGCAATTTCTCCTCTCCCAACAATGTTTTCATAGGTCATCTGTTATAGATGATGTTGTAACACACATTTCTATGAAGGAAATGGTGCTATATATAATACAGTGGATAATGAAGCTCTTCAGAGAAATATAGGCAAGAAAGTCATTAATCAAGAACATCCATAAATTTACAACTTGATTCACTCCAACACTAAATCACCCCCACCACCACCTTAGGCGTGAAGTACTAAAGTCATGTCCTCCAGGCTTCTTGACCACTAAATCAAGCCACAAACTTGACCACCCTGGCTGGTCATTCATGATGGCCACAGTAAATCACTCTTAAATGATTCTGTCAAAAGTACAGTGTGCATTTCTATTGACACTTTATCTATGTACTACTTAATCCTGCAGCAGCATGCTGACTGCGAAAACACAAACTCCAAAATATGGAATCTCTTTTTTCCTGAATATTAACAATAATAAAGTTGAAAACATTGGGGCGAAAGTAGAAATTGCTCATGATGAGCTATTTCTTCTTTTGACACTGTTTACAAAAAAGGTCTGCTTTAAACTCCCTAAAATGCATTCTGCAAGATGAAAAGGGTTAATAGTCGAATTAGTTTATCTAGTGAAATATCTTCGAAATCTTACCCTTGTCTGGTCAGTCTGCCGACTATCCAATGGAGATACCACAAGAAAGCTGACCAAATGACAACATTTATGGCCTGAAGATATGTCCACTAATCACTTCTGATTAATTCTAGTGATTAAAAATACATTAAAAATATTTTCTTACTTCTGTCTGTCTTCAGTAAAGACCAGGGCTATCGATCCAGGGGTTTTAAGTTTGAAACACAGCTCTGACCTTCATTGTTTCGGATGGTTGATCAGTGCCGTTGGGACTAGTAGGCATCTTATTTCTTCTGCCAATAGGCTTAAAGTCTACATGTGAAGGTAGCTTAAGTTGCCGGGAAAAATGTTGTGTGGACAGTAACTGCATGGCTTGTGTGTGATCAAAAAACAAATGCTTAGGCGAACTGGTTGCTATGATATAACTAAAATACAGCTGAAACAGTGTTTAGAGCTCAAATCAATTAATCAGCCTTTGATACTGCATAGTCAGTTATCACTTTTTTGGGGAAGTTATTGTGTTATTATAAAAAATAAGGGCAAAGAAAGATGGAATTAGATCTCGGTCTAAACCCTGAGGTCTATAAACAGATTCCAATCACTTCTAATTATGATAGTCATTAATAGATCATTAGAATAATTTTGTATCATTAACCCTGTATCTTGGACAGCACTTTGATTAATGAATATTTATACTGGGGTCTCCGAAGATTGTGAACCTAAGCATTCAATGAAATATGCTGCTGTGGACTAAATGAATATTTATATACATCATAAATTATTTCTACACTTCTCAGTTGCTAGAAGTCAAAGTCATTAGAGAATAGGTTGAGAATAATTACTTCATGAATTTAGGATAATCACAAACTTAGGATATAAACAATGTTAACCATGTTAATCCCATTCATCCATGCAGTTGAATTTTGGACTGTACAAGACTGTTTGGCTAACAATTCATGAATCGGCCATGGCTGAGTGACTTGCAGTGGGGATTTCAGACCCACTGTGTCTCGGGGTTTGAGGCCTCCTTGTTGCAGCTGTGGTATTGGAGTGCCTTTGGTGCACATAAAGTTGCAACTCATTCCAAAAAGGGCTGAACTGGAAGTATCGATATAAAGCAGACACTGGCTGTTGGTTTCACATTTGATATCTGGACAATCAGATTATGGACATTAAAACACCCAAGAATGTCCATCTCTAGGGATGAGCCAAGGTGTTGTTCTTCCATTATTTGTTCAGGCAGGCATTATACTGAGAGTGTCTTACTTGGTAAATTAGTTAAGAGGCTGTCTTGTCTGGGGGCTATTGCCATTTATATAACTGAGAAATCTTTGGAATGGACTTTTCTGACTCCCTTGATCCATCATTTCTTAGAAAATGTGCACATTCATTTCTTTGAATCATTGTTGTAAATTTTCTGTAGCAGACAAATTTACAACAATGGAGAAATTTCTCATATTGAGCGATTTCTTATTAAACTTGAAAGTATTTGTTGTTTTGATACAATGTTTTCATTTTTTTCTACGATCGAGGCATCTTTGCTCATTTGAAACCTCGAGAATGTAATATTTAGTTCCATGCTTTGAAAGATATCTCATAAATTATCAGTTTGCCACTATTTTCGTTTGCTACAGATGTGTCAAAATACCTCTGCATATTGGAAATATTCTGTGAATTCAGGCAATATGGGGTATAGCCAATTAACTTTAACATTATAGCATTGAACACCTAGATTGCAATGGTATAGATTATTTTTATTGGAGAACATGTAACTATAGTGCAGTTGACATTCATGTGACAAAAATAGCCCGTTTGTCAATCAACGAAACAGAGAAATGCAAATATGCGTAAAATTGCGATAAAACTGTAAGTTGTAATACACGTCTATTTCCGAGTTTCAAATGGATTTCCTGTGTTGGTACCATTGTACTGGTAACCTGTTATTGATTGCACAATTTACTGGGAAGCCTTCTTAACCCTTTCCCACATTCTGGTGCATCTGCAGGTGACGACTTTAGAAATGTCATGGCCAAAGAAGATATATTAATTTGCTCATAATGAGTAATTTCTCCTTTTGCCTAAATGTTTTCTACTCTTATCATAATAAGTTGTATTAAAATTTATCTACTGGAGATTTGTTGTATGCTTGAAAGGGTTTAATACTTACCTGTTGTGCATATTGGAAAGAGTTTTTAACCCTTTCCCACATATAGATGCTTTCAGACGCCTGCAGCAGATGACTTTTGAAAACATTGTGATTAAAGTAGAAATTGCTCACAATGTGCAAATTTGGTATGATTTATGTAGGAATGGGTTAAGATAAGGAACTCAATTAAATTGTTATTTGACCTCTAATTCCTATGTTGTAGGTACTCAAAAGCATTGTCTTGTGGAGTCTAAAGGATGCTTTTGAGTACCTACAACAAAGGGTTTAAATGAGTAATAAGAGTGATTTTTGTTGAGCAATACCCTAGCTGGCTAACCTTAGTGCACTGCACATAAATAAACTGGCATCACACACAGATTTCATTGTTGGACCATGCTTTAGATTTCACTCTTTCCCTGATGTAGAGGATATTTGTTTAAAGCAAGCATTTGTGCAAAAGAACAATTTGTTCATTTAGCGAGTGAATTGGTTTTCCCCACAATGTTTTAAAACCAAACTACAAACTGCTAATTGTGTGGCAATAGGAATAATTAATCCTTTTTCAAAATATGTCACAATTGTTATTGAATTTAATGCAACTTCATAAAACATAATTCAGCATGTGGGAAAGGGGTATAAAGACCAGAAAGTTTGAGTTACAGGAATTTAACAGTTTTCAGGGTTAACAAATTGCATTCAATGGGCCTCCCTTCCTCTTTGACCCCCTCTATTAAAGGTACATAAAACCCTTTGAAGGATTAGCCATAATCCCTGCAGCCCTACTTGTCTTTGAAATATGGAATAATTTCCAGCATTGATGGAGTGGTTGGAATTGTGTACCTAATCCTTAGGAAATCAGAAACAAGGATTTAACCCTGTCCCATTGCGAGATGCATTTTGCATCGACATACAACTCTTGAAAATATTGTGGCAACATAAATTTTAAATTTGCTGATGATGAGCAGTTTTTCCTTTTGCCACAAAGTTTTCAACTCAGATTTATTGTATGTGGGTAAGAGATGCCCTTTCCCTGTTGCAAAGGACGTTTGGTTCCAGTTGAAGCAGTTAGTGACTTAATCAGATCCTTTAAAACTTTAAAAATTAGCAATCTGTTCTATTACCTTTGTCAAAATTATGTTTAATTTTCCAGATAATGCATTTTTTCCCTCACATGTTTTCTAAACAGATGATTACAAACATTTCAAGGAAGGCCGAGTTCAGGTACATTTCCGTGTCTTTGGGAGGAGGGAGAAAAAAGAAATGAAGTATGAAACAAAATTCAATGGGCAATACAGCTGGCTTATGTTTTGATGACATTTCATGTTTTAGAGTACAACTTTTTGAGTTTTTAGAAATTCACCATGAGAGTTTTTAATGCTGTGGTGGTAACAGTCTTCAACACTTTCAAAGCAGACACCTATACAGATATATTTTTATATTCGATAACCCTTTTCCACATAATAGACTCATTTTGACGGATCTGCTGCAAAGGACTGTAGAAAACATCGTGACAAAAGGAGAAATTGCTCATCATGAGCAATTACTTCTTTTGCCGAGACGTTTTCAACTCTATTTGATGATCATACTATAATTTATAAAAAGTTTCCATATTTAGGCCTAGATGATTGCAAAGTCATCTGCTATTGAATTGATTGTTAGAAAGGGTTAATTATGGCTGGAAAGGGTTCAGTGCAAGTTTGTGTTTCTGTACCTGCTTTTCTGCAATGCTTTATTCTGTAACATTATAATGAGAATCACAAAGCAATAAAGTTTGATCTTCTCACAGGAATTCCTACCTTTTAGCCTTGTTTTGAACTTGCCAAAAGAGTTATGTAACACTAATGGATTTGGAGTCTCTTTAATACCCAGGGTACTTTGAAGTCCAAAGGAAGAATGGTATTATTTGATCTTGTATTAATCCCCTCTATGTAATAATAAGGTTAACCCTGTTCCCTGATACATATACATTAAACACAAATCATTTGAAAACATTGTGGGAAAAGTAAATTTGGAGAAATTACTCCAGATGCGCCCTTTCTCTGTAACCTTTCCCCACCCCCAAAAAATGTATATCAAATTATTCCGAGGATAAACATTTCTCTGTAGACATTTTAACGTAGCAGCAGCATACAATGGAATAACCCTTGAAATGAATGCATTTCCAAATAGCAAATATTAAGATCCGCTTGTTCATCCATCAGCTTTGCTTTGTCATGGATCAATATATGCCAATGGTGGGCAGTCCCTCACTCCGAGTCCTCACATCAACCATGCATCAATGGTGGTCATTTACCATTGGACATATTTCCCAACCTTGTAGTTGTTAGTTGTCCAGGGGTCCTATGGATAAGTGGACTATCACTGTGACATAATTGAAATACAATGAATGCCCAGTTGCAAGGGACCCATAAATCACTTATCGATGTGTTCCAGTGATCTCTCCATTCATGTTAAACTCATATATGTATATTCAGCTGTGTAACTCATTTTACCCTAAATGTTTATTATGAAAAGCATACAATTCAAATAAATAGTGCAGCAGCAGTTTTGATTGCTTGTCTGAGCAATCAGACCTTGCTGCTATGTTGTTTTCCAAAAAACAACCGTTCAAGGAATTGGATCAATGCTCTTTTCGAATTGCCACATGTTCGAGTTATCGCATTGTACTGTTGAAAATGGCATAAATCCATAATAAATCGAATAATAGCAGAATTTATTTACAGGAAACTATTTTAGGAGAATTCCACTTCTAATGAATAGCAAGAGAATGTTTATTGTACAAATGAAAAAGTAACATACATAGTTACATGTAACAAAATTTGTACTGTAAATACTATGTTTATGTACCTCATTCTTTTCTTTGCACTAAAGGTTTCTTACACTAATGGACCTATACTGACTGTCTTTTTCTTGTCATCTGCCTTTAAGTCACAGAGACCACCATAACTGTTGGTTACTACAAGGGCTATCAATCAAGGGGGTCATGAGTTTGAACCCTAACCCGGCCAAACATTATTTCTAATGATTGCCAAATGTCCTTTTGGCAAGCATCCTTCCCAGTAATGTCTATATGAGAGGGTAGCCAGTTGCCTGGGAAGTGAATGTTGCGTGAAGCCAGGAAACACAAGAACTGGCTGCTATTACGCAACTGTTAAATACTTTTCAAAAACTAAATAACCAATCAGGAATCCGCTATGACCGAGAAGTTAGCAGAGGAGCTTTTAAACCGGGCATCCTGAGTTCAAACCCCAGTCTCAGCGGTCATGGTGGAACGCCCTTGGTCAAGGCACATTTCCTAGCCTAGTTCTTGTTTGAAAATTACTAGGAGAACATGAATAAGTGATATAACTGAAATAATATTGAAAACAGTGTAAAGCAAAACAATTAATCTGTGAATCAATTAAGACTTGAGACATTAATGACTGTGACTTCTTCATCATTCTGTATGTATGTTTCTCACATTTGACAGTGGTTATATTGAGCAATTTCCAAACTCTCAAAATTATGCATTCTGTTTTCCAGATATTTAAATTTTTTAAGACAATTTAGTTTTCAAAGCTGAAAACAATATGTTGACCCTAAACCACATACATCAAATCTGAGGCAGACAACTTTATATCAGAAACAGCGAAAAACTATTTAAATGAAAGTATTATCAATTACTAAATAGAGATGAAAAACAAAATGACAAAAGAAGAAATTGCTCCTTTGGCCATAATGTTACCCTTTCCCTCATATAGACACTTTCTGACGCCTTTGCAGCAGACGGCTTTTTTAAAACATAGTGACAAATGAAGAAATTGCACAAAACGTGCAATTTCTCCTTTTGCCACAATGTTTTCCACTTTTAGTCATAGGTTATCCATTCAATTATAGAGATTTTCTATTTTTTGACAAAATATGTTCAAAGTCGTCTGCTGCAGAATTGTCGTATGAGGGAAAGGGTTAAAAGTCATTTGGAGTAGATGCACCAAAATGTGCCCGGTAAAGATCTGCAGTGAACATGCACCACTATTCTACATACACAGTGCCCGTCGGGGTTCCAGTACCCTTACAATGTATTGACTGAAAACATAAGGAATTAATTTACAGGCTAAGTGCAGACCAGGTAGAGAATACTTTTTCTGCCAGACTTTCATAAACTCGACTGGCTCTTGAAATAAATGTCAGCCTTCAGGTATCATTATTTTATAAAATACTGCAAATCCCAATAGGTCTTCGGAAACAATGGCGCCATTAAAATTTCAGAGAATTAGACCTGCTTTATTCTCCTGTAAACCATTTCCCTCATACAACAAATCAATTGCAATTTATATGAAATTATGCATGATTATTGAAAAAAGTTGAAAAATACAAATTTTGGCAAAATGAGAATTTGTTCCCCTTTTGTTACAATATATTCAAAAGTGGTTTGCTGCATATGTGTCTACTTGTGGGTCATATAGTGAAATGGAATAGTTTGGAATCAGAGCTCTAGAGAAAAGTGTTTCATGTTCTTAAACTTTGGCCCAGAGACTGCTGACCGTCTCAGTGGTGCAGTGGTAGAGTGTCCCCACCTCGGGTGCGGGAGGTCGCTGATTCGATCCCCGTTGGGTCATGCCAAGGACTTTAAAAATGGTGCTTTGGTTTGCGGTGTTAATATTACCACTGCGAGTCTGGTGTCGGGATTAATGGACCAAGAGTACTGGTAACTTTCCCAGGAAACGCAGTGATATAACTGGAAAATTGTTGAAAGCGGCATAAAACACTAATCAATCAAACAACCAGAGTCTGCTGCCATTTGTTATATATGGGAAAGGGAAACATCTTTCAAAACAGACATCTTGCAGAGTTGTTATTGCATTAGAATAGTAGTACATTTTGTACATGTAATTATACCCCCTTCGAAGAAGAGTTGGTATATAGGAGTCACTGTGTCGGTCTGTTGGTCGGTTGGAAGCCATATTTTGTCCGGCCTATTTCTTACAAACCATTGGGTGGAATTCAATAAAAATTTACATGAAGTTTCTATACCATGGAAGAGGAGATGTGCATATCCTAAAGGTCTTACAATTGCATGTTATTTTACAGAGTAATGGCCCTTTTACTTATTAAGTTATGGTGTAGGTCAAGGTGCTGTTTTGGGGGTATTTATCATCTTCAGTGATAGTTCTAGTTATAACAAGTTTGTGATGAAATGTCACCTTGTAACCACTTAACACTTACCCCCATACGACAATTCTGCAGTAGACGACTTTGAACGTATTTTGTTAAAACATAGAAAATATCCATAATTGAATGGATAATCTATGACAAAAAGTGGAAAACATTGTGGCAAAAGGAGAAATTGCACGTTTTGTGCAATTTCTTCTTTTGTCACTATGTTTTCAAAAAGCTGTCTGCTGCAGAGGCGTCAGAAAGCGTCTATATGAGGGAAAGGGTTAATACTTCCTGAAAACCTTTTAATTTCAATCCAAATATGCATTTGATCAATTGTACTTTGTATCCAATTTGTGGAAACTTAACAATTAGAGATTTATTCACTTCAAAAGTGTTTTTGTAGATATGGAGTAGCTTAAATTAAAATGAATGGTCGAGTTAATTGTCACCAAGAACTTGGGTAATGTTCAAGTATGATCTTATTTGTTAACCCTTTCCCACGTACAACAAATCTGCAGCAGACCACTTTGAAAACATGCCCGATTTTATTTTTAAACTCCCTTTAAATGAAAGTACAATATTTGAAAACATGGTGACGAAAGGAGAAATTGCGCGTTTTGAGCAATTTCTTCTTTTTTCAAAAAGCTGTCTGCTACAGAGGCATCAGAAAGTGTCTATATGTTGGAAAGGGTTAATTGAAAAACTTAAAATCCATTTTGAAATGCCTCAATCTATTGTTCTATGCTGTAGACTCCTATAATACTTCGTTATATTGTAATATTAAATCCTCCGTGTAAAATCTGTTTTAATTACCCATAAGGTTCTGATATAAATTTATTGTTGAGCTTAATTTTTTATATACTTTTATTCGTTGAGTGCTCATAAAACACCGCTTTCTTCATATCCAGGGATTCCTTGAAAAGTACTTAAAACCCTTTCCCTCATACGACAATTCTGCAGCAGACGACTTTGAACATATTTTGTCAAAAAATAGAAAATCTCTATAATTGAATGGATAACCTATGACTAAAAGTGGAAAACATCGTGGCAAAAGGAGAAATTGCTTGTTTTGAGCAATTTCTTCTTTTGTCACTATGCTTTCAAAAAGCCGTCTGCAGCAGAGGCGTCAAAAAGCGTCTGTATATACAACAAATCTGCAGCAGAGGACTTTGAAACATTTATTCAAGGCAAATTAAAACTATGAAAAAAAAAAATCCGTGAAAGTGTGCTTATTGAGTATACAGTTATAATTTGTGGCATATTTAATTCATCTGCTGCAGAATCGGAAAAATGCATCTGTATGTGGGAAAGGGTTAACCTTTTACCTGATGCAATGAAGTTATAATAAGTGAAATTATTTTTTTTCCACTTTGTTTCAACATTTTAGTAGGTTAAAAGCGCGAATTTGCAATGCAATGCAATAGTCTAAAAACATTTGATAGCTGAGTGTTGTTACTTGAGGAAGTGGTTCACAAACTATTGATACGGTAAAGGATTTGAATTTGACAATGGCGCCAGTACACTAGAAAGAGTTACAAATAATTTCGTAGTTATTATAAGCTTGTAATATTCTCTGTATAAAAAACAAAGTAAATAATAATCTGGTTTGTCTACATTCTTTTTATTGTTGAAGGGCAATTTATCCTTAGCTATTAGCGGGAGTTTTTTCTATCTCAATTCCCAGAGGAAGAAAACAAATTCTTGAAAACTTTTTTTTGAAATTGCTTCCTTTGAAAAGATTTGAAGAAAAAACTGTTTACATGTTGAAAATTTGCTGTTGATTCTGAAACGAAATCATTGCGACAAAGGAGCTGATTGATCATTTTGAGAGCAAATACTCCTTTTATGACAGTTATCAATTGAAGTCAAACGGTTGGTTAAGTCTCCAGGAAGTAGACATCGAGCGTGATTAATATAAGCTGAAAGCTTGTTTTGCAATCAATGTAAATTAATTAAGTTTAAACTAAAAGAAATCTGCTGTAGACTATAACTTGAAGGCTGTTAATTAACTATTTCCTTCATACAACAAATCTGAAGCAGACTATTCTGAAAACATCAAGGTGAAAATATATGGAAACTTTATCTTTAAATGAGGTTTAATTTCTGAAAAAAGTTGACGCATTGTGGGTAAAGGAGAAATTGCTCAAAATGTTTCAAATGTTGTCGACTACTGCATGCAGAGGCATCACAGAAAGCATCTGTTTGTGAGAAATGGTTAAACAATTTAGAAGGAACCATGATCTACATAATCCATGTAATCCCTGATTCTTGAAGAAAACAAAGACAATGCAAAAACAAAATGAAGAAGAAAAAAATGTGCACATAAGGAACTGATTTCATAGCTTGACATCCCATAGACTGGCCTGCAGTTATTTATAGCATCACCTGCGTTTTCATGTAATATTTGATAAGCACCCAACTGACACAAGACTTTTTGATCTTGATTAAGTGGAGCACCTTCTCAGAGAACCATTCCGATGATAATACAGCATTCTCTGTGATTTTGATTGCAAAACATATGTTATAGAAGACATAAAATTGGTGGAAAAACACTGTAATGTAGAAAAGTGATATTTCCACAGCTGTATGAATGAACCTTCTGTTAGAATTGTTTCACTTCCTGTGTTAGGTTACATGAGTCAGCTTCTCTTAACTCAAAGGGGTGCATAGCATAATATGGTACTTCATGTTCTTAAATCTTTATTTGATGTTGTGGGTACTCAAGAGTATTTCCTTCTGGAGAACCATTAATTACAACATAGAACTTGACCCTTTCACACATGTAAACCCATTGATGCCTCTGCAGCAGAGGACCTCTGAAAACATTATAAGCAATTGCAAATTTTGGCACTTATATATTTTTTTCAATTCTAATCAGTTAATATAACTGTCATATATAGATATTTCCAATATATATTTGTCTAGGTCTTTTCAAAGTTGTCTGCTTGCTTGAAAAGGAATCGGCCGTGATCAAGTGGTTAGCGTCAGGATTTAAAACCGGGTGTCCCGGGTTCGATCCCCAGTCACGGCACAACGGTCATGGTGGAGTGACAAGGCACATTTTCTAGCCTAGTACTGGTTTGTTTACCCAGGGATCATGAATAAGTGAACTATCGCCGTGATATAACTGAAATAATGTTGAAAGCGGCGTTATAGATGGAGGTCTTACCCATCATATACTGTATAATTTACAATTCTCCAACAAACCATATGTTCTAGGCATCTGCCAGAACAATAGCAATGAGACAATTGCAATCATTACCTACAAGATAGGGTTAAATGATGGAAAAACAGCAAAGTTCATTCGATCTGAAACATCTGTTCTACTTTTCTTTTTTTCTACTGGTCTGAGGATTACCGATACAGATACGCCGGTTTTTTAGATTTACTCCACCAAATTGCTAATTTATTGTGTTGCCCAACATAATTTGGCTGCTAGAGTTGGAAATCATCAGATGAGCCATCAGATGTTGGTCCTGTATAGAATGTTGAAACTACAAAAGATGCACAAAATTATCATCCCATCCGTTGATTTGGAGAATAGTTTGATGCACCTTTTACCATGGCAGCAACAGACAATTTATGGGGAAAATGTATTGGGAGTTTGGCTTGTGAAAGCTGAAATCCTTTAAACAACTGATAATACTGAAATATGACCATATTACATTTTCAAGTTTTAGCCAATACGCTCATGTAAATCAAAGAAAAGAAATACAGTGAATTTAATATCTGTTGAAAATCGTAAAAGTCAGCATGGAAGTGTTGCATCATGTTTATTTGCAATAAAAGAGGATTTATTAAGCAAGTGAAGTAACTGAATAGTACAGAAATCTGTGATGTTTCTCCAGTTACTGATTCTGAGATGTAAGGTATCCATGTTTTACCCCTGTTGTTTACACTGAAATGGCTTCCTTTCATAGTAAATATGTCACAGAGATGATCAGTATATTTTGTAAAAAGACCCTTTCACATTCATTGATATTTGCCAATCCTTTAATCATTTAGGGCCTTTAACTTACACTATGATGCAAGACTTACACAACTAGTTTAACCCTTTCCCTCATATAGACGCTTTCTGACGCCTCTGCAGCAGACAGCTTTTTGAAAACATAGTGACAAAAGAAGAAATTGCACAAAACGTGTAATTTCTCCTTTTGCCACAATGTTTTCCACTTTTTGTCATAGGTTATCCATTCAATTATAGAGATTTTCTATGTTTTGACAAAATACGTTCAAAGTCGTCTGCTGCAGAATTGTTGTATGAGGTAAAGGGTTAAAGATGAGTTCATCACCTGAAGGCAGCTTAATTGATGTGATTGAATTAAATAAAATTCTTGCTTTTTAAATGCAGAAGATATTAAAAATAATCTGATAAGATGTCGAGACTCCATCTGAAGTTGTTACTGCATTTTCGGCACACTTTATCGCAAATTATTTAGATTTTGTTTCAAGGTGCAATTTTATGCAGGCTCCTTAATGTTAAATAAACTGCAGAGAACATATTTATCAGGAAGAAGATACCTTTTGATTGAAATCATACACCGCAGCTGCATCATTTTATAAAATAAATGCTTAGCTCTTGAATGCCCTCTATATATATGTTGAATAAAGTTTTTTTATTTTCGAAATATATATTCGTGGATAGGAGATCTTTTTAAAAATATGTTTCAACCCTATTCAACTATGAACAGACACAGTTTATTGCATCTGTTTACAGAGTAGACGGCTTAAAAAAATTGTGGCAATTAGATAGGAGAAAATGGTTATCATACGCAATTTCTACTTCTGCAACGATGTTTTACCGACATAGATTAGCAGGCGATACAATTAATTATGTTCCTTCGATCACTCTTGTCCTGCAATGCCAGGTACCTTAACTCTTTCCCTCATATAGACGCTTTCGGACGCCTCTGCAGCAGACGGCTTTTTGAAAACATAGTGACAAAAGAAGAAATTGCACAAAACGTGTAATTTCTCCTTTTGCCACAATGTTTTCAACTTTTAGTCATAGGTTATCCATTCAATTATGGAGATTTTCTATGTTTTGACAAAATACGTTCAAAGTCATCTGCTGCTATTTAATATGGCAACTTGTCTAGAGCTCTGTGATGGACAGACTGATGTAACCAATATAACTTGATCTGGAAAGTACTTAATGAATTAGGTCTTTTTGTCTGGGGAAGTCTATCAAATAATGCAGAATTTACCCTTTCCCACACATATTTTGTCGCGTCTGCAACAGTCAACGACATTTCAAAACCTCTTTGGTAATGAGCAATTCACCCTTTTGCCACAATTTTTACATCGATCTCGATTCAATTATGATGATTTCATTAAATTTAGATTTTCCATATTTTTGCCTAGACATTTTTGAAGTGGTCTGCTGCAGACTTATTGTATGTGGGGAAGGGTTAATAAACTAGCGGAAAAAAATAAGGTCAGATTAATTCCGATAGTGTCTGTATTGATGTCTGAAAACCATGCTGGAATATAGAGATTGTTTCAATCAGGGGGCTTTAACTTGACAGCTTTCCTGTCTAGGCTTTATCTGTCCGTAACCAGCCTAGTCAGACCGATTGTCCTGAATGCACGAAGTTGGATGATTTTTGTGTTTCAGCTTTCAAAAGTAATAGGTTAATAATATTGCCAAGTTTGAAAAAGGTTATAGGCTTAAATATCTATTTATGCCTCAGGTACCATGCAGTTTATCGGGAGCAGGAGATCAATATTTACCTTCCACGCCCCTGGTCGAGTCGTATATACGCCAAAGACCTTAAAAGTTGTTGGAGTGGATTCCCTTTTCAGGATTGCGTTGATTGGATACCAAGGAAATACTGTGATAACTAAAGCTGAAATACTGTTTAAAGCAGTATAAACAATATTCAAACTATCATGCAGTTTACATATTATTTTCTACTGAATTCAAATACGATCGTTATGCTATTTTCAGCCTCACACACTTTGCAGTTTTCTCAAATGTCATTTGATTTGAAATGCACTTAAAAAATAACAATAAGAGAAATTTTAGTGATGAAAGAGAATATATTGTGTAAAAAAAAAAGGAATTGATGGTATTCATCAGTAAGTTAAGCACATTAAGAGGAAATAAAATAATCACTCTGGGGAAATCGGTTCATACTTGATTTGATGAGAGAAATCAGGAGTACAACTTTTTGGGTGTTCTGATATTCTAAATTAAGTAATTCCAACCCATGGCAATCCGATGAAAAATAATTCCAGGATGGATTGGTGAATATAAGATGTTCTTGACACTTCTAAGATTTCAGATTAACCAGTTTTCCCTGACATACAACATGTCTGTAGCACTGATGACTTTGAAAACAACTTGGTAAACCTATTGAAAATCTATGAATTTAATTACTGAATAAAATTGAAAATATTGTGGCAAAAGAGATTTTGCTCATCATGGGCAAATGCTCCTTTTGCAACAATTTTTTTAAAAGTTGTCTGCTTGAAATGCCTTCATCTGCAGTTGGTTGAAATTGTTTGAAATAAATTCTGATTACAAGCAGTAATCTTTTAACCGGTTCGAATCCCAGCTTGGCCAACATTCTTTCCAATGTTCGACAAAAGTCACTGTGACATGCGTCATTCTTCTTTCGCCAATGGGCTAACAGTCTATGTGAAAATGCAGCCAGTTGCTTGGAAAGTATCATGTTACTGGTGTAGAAAGCAAGATAAACTGGGGTTCGAACTCACAAACCTTGGATTGACAGCTCACATCACTACCGACTGAGCTACTGTTAACCCTTTCCCTCATATAGACGCTTTCTGATGCCTCGGCAGCAGACGGCCTTTTGAAAACATAGTGACAAAAGAAGAAATTGCACAAAACGTGCAATTTCTCATTTTGCCACAATGTTTTGCACTTTTTGTCATAGGTTATCCATTCAATTATGGAGATTTTCTATTTTTTGACAAAATACGTTCAAAGTCGTCTGCTGCAGAATTGCCGTATGAGGGAAAGGGTTAATTGTTGTATGCAGTAAAAGGTTATGAAAGGTTATAAAAAACCCAGCTATCTGTTACAACCATAAAATTAGACAGGAGTTTGATACTGCAATTTTTAGAGGTTTCTATTGAAATTTATCTCTCATTTCTTTGTAGAGATATTGGCATTATTCTATAAAAGAAACTGATAAATAAAATGAAAATAGAAAAAAAACTGATTTTATATGTTGTATTCACTATAATAATTGAATGTTTGTCTCTTTTGAATGAACAAAACCACCCAGGAAGCATCTTAACAGATATGATCATGATGTTGAATTCGCCAATATACTAATTTTGTATTTATTTATGAAGAGATACCTATTTTTGACTCTTTGATATCTTGGGGGCCTTGCTTAAATGCATAACACCATCAAACTGTCTTGTAGATAGCGATCCAGTTATTATTAAGTAAGTGTTACATACAGTCTGGGTTTTTGTCCCCCGCTTTTAGCGAAAGCTGGGGACTATTATTTCTCATTCGTCAGTCAGTCAGTCCGTCAGTCCGTCCGTCAGTCCGTCAGTCCGTCCGTCAGTCCGTCAGTCCGTCAGTCACGCTGTCACAAAAACTTTAACCTTGGTCATAACTTCTGAACCGTAATAGGTACTGCTTTCATATTTCACATGTGTATTCCTTGTGACAACCCCTTTCCATCAATACCAATTTTTTGACCTTGTGACCTTGACCCTGATGAGTTATGGCCCTTTACCCCTATGTATGACTAAATTCATTTCCGGGCTATTTCTCTGCAACCGCTTTTTGGAATTTTATGAAACTTCATAGGAAGGATCACCACCAAGTGTAGATGCGCATATCGTGTTTGCGTTCCGGTTGGATTATTTTGCACGGAGTTATGGCCCTTTACCCCACCATCAGGCTATGTATGACTAAATTCATTTCCGGGCTATTTCTCTGCAACCGCTTTTTGGAATTTTATGAAACTTCATAGGAAGGATCACCACCAAGTGAAGATGCGCATATCGTGTTTGCGTTCCGGTTGGATTATTTTTCACGGAGTTATGGCCCTTTACTCCACCATCAGGCTATGTATGACTAAATTCATTTCCGGGCTATTTCTCTGCAACCGCTTTTTGGAATTTTATGAAACTTTATAGGAAGGATCACCACCAAGTGTAGATGCGCATATCGTGTTTGCGTTCCGGTTGGATGATTTTTCACGGAGTTTTACCCCACCATCCGGCTATGTATGACTTAATTCATTTCCGGGCTATCTCTCTGCAACCGATTTTTGGAATTTGATGAAACTTTATAGGAAGGATCACCACCAAGTGTAGATGCGCATATCGTGTTTGCGTTCCGGTTGGATTATTTTGCACGGAGTTATGGCCCTTTACCCCACCATCAGGCTATGTATGACTAAATTCATTTCCGGGCTATTTCTCTGCAACCGCTTTTTGGAATTTTATGAAACTTCATAGGAAGGATCACCACCAAGTGTAGATGCGCATATCGTGTTTGCGTTCCGGTTGGATGATTTTTCACGGAGTTATGGCCCTTACTTCTGAACCGTAATAGGTACTGCTTTCATATTTCACATGTGTATTCCTTGTGACAACCCCTTTCCATCAATACCAATTTTTGTGACCTTGACCCTGGCGGGGGACCATGATTCTCTGAATTTGCTTGTTTACTGAAAAGCTTCCTCGTTTGAAGCTGTCTTTGAGCTGTCTTTAAGCAATATGTGTGTCAATAATTGATTTATGAACTTAAGATTTTCAACTGCATTGGATTTAATGTCAGTTTATTCAAAACAAAATTGGCCTTCAGGTACTGCTAATTTCTGTAAGAAGCAAGCTGCAAGTTTGGTAATATTTAATATATCTATTGAAAGTGTAAGTAAGCTTCATATGGGTACACAAGTATGTTTAAAAAGAATGCTTGATACAGAACTTTTAAAGGCCTAAAAACTCGTGCATGATCGACTCTACATGGCTAGCATCCCCTTTATTTTTTATGCCTTATGCAAAATTCAATAAATTAGATTGCAGTTTAATCAGTCCCCCCACTTGTAAACAGCTTTCCTTTGAAACCAAGAAAAGATATGTTTGATATCTTTGGGAGCAGGGGCTGTAAATCACTGTGAGGTTGGTATAGTTGCCGTAACCCGGGATCAAGATGTTGTAAAATATAAAACATTATACACCAAACAGGTGAGGCTGTAAATCTATAGCTTTTCTAACAAAATCTGCCCCTCAATAAAGATTCCATATGTTTTTCATTTCACCCCTTTCCCGCTTACAACAACTCTGATAAAAAAACGTCTTGCCAAAGATATATATGGAAAATCTCTATTACTCAATGTATAGTTAATGGATGAAGTTAAAAAATATTATGGTAAATGAAGAAAATTGCTCATTATTGACAATTTGTCCATTTGCCACCATGTTTTCAAACAAATATTTTCTGCTGTTGATGTGTCAAAATGTGTCTGCATGTGGGAAAGGGTTTACAGTCTCTGAGTGCCATAACTTTTCCTAGGTTCCCTGAACATGTTTCACATAGAATTTATGTAGATCCAAGCAGATATTACTCTGTCTGTGCATTCACCATGAGCAACTTGTTGTTATTCATTTACGACATGCATCAGTCATAATGAGAAAAAGGAGTCTTTCATCATGAGAAATCTGTATTAGTCTTTATAAGAAAACTGAGTCAATGATCATAAAAAATCTGTGTTAGTCATTATAAGAAACAAAGTCAATAATCATAAGTAAACTGTGCCAGTCATCATAAGTAAACTACCTGAGTCATCATAAGTAAACTGTGCCTGAGTCATCATAAGTAAACTGCCTGAGTCATTATAAGTAAACTGCCTGAGTCATTATAAGTAAACTACCTGAGTCATCATAAGTAAACTGCCTGAGTCATCATAAGTAAACTGCCTGAGTCATTATAAGTAAACTGCCTGAGTCATTATAAGTAAACTGCCTGAGTCATTATAAGTAAACTGTGCCTGAGTCATCATAAGTAAACTGCCTGAGTCATTATAAGTAAACTGTGCCAGTCATCATAAGTAAACTACCTGAGTCATCATAAGTAAACTGCCTGAGTCATCATAAGTAAACTGTGCCTGAGTCATCATAAGTAAACTGCCTGAGTCATTATAAGTAAACTGTGCCAGTCATCATAAGTAAACTATCTGAGTCATCATAAGTAAACTGCCTGAGTCATCATAAGTAAACTGTGCCTGAGTCATCATAAGTAAACTGCCTGAGTCATTATAAGTAAACTGTGCCTGAGTCATCATAAGTAAACTGACTGAGTCATCATAAGTAAACTGCCTGAGTCATTATAAGTTAACTGTGCCTGAGTCATTATAAGTAAACTGTGCCCAAGTCATCATAAGTAAACTGTCATCATGAAAAAACAGCATCAATCATCATAAGCAATTTAGGGTCATTCTTCACAAGAAAACTGTGCCTGAGTCATCATACAAACTGACCTTCAGGATTTTGAAAATGATGGTTTATGATCAAACTTCATAATTGAGTAGTTTATCTTTGATCATAAACCATTTTCTATTGACTCCTAAGAATGTATGTATGACTAGATTTTTGAACAAGGACAATGCTCATTGTTGTTGTTGATTGGTGACGTTGTTTATCCTCGTGCTCATTGTTAACTTTTTCCCAATAACATAAAAAAATCTGCTGCAGACGACTTAAAAAATAACATAAGATGAAATTTCTCCCTTTTAGAATATATGACTAATTTGCAGCAGAATGACTTCGAAAACCATCTTGGCAAAAAAAAAAAAATATGGTATTAGAAGCTTACTGAATGAAATGGAAGTTTTAAAACCATTCAAGTTGAAAACCATTCATGAGCAATTTCCCCTATTGCCACAATGTTTTCAAAAGTCATCTGCTGAAGGCATGTCAGAAAGCGTTGGTTACCTTATGCTCCCAATTTTATAAATTGAACCTTTTCCAAGCAGACGACTTGCTATTTAACCCTTTCCCTCATATAGACGCTTTCTGACTCCTCTGCAGCAGACGGCTTTTTGTAAACATAGTGACAAAAGAAGAAATTGCACAAAACGTGCAATTTCTCCTTTTGTCACAATGTTTTCAACTTTTTGTCATAGGTTATCCATTCAATTATGGAGATTTTCTATTTTTTGACAAAATACGTTCAAAGTCGTCTGCTGCAGAATTGTCGTATGAGGGAAAGGGTTAACTATCCTTTCCCACTTGCAGACGCATTTTGACGCAATAGCAGCAGACAACTTTTAAAACATTGTGGCCAAAGGTGAAATTGCTCATGATGAGCAATTTCCCCTTTGGCTACAATGTTTTCATCTTGATTTAACAATTAAGCTATCTTTTATGGAGATTTTTCAGGTTTTTGACTTAATAATTCCAAAGCTGTCTGCTGCAGATTTGTTGTTTGTGGGAAAGGGCTATAATGTATCAGGTAAATGGGTTAAAGCCCCTTTTCGCTTGCCAGTGCTCACATTTTGAAGTGGTTGAACAAGGCCCTAAATGAGATTTTAAATTACAACTCATTTATCCCACTAGGGAATCATCATTCCCCACCCAGACCACCTTGTAACAGTTTTTGTTTCGTCAATTTTCTAGAACAAATAATTATTCATGCTCTAGTTTTCCCTGTAGGAGCTACTTTTGTGAGAAAAAATGGTTTCAATTCATTACATACTAGACAATGAATGCTTTGAATTAGGCTTACTGTGCACCAATTAAAGAATCACATGAGAAATGTTAGTTTTTCATCAATTTACTTTCAAACTGTTTATGTTTCTTGTTTTTTAACCCTTTCCCACCTACAATATATCTGCAGTAGATGCCTTTGAAAACATACTGATAAAACTATTGAAAATCTCTCAAAACTGAAAGTATAGTTTTTGAAAACTATTGAAAACATTATGGCAAAAGAAGAACTTAATTCTCATCATGAGTAATTTCTTCTTTTGACACAATGTTTTCAAAACTATTATAGTCTGCCGTAGATGCATCTACATTTATGTGGGAAAGGGTTAAATGAAGCATGCCTAAATGGCATGGTGACATATAGGACCACTTCACCATCGACTGTCCGTCCGTCTGTCCATCCATCTCTCCATCATGCTTTAATTTACTTATTTAACCCTTTCCCACATATAGACACTTTTTGACGCCTCTGCAGCAGATGGCTTTTTGAAAACATAGTGACAAAAGAAGAAATTGCTCAAAACGAGAAATTTCCCCTTTTGCCACAATGTTTTCCACTTTTAGTCATAGGTTATCCATTCAATTATAGGTGTTTTCCATTTTTTGACAAAATATGTTTAAAGTCGACTGCTGCAAAATTGTGGTATGAGGGAAAGGGTTATTGGAAAGTTCTTAATAAATAGCCCACCTGTACCTGTGACATAAACCAAATCTGCAGCCTGCAGACTATTTTAAAAACATGTAGGCAAAAATATTGAACATACTTCACAAATGAGAGTTTAATTACTAATTAGAGCTGAAAACATTTAGGAAAAAGAGCAGTTTCTCCGTTTTGCTTCGATGTTTTTTAAAAAGTCGTCAGTTGCAGATGCTCCAAAATGCGGCTGCAAACCAGGAAGGATTGGGTTTAGAACAGTCCAAAGTTCTAAAAGTCATTATAATCCTATTAAAGGGTCCTCTTAAGAATTTAAGTATGAAACTTAAAATCAAATTTAATAAACGACAAGAGTTTTACACTTATGAATTTTAACCCTTTCCTACATACATATCATATGTACAGCAGACGACTTTGAAAACAAGCATACTGCGACGATGGTTCTCTCTTGTCTCTACTCTCACGACACCCCACGAATAATGAAACAAGCTATCTAGTTGTCGCGAGAACAGCGTCAAATTCACTTGAATATTTCTTCTCCTCGTGTAAAAGTACGGGAAACGGAAGTTGTAATGGCTATGTGAAGTGCTTTCTGGTTGGTCGATATTTGGTCGTGTCCGGATTTATAGCCAATCAGCGATCAGGTAATAGGAAACCATTTCTTTTTGTGTCGATATATTTAGTTTTGACGTGTCTGTTTCCACGGAAATGGTACCCCTTACGGCAACTCAAATATTAAGAAAACGAAGAGACGGATAAAAAATCGGGACGATCATTCGATGTAGCAACTGATGGGCTACACAACGCACACCGAGTGGTTTCTAAATTCGAAAAACTGTGGGAGGAGATAGTTTTCGCAGGAAAAGCGTTTTAAATTGTCAGCAAAGGTTTAGAACAGTCCAAAGTTCTTAAAGTCATTATAACCCTATTACAGGATCCTCTTAAGAATTTAAGTATGAAACTTAATCAAATTTAATAAACAACAAGAGTTTGACACTTATGAATTTTTAATGTAAAGGAAAATTGAAGGATTTTAGAAATGATGGGAATGATTTTCTTCTCACAATTAATATCCCTTTTTCTCTCTCAATATTTTATAAACGTACATGTCTGCTTTAGAGTTTTCAAAAGCAATTGATTTAACTCTTTCCCACTAATGTAGACACATCTTGATACATCAGCAGCAGACAACATTCGAAAACAATGAAGCAAAATGAAAAATTGCTCAGGATGATCAGTTGCTCCTTTTGCCACAATTAATTTCAAACTATTCAGTAATTTTCGTTCATAGAGTTTTCTACATTTTTGCAAAGATGATTTATCATTTCTGAGTTTCTGTTTTCAAAAAGCTGTCTGCTGCAGAGGCGTCAGTAAGCGTCTATATGAGGGAAAGGGTTAAAAGACCTGTTTATTCCCCAAAGATTATCCTGTTTCTAAAGCCTAGGAGCTAAATCTGGAAGCTACTTTATGTAACCCTTTCCCACATGCAGTCACAATTTGACGCATTCTGCAGCAGACAACTTTTGAAAATGTTGAGACAGAAAGAGGTAGTAATTGCTCATAATTAGCATTATATCTCTCATTAAAAGTAAATACTTTCAGTTGTAGAGATTTTCAATATTTTTATGAGATGGTTTTGTAACCCTTTCCCTCATACGGCAATTCATTCTGCAGCAGACGGCTTTAAACATATTTTGTAAAAAAATAGACAATCTCTATAATTAAATGGATAACCTAATGACTCAAAGTGGAAAACATTGTGGCAAAAGAAGAAATTGCACGTTTTGTGCAATTTCTTCTTTTATCACTATGTTTTCAAAAAGCCGTCTGCTGCAGAGGCGTCAGAAAGCGTCTATATGAGGGAAAGGGTTAAAGTCATATCTGCTGCAGATTTGCTGTTTGTGGGAATGGGTTAATTGCCAACTGTTTGTCATTATAGCTCTGTAATAAACACATGCAATGTCATAAAAACAATTGCATTGTGTAGGGCAGTTGGCTCTCTCTCAGGCTGCTTTATATTGTTGCCTGGCAAAGCTTCATTTAACCCTTTCCCACATACAATCTAATCTGCAGCAGACAGCTTTGAATAGAACTGGTGAAAACTATTTTGCCACATTGTTTTCAAAAAGCCGTCTGCTTCAGTTGCATAAGGTGGACGCATTTTGACATCTCTTCTGCAGACGACTTTTAATAACATTCTGACAAAAGATAAAATTGCTCATAATGAGCATTTCTCCTTTTGCTACAATGTTTTCAACTCTTTTTAATAGATATGCTTTCACATATATAGAGCTGAAATTCCTTATTTTTACCAAGATGCTTTCTGCCTGCGGGAGAAGGGATAACTTTAACCCTTTCCCTCATATAGACGCTTTCTGACGCCTCTGCAGCAGACGGCTTTTTGAAAACATAGTGACAAAAGAAGAAATTGCACAAAACGTGCAATTTCTCCTTTTGCCACAATGTTTTCCACTTTTTGTCATAGGTTATCCATTCAATTATGGAGATTTTCTATGTTTTGACAAAATATGTTCAAAGTCGTCTGCTGCGGAATTGTCGTATGAGGGAAAGGGTTAACACTTTCCCACATGCAACAACTCTGCAGCAGACGACTTTGAAAACATACCCGAATTGTTTTTGGGAACTTCTTTTAAATGAAAGTACAATCATTGAATAGAGTTGAAAACATGGTGAGAAATTGCTTGTTTGAGCAATTTCTTCTTTTGTCACCATGTTTTTTTCAAAATGTCGTCTGCTGCATAGGCTTCAGAAAACGTCTATATGAGGGCAAGGATTAACCCTTTTTCTCATATAGACGCTTTCTGACGCCTCTGCAGCAGACGGCTTTTTGAAAACATAGTGACAAAAGAAGAAATTGCACAAAACGTGCAATTTCTCCTTTTGCCACAATGTTTTCCTCTTTTATAGTCGTAGGTTATCCATTCAATTAAAGAGATTATCTATTTTTAGCTCTACTGGCCAGAAGGGCTTATGTCGTGGTGATTTGTCCGTCCGTCCGTCTGTAAACAATTTCTTGTTAACACGATACAGTCTTCACTTTTGATTGTATCTCAACCAAACTTATACAGTAGTTAGATATCCATGAGAGCTCGGTTCCTTTCGAAAACCAGCCAGATCCGCTCATGCATGACTGGATTATGGCCCTTGAAATGGTCAAAATTGCTATAAAAGAGCTTGTTAACACGATACAGTCTTTATTTATTTTTAGCTCTACTGGCCAAAGGCCAGAAGGGCTTATGTCGTGGCGATTTGTCCGTCGTGCGTGCGTCCGTCCGTCCGTCCGTCTGTAAACAATTTCTTGTTAACACGATACAGTCTTCACTTTTGATTGTATCTCAACTAAACTTATACAGTAGTTATATATCCATGAGAGCTCGGTTCCGTTCGAAAACCAAGATCCGCCTATGCATGACTGGATTATGGCCCTTGAAATGGTCAAAATTGCTATAAAAGAGCTTGTTAACATGATACAGTCTTCACTTTTGATTGTATCTCAATCAAACTTATACAGTAGTCAGATATCCATAAGAGCTCGGTCCCTTTCAAAAACCAGCCAGATCTGCCCATGCATGACTGGATTATGGCCCTTTAAATTGTCAAAATTGCTATAAAAGAGCTTGTTAACACAATACAGTCTTCTTTTTTGATTGTATCTCAACCAAACTTATACAGTAGTTAGATATCCATAAGAGCTCGGTTCCTTTCAAAAACCAGCCAGATCCGCCCATGCATGACTGGATTTAGCCCTTGAAATGGTCAAAATTGCTATAAAAGAGCTTTTTAACACGATACAGTCTTCACTTTTGATTGTATCTCAACCAAACTTATACAGTAGTTAGATATCCATGAGAGCTCAGTTCCTTTCGTAAACCAGCCAGATCCGCCTATGCAAGACTGGATTATGGCCCTTGAAATTGTCCAAATTGCTATAATTGAGCATGTGAACACAATAGAGGCTCCATTTACTATCTGATCTTCACCAAACTTAGATAGTAGTTAAATATTGATGAGAGCTTGGTTCCTTTTGAAAATCAGCCAGATCCGCCCATGCAAGACTGGATTATGGCCCATGAAATTGTAAAAATTGCTATAATACAGCTTGTGAACACAAAAGAGCCTCCATTTACTACCCGAGCTTCACCATACATACATGCTCTGGATTGAAAATGACCAAAGAACCATACCAGTAGAGCATAGGCCCTCATGGGCCTCTTGTTTATTGTATCTCAACCAAACTTATACAGTAGTTAGATATCCATGAGAGCTTGATTTGTTTCGAAAACAAGCCAGATCCGCCCGATGCATGACTGAATTATGGCCCTTGAAATTGTCAAAATTGCTATAATAGGGCTTGTTAACATGATACAGTCCTTATTTTTGATTGTATCTCAATCAAACTTATACAGTAGTTAGATATCCATGAGAGTTTGGTTCATTTCTAAAAAAAGGCCAGATCTACCCATGCATGGCTGGATTATGGCCCTTGAAATTGTCAAAATTGCTATAATACAGCTTGTGAACACAATAGAGCTTCCATTTACTATCTGATCTTCACCAAACTTAGATGGTATTTGAATATTGATGACAAATTGGTTCCTTTTGAAACAAGCCAGATCAATGCCAGTAGGGCATAGGCCCTCATGGGCCTCTTGTTTGGCAAAATATGTTCAAAGTCGTCTGCTGCAGAATTGTCGTATGAGGGAAAGGGTTAATGTGTCTAATAATACCACTACTGTTGCACGTGTTGTAATTAAAATGGTCGCAAACAATTTCTTTTATAACACCCTTTTAATTAGTAAAATGTGTGTTTGAAGTAAATGCAGCACCGGAATTTGTCAATTACGTTCCCTGCAGGGAAAAAACCTGACTGTATAAATAACTTATTTTATATGCAATGTTCGTGACAAGCTATCTGTGATCCGTTTTGTGCTGATGAATTTCACCTGCATGTGTTTTATGTGGAGTCAATATATAATTTGGTAAACAATGTTTGCTATATGTGGTACAGCACAATCAGTGATATTTAAACCTTTTCCCACATGCATCTGCCATCTGATGCCTCTGCAGCAGACAACCTTTGTAAACATGGTGACAACAGAAGAAATTGCTCAAAACGAGCAATTTCTCACCATGTTTTCAACTCTTTTTAATCATTGTACTTTCATTTAAACATGAGGTATTGATCATAATGAGCAATTTATCACTTTGCCACAATTAAACTTATATTTTTAGAGATTTTCTTTATTTTTGTCTGCATGTTTTCAAAGTCGTCTGCTGCAGAATTGTTGGATGTGGAAAAGGGGATTTTAACCCTCCCTTAAATGCCCTCCTGCAGATGCATTTTGAAAACTTGGCAACATGTAATTTCGCCAATTCAACAATGTTTTCACACTAGCCTAACATTAGGATTAACCCCTTCCCTCATATAGACACTTTCTGACGCCGCTGCAGCAGACGGCTGTTTGAAAACATAGTGACTAAAGAAGAAATTGCTCAAAACAAGCAGTTTCTCCTTTTGCCACAATGTTTTCCACTTTTAGTCGATTTTCTATCTTTTGTCAAAATATGTTCAAGGTCGTCTGCTGCAGAATTGTAGTATGAGGGAAAGGTTTAAGAAGTTCACAGATGCTTTTCCCAGTCAAATTCGTTAAATATGAAAAATGTAAACAGACCCTGTTGTATAAGGGCTCATTATTCTTATTGAAAATGTCTATGAACTCTTTCCCACATACAGACACTTTCTGAATCCTTTGCAGCAGGAATGATGACCTTTGAAGACTTTAATTTTGTCAAACGGAGAAATAGTTTGATATAATGGGCAATTTCTCCCTTTGCCACAATGTTTTCAACCCTATTCAATAATTATACTTTCATTTGATTTCTTATACATTTGTTAGCATGTTTTCAAAGTAATATGCCTGCAGGTTTGTTGGGAAAGGGCTTACTCTATTATTATGTTATATATGTAAAAACTTTATTCTAAATATATTTTTTCTTGTTTTTCAGGTAAGTGTCAGATTTTCATCATTTGAAAGCCCAAAGATGTCCATTAAGTATCATTTACTATTTTATTATTTATTTAACTCAAAATTAGAACCTCCTCTACCAGACCCTAGCTGTAGCATGGCCTTTTACTAGAATTATGTGTCTAAATCTTTGTGACCGCATCTGTGGTGTAGTGGTTTGAGCGTCCACATTGGGAGCAGCAGATCATGGTACAACCCCCAGTCCAGTCATACCTAAGACCTTTAAAGAATGGTAATAACTACTTCCTCCCTTGGTGCTCAGGGTTGCGAGTAAGGCATTACGACTGATGCTTCATTCTCTGGATAAGTTATACCGGAAGTACTGGTATATTTACTCAGACAATTATGTGATATGACTGAAATATTGTTGAAAGTGGCGTCAAATGCCATTCAAACAAACTAATTCTTTGTTACGAATAGCCTTTCCTACATACGAATCTGTATCAGACAACCTTTGAAAACATCAAGGTGATATAGAAAATCTATATACATTAAAGTATATTTATTGATAAAAGTTGAAAACATTATTGCAAAAGGAGAAATTGCTCATTATGATCAATTTCTCATTTCGCAATAATGTTGTCAATAGTAGTCTGCTACAGATATGTACAAATACATTTTCATTTTGGAAAAGGTTAGCTAAAGGGACTAATTTCAGACTAAAAGAAGTCAATGACTGCAGAAAGGGGTTATATAAACAGATAACTGATTATTCTGAAATAGAGGCTGATTCCCATTTGAAAATGTCTTTTAATCTGTTGCAGAATACTCCAGGGGAAAATACCTATAAAGATTTAAAAGTAGAGGCTTTAGATATGAAGTGAGATTGTTTAAAGTTGGAGTTGTTCCAGTAGATGCGGGATAGCATTGAAATGTCATGGTTTTGGCATACTCAATGGTGGATTTCCTAAATGGCTGTAATTGCATTTTGTTTGATGCACAGACTCAATTGCAGCGGACAACTTATGAAAACATTGTGGCAAAATGAGAAATGGTTCATCATGAACTCGATTCAATAATTATACAGTCAAACCTGTGCTAAAGACCACCTTTGAATATATGGCGATTCCCTGTCTACAGCATCCACTCATTTAGTTTCACAATTACTCATTTTCTGCATGAATGACCCTGCAAGTAAAGACCACCTGTGAACAAAGACCAGATTGTTGTAATCCCATGGGTGGTCTTTATACACAGGTTCCACTGTGCTTTCATTTAGAGGGATTTGCCATAGTTTAGCTGAGATTTTTATTCAAAGTTGTTTGCTGTAGACTTTTGGAAGTTCACCCTTTCCTTCAACCAAATTATTTAATCATTATTTAACAACATTGTGGCAAATAGAGATATTGCCACACTGTTATCAACAAATCTGCAGCAGACAAGTTTAAAAAAGATCTAGTGAATTATGTGAAACATGATCCTCTTAATGAAAGTGTAACTATTGAATGCAGTTAAAAACCTTGTGACAAAAGGAGAATTTGTTCATTCTGAGCCATTTCCCTTTTTTGTCAAAATGTTTTCAAAAGTTGTCTGCTGCAGAGGTGTCAAAATGCGTCTGTGTGAGGGAGATGGGGGTTAAAAGGTTGGTCCCGCCCAGCAACAAAAGCAACATGGAATTTCTCTGATTTATCTCTATTAGATAGCTTGTATTACATAGAAAATGTTGTAATTACAACTTATAAAGGGATGCAGCTGTAAAACTCCACAGATATGCTTATTTGTGGTAGTTTTTTGCTTCAACTTCTACTTTTAGAACCCTATCTTTTATCCCTTTCCTTCATTTAGACGCTTTCTGACGCCTCTGCAGCAGATGGCTTTTTGCAAACATAGCGACAAAAGAAGAAATTGCTCAAAACGAGCAATTTCTCCTTTTGCCACAATGTTTTCCACTTTAAGTCTAAGTTATCCATTAAATTATAGAGATTTTCTATTTTTTGACAAAATGTGTTCAAAGTCGTCAGCTGCAGAATTGTTATATGAGGGAAAGGGATAACTATACAGGATTGAGTCAGTGGTGCAGTGGTAGAGCGTCCTGCTAGGGTACCGGAGATCGCAGGTCTGGTCCCGGCCGGGTCAATACTAAAGACTTTAAAAATGGTATAAATGGCTGCCCTCCTTCACAGGCGCTCAGGATTACGGGGTTCAGTATTATGGCTGTCTGGCTTGTGTCAGGATAAATTGACGAGCAGTACTCGGTAACTTTAATACCAAGGAAACGCCATGATATAACTGAAACATTGTTGATAGCGGCGCAAAGCACCAATCAATCAATTGGATACCTTTCCCTTCTACAGACGTTTTTTTGTGGTCAATCAGCAAAGGACTCATTATGATTAATTTCACCTTTTGCCACAATTTTTCAAGAGTTGTTTGCTGCAACTGTGTCATAACTGCTCACGCTTTTTGTGTCACCTGCGTAGCATGGTAGCTAGGCACTTAGGGATTACTTTTTTTTTTTGTCCGGTGTCTGTCTGTCTGTCCGCCTGACCGTCCCTCTGTCTGTCTGTCCGTCACACTGACAAGGCCCCAGCAGTTCATTATGAATATGCATGAAGGCCAAACTATACTGGATGAAAAGACTGCCTGTCTGTCCACCTGACCGTCCGTCTGTCTGTCTGTCCGTCACACTGACAAGGCCCCAGCAGTTCATTATGAATATGCATGAAGGCCAAACTATACTGGCTGAAAAGACTGCCATGCAATTAATTATTCCCACATAATGTTCTAGAACTGTGACAGACAAAAGGGTATGATGGCTGGTGGAAAAGAGTGTCTTATGCTTTATCAAAGAAGTAACTGAGTTCAGCAGTTATATATACTAATAGACACAGGGTGGTTACAAAGTAACTTTGATGCTTTTCCGGTAGACATCTTTTAAAAAACATTTTGGGGAAAGGACTGTTTTAAAACCCGAATAAATAGTAAGTTCTCCTTCGCCCAATCCACCGTTATATCAGTTTTTAAATGTTTCAAAGTTGAATATCAGGTAATGGGGTTTAACCCTTTCCCTCATACGACAATTCTGCAGCAGACAACTTTGAACATATTTTGTCAAAAAATTGAAAATCTCCATAATTGAATGGATAACCTATGACAAAAAGTAGAAAACATTGTGACAAACGGAGAAATTGCATGTTTGTGCAATTTCTTCTTTTGTCACTATGTTTTCAAAAAGCCGTCTGCTGCAGAGGCGTCAGAAAGCGTCTATATGAGGGAAAGGGTTAACCCTTTTCCAAATACAGCAAATCTGAAACAAATGACTTAAAAAAATCTACACGAAGATACAGAACATTTTGATATATTAATATATATTTTAATGGGATAGAGTTGAAAACACTATTGCAATAGAAGAAATTGCTCATTATGAGCAATTTCTCCTTTGGCCACAATGATTTAAAAAGAAGTCTGCTACACTGATGAGCCAAAATGAGTCTGTAATAGGGTAAGATTCGAAAAGTATATATTAAGTCTAATGTTTGAAATACCACTTGAGTTTTACAGGGGGATTTAACATGTATGTTTACCATAAATTATAAACAAAACCAGGAAAAAGACATGTTATATCTCAAAGATCTACAAAACCTAAGTGTATCTGTATATTTTTCTCTGTCATCCACCATCTTTTGCAAGAGGTCACTTCGTCCCTAACATACCCCCCATTTTTGAATGTTTTAGACCCATTCTAAATTCAAGAGCAATATAATACAATATAGAAATAGTAGCCGTAAACGTATTTTCATATGAGTACACGTTGATACTGCAAGAGCTCTAAAAGTTTGCATTTCTAATATTTTTGCTACATTCTTTTGTAGAGATTTTCCATAGTTTCTCCTAGATATTTCCAAAGTCATCTGCTACAGATGTGACAAAATGCGTCCGGTGAGATAGAGGGCTGTGAACAGGGTTAACCCTTTCCCTCATATAGATGCTTTTGGACGCCTCTGCAGCAGACGGCTTTTTGAAAACATAGTGACAAAAGAAGAAATTGCACAAAACGTGCAATTTCTCCTTTTGACACAATGTTTTCCACTTTTCGACATGGGTTATCCATTCAATTATGGAGATTTTCTATGGTTTGACAAAATACGTTCAAAGTCGTCTGCTGCAGATTTGTCGTATCAGGGAAAGGGTTAAAGAAAGGAAATGAAAGGGACATGGTATAAACATGCATTGCTCGATGGACAGCTATGAACATAAAATCTGTTTATTGAATAATCAAATATTTATGTTTCGGGACATTAAGTATCTTGGTACTGCAATACAAAATGGTGTCTGTGGGAATATTATACACTTTCATGTCACATTTTGTTTAACGCTTTCCCACATGCTGACTATACATGCAGCAGAAGAAGACATCCAAGTAAAAATATGGTAAATCTCTATAAATGACAATCAAATTATGGAATAGTGATATGATTCTTTAGATTACCCACACCATGGGGTCTGAGACACAAATACGGTTTTTAGAACATGACATTTGCCCCTTATATCAAGCTCTGCTGGTTATCCTTTTATCTCGACCTCTTGATTGAAATCTGATTCTGTGCATTTTTTTTGCAATTGAACAATTAACCGTCTTTTTCAGTTTAATTAAGTTAATTAAGTTAATTACATATGAATCTGATTATGCTTTGGACCTTATGCAGATAACATGCTTTACGACAAGCATTGCCCTTTGATGACAGGCAACGGGACTGATAAGAGAATCATATTGCATGACTTCCATTCATTATTTAAAAAAGCTGAAGTTGTGGATGTTGTGGTCGGAGAAATGAGTCAATTCAGTTTAGATTTTTGTTTTGATGGGGTAAAAATCGGCAGTAGAAGACTTTGAAAACATGCTTAGCAAAAATGTGAAAAAAATGTCTGAATTAATGTATAATCATTGAATGGATCGAATTGGAAACATTTCAAGGTAATTAAGAAATTGCTCATTAGGAGCAATTAGTCGAAATCTTTTAAAAAACTGCTAATGTTTCACAACGTGTCATCATTTTGGAGAGGGTTTATCAAAAAAATGATTCAAATTTCATGTCCTAATAATGGAAAAAGACAAATAATTAAGGCATCTTAAAGAACATGGGGAATGAATATATGTTGGTCATTTTCTCTTAAAGAACATGGGGACTGAATATATGTTGGTCATTTCTCTTAATAAGATGATCTGATCTCACCGGGACATCTCTGATCTCTCATGACCAAATGGGAATCTAATTTCTGATCCCCCCTGACAGCGAAAGATCGTGACTGTAAAACTGATTAGTGACCAAGTAACACAGCCTGTCAAACAAGTTGCGATAGCATTTCTGACACTCATGGACAGGGAAGAAATTTGTTATGCCCTACTCATTGGTTTGACCAGATCTGGGTAATTTCATTACAATGTGGAATTATATATCTTCTGATAGATAGATGGGAGCAAGACAAGTTCTGGTATGTTGTGGCAATTGCATTTAAGCCTTTCCCACATACAACAAATCTGCGACAGAGGACTTTTGGATACACAAGGCAAAGATTTGGAAAATCACATTTTGTCACAATATTTTCAAAAGAACATTGCAACAGATGCATCAAAATGTGTCTGCAAGTTGGAAAGAGTTTAGTCACGACAACACATGAACCGCAGCCCTCTCTTTTCATGTAAGAAGACACGCAGAAATGTCAATTTGTCTCTGAAGGCAATAGTGTCATTCTAAGATTGGTTTCCATGCCTACATCAACTTTAATGAACCTCCATTTTCAGAGAGTATAAGATGAACCATGTCACGTAAAAAAGTGATGTAAATTATTTAATTTCTCCGTTTACGGCGTCTCCCCATAAACAAACATGGGCACCCATTCACATGGCATTGGGGTCCCACAGTTCCTACATATTTTCTGACTCTAGTTGTTGACAGGCCTTAAAACCCCGTTCATTCATTCCTACATCTTGGCATGTTTTCTTTATGTTCATGCCAAAATTTGTGCCAAAACTCTAGAAAAGCTTTGTGTAAGATATGTGCAAGCTCCTTTGAGTCTTAACCCTTTCCCTCATAAAGACGCTTTCTGACGCCTCTGCAGCAGACTGCTTTTTGAAAACATAGTGACAAAAGAAGAAATTGCTCAAAACAAGCAATTTCTCCTTTTGCCACAATGTTTTCCACTTTTAGTCATAATGGATTATGGTTATCCATTCAATTATAGAGATATTCTATTTTTTGACAAAATATGTTCAAAGTCGTCTGCTGCAGAATTGTCGTATGGCGAAAAGGGTGAAACTCTAATTCCCCCAAACACAGACCCCCCATGCATTGCCTAATTTGCAGTAGACAATTTTTGAAAACATTGTAGCAGAAGGAGAAAAAAAAAATCTTCACAATTAGCCATTTCTCTGTTTGCCATAATATCTTCAACTCGATTCAATTATCATTCTTACTTTTTTAGATGTTTTCCATATTTTTGCCTAGAATTATTTTAAGTAGTTTATTGCAGATTTACAGTATGTGTGTGGGAAATGGCTCCTTCACTATGGTATAAATCCCCTCTTCTTTCAGTGGCTCAAAATGTTAAATAAATTGGCTGGACTGTAGAGCAGCTGCTGATGTCTGAACCAATTAGAACTCTACTAAGACAACTTTATTGCTCGTTTTAACCATAAAAGGAAGAAAGTGCCATTTAGAGCTAGCAATTACTGAACAGAATCTTCCTGGGAGGAGGATCATTGTTCTAATAAACAAAAACTTCTGAACAAAATCTTCTTTTGTCCTTTGTCCTTGGTACATATGTATCAGCTATTGAAGTGAGGTTGCACTCTCAGAACTCACTGTACACTCAAGCTGTATAAAGTAATTGTGTTCGCCCTGCATAGCATGGTAGGCACTTAGGGATTACTTTTGATTTTGTCCGGCGTCTGTCCGCCCGTCACACTTTTTCATCACACTTTCAATGAGCAGATGCAGGTGACACACTGTGCTCCGCTGAGCACTCCATTCTAGTTTTTACCTAGATATCACTGTTCACTTGAGGTGTATTAAGTCATTTTACCTCCAGATCACACCGTACACTCAGTGTATTTTTTTAACATTTGACCTTCATTTCTCACTACAGTACACTCAATATATAATTCATCACGACCTCTAGATCTCACTTTTCACTCGAGGTGTATTTCGTCATTTGATCTCACTGTAAACTTGGAGTGTATTTAGTTATTTGACCTCCAGATCTCACTGTACATTCAAGATATTTTGAGTCATTTGACCTCTATATATCATTGTACACTTGATGTATTTTGTCATGTGACCTCCAGATCTCACTGTATTTAGTCATTTGATCTCACTACACTTGAGGTGTATTTAGTCATTTGATCTCACTACACTCAAGGTGTATTTAGTCATTTGATCTCACTGTACACTCAAGGTGTATTTAGTCATTTGATCTCACTGTACACTCAAGGTGTTTAGTCATTTGATCTCACTACACTCGAGGTGTATTTAGTCATTTTATCTCACTGTACGCTCAAGGTGTATTTAGTCATTTGATCTCGCTACACTCGAGGTGTATTTAGTCATTTGATCTCACTGTACACTCAAGGTGTATTTAGTCATTTGATCTCACTGTACACTTAAGCTGTATTTAGTCATTTAACCTCTAGATCTCACTGTAGAGTTGAAAGCATTGTGGAAAATGGAGATATTTCTTCTTTTACCACAGTGTGTTTGAATGTCATTCTGCTAAAGCATCTGTATGTGGGCAAGGATTGACTACCTTTTACAGGTTGGCAAGTGTAATAATCTTCTATTGCTTTCATTGTAAAACACATTAGTATAATATGCTATTTCTGATTATATTATAAACCTGCATTAAATGCTTCTACTATTTTGTTTTTGAGTATCTTTTTATGCAAGTTAAGATATAACAGTGTTTTAACCCTTTCCCACTTATAAACGCTATCTGGATGCCTCTGCAGCAGATGACTTTAGAAAACATAATGACAAAAGGAGAAATTGCTCAAAATGAGCAAGTTTTCCATTTGCCACAACGTTTTCAACTTTCTTCAGCAATTTTACCTTCATTTAAGAGATTTTACACATTTTTGGCCTTAACCCTTTCCCTCATATAGACGCTTTCTGACGCCTCTGCAGCAGACGGCGTTTTGAAAACGTAGTGACAAAAGATGAAATTGCACAAAACATGCAATTTCTCCTTTTGCCACAATGTTTTCCACTTTTTGTCATAGGTTATCCATTTAATTATGGAGATTTTCTATGTTTTGACAAAATACATTCAAAGTCGTCTGCTGCAGATTTGTTGTATGAGGGGAAGGGGGATTAACTCTTTCAAACTCACGCCAGTTTTCAGTGCTCCCAGTGTTTCATTTTTTTTTTTATTCAAGTACTATCAAAAATTCATCTGTTTTACCTGAATGGATACTTATGTTTGTTACTTAATCTAAATGACAAGAGTGTTTGAATCTTAAGTGCAATGATAAGCTTTTTTCACGAAAACAGTTTTGACTGATGATCCAGTAAAATACCAGCTTATCGCAGATACTGCGTTAAAACATAACTATGTCGGTAAGAAAGCATGATTACTGTCAACCGTTTAACCCTTTCCCTCATATAGACGCTTTCTGACGCCTCTGCAGCAGACAGCTTTTTGAAAACATAGTGACAAAAGAAGAAATTGCTCAAAACAAGCAATTTCTCCTTTTGACACAATGTTTTCCACTTTTAGTCATAGGTTATCCATGGAGATATGGAGATTTTCTATTTTTTGACAAAATATGTTCTAAGTCGTCTGCTGCAGATTTGTCGTATGAGGGAAAGGGTTAAGTACTGCACCGATAACCTTGAGGGCTTTTCCTGTCTCTGCAACTAAAGATGTTTGAAATGATTGTATTTACTTAGTTGGACTTTGAAATACTGTTTTCTTAAACCTTTCCCTCATACAACAATTCTGCAGCAGACGACTTTGAACGTATTATGTCAAAAAATAAATTATCTCTATAATTGAGTGGATAACCTATGACGAAAAAGTGAAAACATTGTGGCAAAAGGAGAAATTGCTCATTTTGAGCAATTTCTTCTTTTGGCACTATGTTATCAAAAAATTGTCTGCTGCAGAGGCGTCAGAAATCGTCTATATGAGGAAAAGGGTGAGACCTTTTACCTCACTAAGATGCATTTTGGCGCATCTGCTGCAGATGACTTTAGAAAACATTGTTGCAATCACAAGCAAATTCTCCTTTTGTCTCGGTTTTCAACCCTATTTAATAATGATACGATCAGAGATAAAGTTTTAAAATATTTGATATTATTGCCTCAATGCTGCAGATTTGGCTGTTAATTAAATGCAGGAGAGGGTTAACCTTTTCATTGCTTACTATTTTAAACTTACTGACAATTTAGATCCAGTAGACCTAATTAATTTTAATGGAGACTATTTCAACTGTTTTGAAGACATAATTTTATTATGTGGTTGTTATCGTTTATTTGTATCCCATCCCTGTATTTACTCAATAATTTTGAAAACATCTTCAAACAAAAATGGAATCTTAAATTTATTAATGATTCAATGTGTTTAAAACATTTTGGAAGATTCCCCTTTTGCCACAATGTTTTCGAAATTCATCTGCTGTAGATTCTTCAAAATGGTTCTGAAAAGGATGTGCCAGTGCTTATGTAAATTTAAAAAAAAAAGTTGGAAGTAAGAACGTTTGAGCATTTTGAGGCAATCTGCAGAAAACTCTTGCCACAATGTTTTAATTTCCTTTCAATAATAAAGATTGTCGGTATTTTTGCCTTTGGATTTTCAAAGTCTGCTGTAAGTGGGTTACATAGGTTAACACTTTCCCTCATACGACAATTCTGCAGCAGACGACTCTGAACATATTTTATCAAATAATGGAAAATCTCTATAATTGAATGGATAACCTATGACTAAAAGTGGAAAACATTGTGACAAAAGGCGAAATTGCACGTTTTGTGCAATTTCTTCTTTTGTCACTATGTTTTCAAAAAGCTGTAAGTGGGTTAGGTTAAAGGAATCAGTAAGATCAAATCTAAAATTGGCCATTTAAACAAAATCTGTATATCCTAGTATGACAAAAATCCGTTTCCAAACTTGATAAATACATTCAAAGCTTGTTTTTGTATTAACGGACAAATTGCATTGGGGTTATGGGATCAAGAATAAACCTTGAAAATGCAAAACATGGAGGGATTTGTCTATATTTAGCCCTTTCCCACATGCAGATGCATTGTGACACCAGTTTTGAAAACATATTGTGACAAAAGGAGAAGTTACTAAAAACAAGCACATTTTATTTATCCCAAAATCATCTACAGAGAATTTCCATGTTTTTGCCTATATGTTTTTAAAGCCGTCTGCTACAGATTTGTTGTATGTGGGAAAGGGTTAATACATTTAAACAGTTTAGATTTTATATAAATGATGTTTTTGAGGGGATTTGTTCTAAACCATCTCAAGAAGTTATTATATGACTTTTGGGTTATAAATGATGATCTGGTAGGTTCTGTCTGGCTTCCTCGTACTTTCGGGGGGGTCGCAAAAGTTAAACAAAATCATAATAACTTAATCAATCTTGAAATTCGCTGTTCAGATTAATTCAGTTTTTGCATATTACCCCTTTCCCTCATATAGACGCTTTCTGACGCCTCTGCAGCAGACGTTTTTTTGAAAACATTGTAACAAAAGAAGAAATTGCACAAAACGTGCAATTTCTCCTTTTGTCACAATGTTTTCCACTTTTAGTCATAGGTTATCCATTCAATTATAGAGATTTTCCATTATTTGACAAAATATGTTCAGTCGTCTGCTGCAGAATTGTCGTATGAGGGAAAGGGATAACGATGATTATATTTTGTATCCTCTGCTTCGAAGAGACCTGCATGGGACTAACATTAACCCTTTCCCTCATACAACAATTCTGCAGCAGACGACTTTGAACATAGTTTGTAAAAAAGTAGGTTATTCATTCAGTTCTGAATGAATAACCAATCACTAAAAGTGGAAAATATTGTGGCAAAAGGAGAAATTGCACGTTTTGTGCAATTTCTTCTTTTGTCACTGTTTTCAAATAGCCGTCTGCTGCAGAGGCGTCAGAAAGCGTCTATATGAGTGAAAGGGTTAAACTACAATTCTACAGCAGACAACTTTGAACATATTTTGTCAAAACATAGAAAATCTCTATAATTGAATGGATATAATTATAACCTATGACTAAAAGTGGAAAACATTGTGGCAAAAGATGAAATTGCTCGTTTTGAGCAATTTCTTCTTTTGTCACTATGTTTTTAAAAAGCCGTCTGCTGGCCTGAGAGGCGTCAGAAAGCATCTACAATATATATATATATATATGATATATCATGAAAACTGGGAGAACGATTTAGATATGAAAAGTGGAGTTTCAAACCTTGGGAGAAAAGGAGAAACTGCTTATTTCAAGGACATTCTCTTGTTATCCTGCAATGTGTTTAATCCTTTTCCTACATACAGACAGTTTCTGAAGCCTCTGTAGCAGAAGATGTTTGAAATCATTTTGGAAAAGGGGAAATTGATTTTTTTAAAGGATTTTTTCATTCTCGTTTATAATCCTTCTTTAAATATGTCTACTGCAATGGCACCAACCGTCATCTTTACCATGTAATTCAGTGTTTAACCCTTAATATTCCCTCATATAGACGCTTTTTGACGCCTCTGCAGCAGACGACTTTTTAAAAATATGGCGATAAAAGAAGAAATTGCTCCATGTTTTCAACTATATTCAATTATTGTTACTTTCATTAAATTTAAAGGTTGTTTCCAATTTCTTTCGGGTATGTTTTCAAAGTTCTCTGCTGCACAGTTGTTGAATGGGGGAAAAGGTTAATCCTTTCCCATATATTATTGATGTATTAAAATTGACACATCTTCAACAGACGACTTTGGAAAACATTGTGGCTCTTTAACCCTTTCCCTCAAACAACAATTCTGCAGCAGACGACTTTGAACATATTTTGTCAAAACATAGAAAATCTCCATAATTGAATGGATAACCTATGACAAAAAGTGGAAAACATTGTGGCAGAAGGAGAAATTGCACGTTTTGTGCAATTTCTTCTTTTGTCACTATATTTTCAAAAAGCTGTCTGCTGCAGAGGCGTCAGAAAGCGTCAATATGAGGGAAAGGGTTAATTAAAGTGAGCAACTTCTCCTTTTGTATCAATATCATGAGAGATTTCCCAGATTCATTTCTGGATGTTTTCAAACTCATCTGCTGCAGATTTGTTGCACATATATATATATATATAAGGGAAAGGGTTACGTCAAAGAAAAAACACATTTATCTTTCTTACAAGGAGATAATGGATTATTACCAGTAAACAATAACCTAAGCTCACACTGAGTTTTGGCTCCATCTTCCTGTAGATCCTCCTTGTTGAGACGGTGACCTTTCTCACATTCAGCAATCTGTTATTTTGTATTAATCCCCAACTGTCGCTCAATGGGCCCGTTTCCTAAATCCTTAATACCTTAAAAACTGTCATTATGAGGATTCAATCATTGATTTGTCTCCTTATCCCTTCATCTGTGAAACCCTTATCCTGACACTTGATAGTTTGGTGTTTAATTTATTAGCCGCTTTCAACAATTTTTCAGTTATAAAAATTCACAGCGTTTCCTTGGTAAGTTACCAGTCCATTTATGCTGACACCAGACAGTCCGGCGTAATGCTAACCCCGCAACCCTGAGCGCCAAGGAGGCCTGAGCCATAATAACCATTTTTAAGGTCTTTGTTATGTTCCGGCCAGGGTCGATCTTATCGATCTTACAACCTTTCACACCCAAGGCGGACGCTCTACTGCTACACCATCAAGGCAAACTTTCCTTAATGCAGACATCAGTTAAAAACTTTGTGGGAAAAGGAAAAAGAAAGGCTCAAAACTTTCCCACATACACACGCTTTTGGATGCCTCTACAATAGACGACTTTTGATAAAACTGTGACAAAAGGAGAAATGGCTCATAATAAGCAATTTCTCCTTTTGTCACAGCGTTTTCATCTGTATTCATAAGATTTTCCATAATTTTTGTATAGATGTTTTTCAAAATCGTCTGCTGAAGAATTATTGTATATGGGAAATGCATTTTGACGCTTCTGTGCAGCAGACAACTTTTGAAAACATTGTGACAAAAGTGAAATTGCTCAAAACAAGCAATTTTTCCATTTGCCACAATGTTTGTAACTTTTTTCAGTAATTATACCTACAATTATAGAGATTTTTCATATTTTTTAAGGTAGATATTTTCAAAGTCATCTACTACAGATTTCTTGATATACCTATCCCCTGTGAAAGTACATTTTCTGGTAAGAAAAGATTTAGTAAATTTTGTTTGAGCCGCGATCATGAGTAAACAAGGAAGCTATATTTTCCCCTTTAACCCTTTCCCTCATATAGACGCTTTTTGACGCCTCTGCAGCAGACGGCTTTTTGAAAACATAACGTGCAAATTTCTCCTTTTGCCACAATGTTTTCCACTTTTTGTCATAGGTTATCCATTCAATTATGGAGATTTTCTATCTTTTTACAAAATATGTTCAAAGCCGTCTGCTGCAGAATTGCCGTATGAGGGAAAGGGTTAATTCCCCCACATACAACAATTCTGCAGCAGATGACCTGCAAAGCATGTAGGCAAAACTATGGTAAATCTCTATATCCTGAAAGTATATATCATTATATAGAGTTGAAAACATTTTGGCAAATTGAGAAATTGCTTATTGTAATCAATTACTCCTTTTGCCACAATGTTTTCAACATGTTTTCTTCTAAGGCATCAGAATGCATCTGTATGTTGGGAAAGTCTTAACCCTTTCCCCCATACGACAATTCTGCAGCAGACGACTTTGAACATATTTTGTCAAAAAATAGAAAATCTCTATAATTGAATGGATAACCCATGACATAAAGTGGAAAATATTGTGGCAAAAGGAGAAATTGCTCGTTTTGAGCAATTTCTTCTTTTGTCACTATATTTTCAAAAAGCTGTATGCTGCAGAGGCGTCAGAAAGCGTCTGTATGAGGGAAAGGGTTAATGTAAAACACATTATTAAAATACGCGGTAAAAGAAGCATTTTTGATTATAAGTTGCAATGAATGCATTTCCTACTTTGTTTCTGAGTATCTTGTAAATGCAAGCTTAAATATAAAAGTATGAACTCTTTCACATTTACAAAAAATCTGCAGCAGACAACTTAACTAATTTCTTCTGTAGTCAAAATGGGTTCAAAAGATGCTACAGATGTGGGGGAATGCAGCTGCATTTGGAAAAAGGTTTAAGAACAGTAAATTACATCATCTGATGGCCTTTACTTTTATCTTTTAACGCTTTACAAACCTGTAGATGCATTTTTACACATCTGCAACAGATTACTTTTGAAAACATTATGGCAAGAGGAGAAATTGCTCATGATGAGCAATTTCTTCTTTTACCAAAACGTTTTCAACTTTTTTTCAGTTATTATACCTACAATTATAGAGATTTTCCATATTTTGGAGTAGACATGTTCAAAGTCGTCTGCTGCAGATTCGTGACATGTGGGAAAGGGTTAAACATTCCTCAATGAGGACAGGATGGTTTTTTCTGATGTTTTGAAAGATTTAAAGGATTTAGTGTACAGTTAATTACATCTATTTATTGTTCAAACCGGACAGAAACAATCTTCACATTCTGATCTTAGACTCGTTACTCTCCGCTGGGTATGTGAAGGATATATCATTCAACCCTTTCCCTCATACAACAATTCTGCAGCAGACGACATTTACAGACATGTCTACTCAAAAAAATAGAAAATCTCTATAATTGAATGGACTTAAAGTTGAAAACATTGTGGTAAAAGGAGAAAAAGCTTGTTTTGAGCAATTTCTGCTTTTGCCACAATGTTTTCCACTTTTAGTCATAGAAAATTATCCATTCAGTTGAAGAGATTTTCTTTTTTTTGACAAAATATGTTCAAAGTCGTCTGCTGCAGAATTGTCGTATGAGGGAAAGGGTTAAGACCACAATGCTCTCACTTCAATTAACCCTTTCCCACATACATCAAAACGGTAGATATCTAAACCTCTCCACGGTGCAATTTGGCACAATTATAATGCTTTCAGCTGCAGGTATATTTTCATTTTAAGAGACTCCATTGTTTTTAAAGTCATCTGCTGCAGGATTGTTGTATGTGGGAAAGGGTTAAGCACTTTAAATATTTGCCAATATCTTCAGGCTATTTAAAGCTCTAACGGAAATGGTGCTTTTAGCAAGGACCTGCAGAATCACAAGCTAATCCAGATATATGAGCCTAACTACATCAAAACTGACCTTCCAATGTTTTGAAATAAATGGTAACAAATAAAATTGCATATCTCAGCAGACCTTTCATGACTGCAGTCATGATGACTAGTCTTTTTGTCGGCATCGAAAAGAATAAAATTTAATGCCAAAGTTAGGATTTGAACTCATCACCCATGATGATTGATGTAGCCCCTCATTGTTGACGACTGAGCTATCTGTGCCTAGGTAAATCCTTTCAGATGACACAGATAAAATTGAAACGGTCCACTCTGCATAAATTACAATTTGTTTAGAGTTATTGATTGATTGATATTTAATTAGTAAACATAATGAAAAAGAATGTGAATCTCATTTGAATGTAATTAGCATAATTTTATGCACAGCTTTTGAACTGAATGCATTTAATTGCTAGTGGCCATTCTGCTTTTGGCATAAAATGAGTCTGTCCTGTAAATAAAACTAGGTCTTGTATATATATCCTTGATTTATCATCTTTTCTACTAACCATTTTCCGCATATAGCCGCTTTCTGATGCCTCAGCAGCAGACAGCATTTTGAAAACAGTGTTCTCCTTTTCTCCTTTTGCCACAATGTTTTCCGCTACTAGTCGTAGGTTATCCATTCAATTATAGAGATTTTCTATTTTTTGACAAAGTATGTTCAAAGTTGTCTGCTACTGAATTGTCGTATGAGGGGAAGGGTTAACCATTTGCCGCATATAGACACTTTCTGACGCCTCAGCAGCAGACTATATATGAAAACATTTAAAACCCCTTTCCCACATACAGCAAATCTGCAGCAGACGACTTTGAAAAGATATTTGCAAAAATGTGAAAAATCTTTAAAAATAATAGTATAATATGATCGATTAAAGTTGAAAACACTGTGGCAAAAGGAGAGATTGCTTGTTTTGAGCAATTTCTCCTTTTGTCACAGTGTTTTCAAAAGTCCTGCTGCAGATGCGTCAGGAAGCAGCTATATGTGGGAAAGGGTTAAGGAAAAAAAACTGAATACATGTATCTCTTTGATTAAAAGTATTATTATTGAAAAGAGTTGAAATGATCTAGCAAAAGCATTATGAGCAACTTCTCCTTTTGTCACAATGTTTCCAAACATCAAAATGTTTTGTAATACATCAGCAAGTGGAAAAGAGTTAATAAGGTAAGGAAAAAGGAATTTTACTTGGTAAGCGCATGCATGAAACACTCCCTATCAATTATAATGCCAAAATTGATCCAAATAAGGAAATGACTCAAACCCTACTTGTGAGCAACCGTTCTCTTGATTGGCAGGTCATACGGCTTCAATGGGCATCAACTGGCTTCCAGACTATGCATATCAAAGAAAGAGAGTTGAATTTCATTTTAAATGAAAGAAAGAAAAAGAAAAACAGAGAAAAAGAAACATTCAAACTGCACCATCAATCACAGTATTTTCTGTTTATAAATCAAAAGCCCCCAGCATGGAGCCCATGGGTGGAGGTGCGCCCAGCATGTTGCCCGTTGGTTAGGTTGTTGACATCCATCGATCATGAAGGGGATATTATGACCTCCGTGCCACAAATAAAGAGATCCTGGTCTATGCTTATTTAGTCAGTGCATACAGATGTATTTGGTGGTTGTGTCAATCATTTTTGACTTCTACATATAACAGAAGCCTTGTCCACATACAACACATTTGGAGCAAGAAACTCTTTGTAAGCACCTTTAGACATTGAATCTGATTTTCTTATGTATTTCTTATGTATAACTACAATGGTTTTGAGAAAGAGCTGAAAAGTTTCTTGGAAAGAGAGTAGATGCTTGTTTTAAGCAATGAATGTTCTTTTCCCCCAAAAGAATTCAAACCTAGTCTCCTGCAAATATGTTATGATAAAATGTTGGACTTTGACCTCCTGGGAGTGAAACTTTCCCCACATACAATAGCAGACATTTTGTTGTCAAAATTATATGAAAAACTATTGAAAATCACTTTAAATGAAAGTATAACTACTATTAAAATGAAGATGGAATTGAAAACTGCTAGTTGGAAGCTCTAGAAGCAAACAGACACTTTATGGGTAGCATGGCCGTTACATCCAATCAGAGACTGTCACCAATGTTTACCTGGTTAGTGGTTGGTGGGTGTTTGGACCTTTTCAACAGAAATACGAGTTTCCTACATCCTGTCTGTGAGTAATATTGATGACCCGAGGCAGCTGTCACTGTTGGCCTCTTGCCTGTATTGTCACTGTTACAAACACATCATTATATACTAATCTGTTTTATTGAAAAAAAAAAAAAATTGTCTTTGTTGACACTTATCCATTTGCCTGATGCAGATGATGTCTTTTTGCACCTTTTGCTGTAGATGAATTTTTATAACATTGGGTTAAAAGGAGAAGTTGCACAAAGAACTTTCTACTGCATATCAAAATAATGCATTTAATTCCCAAATTTCAAATTCTAACCTATATATTTTCAAAATATTTTCAGAGCTAAATCCAATTCTATCAGGTAAACGCCTTGCAGAATTAAAATCAAAATATTAATATTCTTGGACACTTTCAAATTTTGAAAACAATAGAAACTGATTAAGTTGACAAATTAAAGAAGCAATTTTGAGACAAAATGGAAAATGTTGATTTATTTCTTTTTTATGCAATGATTTGAATATCCGCTGCAGATGCATCTGCATCTTCAGTAAAATGGGAGAAATATCGCAGTGTCCAAGTTTGATAGGTGTTGGGCCGGCCGGGATTTGAATTTAGGTATCATAGGTTTGATACCCACACTTATTAGTTATGGTGAAGTTAGATAATCCCATGTAACGGATTTTTCCGAGCTTTGTCTTCGGGTTTGTTTGTAACCCAGTGATCATGAATAAGTGTTCTGTTGCAGTGATGAAACTGAAATAATGTTTAAAACTGTACAAAACCCAAATAAAACAGTAAAATGAGAGAGTGTCTGTCTTTTATATTGTTGTCATGGACAATTTCGAAAGGAGGCATATTTCTTCAGAACTTAACCCTTTCCCTCATACGGCAATTCTGCAGCAGACGACTTTGAATGTATTTTGTCAAAACATAGAAAATCTCCATAATTAAATGGATAACCTATGACTAAAAGTGGAAAACATTGTGGCAAAAGGAGAAATTGCTTGTTTTGAGTATTTCTTCTTTTATCAAAAGCCGTCTGCTGCAAAGGCATCAGAAAGTGTCTATATGAGGGAAAGGGTTAAAATACATCTAAATTTAAGAATTTGCCTTCTATTGGACAGCAAAGAAAACAAGCATGTGACACATACTAATTGGTAATGTGCATGGTTATGAAACTACTTTCTTTTAAAGATTTAAAACACGATACTGCAAAATTTATGTTTATAAAATGGCTTAGGCAATAACACAGAAAAGTTCGAAAAAATACAAAAAATAAAAACAACAAAAATCTGTGGGGAGAAGAAAAATATTAGCATGATCTAAAACAAGAATTTTGTTTTGTTTGGTTTCATGCAAAATGGTTGTAACTACATCTTTCAACAAGATGTAGTTACAACTGTTTAGCGTGAAGTCATCATGTTCCGAGAATTTTCACCTCACATGAAGAAAACTCAGTCTGGGATTGCATGACTGATGATAACCAATGTGATTTTCGTGTGTTCTTTGGGTTTTATTGATTGATTGTTGGTGTGTGGCACCATTTCCAATGTGATGCATTACCCTGAACCACTCATTTGTTTTTGTTAATAAGCTGCAAAAATTGCCGTACCTTTGGGACATCATGGATTCTGCTACATCAGCCAGCAATTTCTGTTTCTTTTGTTGATGAAAGAAGTGTCAATAAATAAAAATCCTTGGCATGCTGTAGTAAGTAGTTAATGCTCAGGTAAGCCAGTGCATTTACTACAGCTCCTGAGTTTGAAAAGCAGTGGGGTCCAATCTTATTTATTGCATATGGACACAAAAATCTAGAAGTGAAGCTGTGAACTGCAGAGGCAAGTGCAAGTGTTTCATATTACACAGAAATATCAAGTTTTTGCACCATTTCTGCTGACAAAGCTGAGGATAACCTTTATCATGAAAGTTCAAACCTCCTGGGTCATGTATGTCCAAATGACGGATCATATGCAACAAAAACATCTGTGCCAAGGTCCTACAAGACCCAGATCTGTTCCCAATGCTCTAGTTCACCAGCTGCTTTCTTGTCAGCCTCACTTTGACCATTAGACTGGGTCTCATTGTGCGTCATTCATCAAAATGTATCTTGGTAATTGATTAGAAAACCAGTCTTGTCATTTTGAAAGATCCATTTGTAAACATGTGGGTGGTGATATTTTTTTATGAAAATAATAATAATTATGGCTTTTTGAAAATGTATAGCCTTTCACACAGAACGAGAAATCATTATTATACCATAACCGATGAAGATGTATTACCTTTAAAAAAAATATAAGATTAAAAAATATTGAGATAAACATGTCTACAAAAATTGTATCCTGAATTTATTGAATACAATAAAGAATTGATAAGTTTCAAATGCAATAAAGAATTGATAAGTTTCAAATGCAATAAATAATCTACATATCAATCATAATGAAAGAGCAGCATTTCCCCTTGAATACAATCACAAAGAACTTTAACCATTTCCCTCATATAGACGCTTTCTGACGCCTCTGCAGCAGAAGGCCTTTTGAAAACATAGTGACAAAAGAAGAAATTGTTTAAAACGAGCAATTTCTCCTTTTGCCACAATGTTTTCCACTTTTAGTCATAGGTTATCCATTCCATTAGAGATTTTCTATTTTTTGACAAAACATGTTCAAAGTCGTCTGCTGCAGAATTGTCGTATGAGGGAAAGGGTTGATATATTTTGCCATGTCAGGGGCAATATTGTCTTGCTGTTACATAATCTGGCATCAGTAAAGACTCCATTGAGCATGTACCATATGCACAGTCTCAACAGAGCCTTCACTGTCCATCTACACTTAGCAGCACCTTAACTGATGAAAAGGTAGATGTACAATCCCTTAAGACAAGAAGCTGACCTGACCTGACGAAACTCACTCAGTCTTCATTTTTGACTTTTATGCAGCAGACGACTTTTTAAAAACATTGTTGCAAAATGAAACATTTACTCATACTGAACAGTTTCCCTTTTTGCTTAATTGTTTTCAAACATATCCAATATGTATATTTTCATTTTTCAGAGAGTTAACCTTTTTTCAAAGTCGTCTACTGTTGATTTTGTTGTATGTGGGAAAGAGTTAAAAATGTAAGAATATCCTATTCAGAGTTAAAGTAAGGTAATAATAAGTTCTCCAGAGCTGATAGCTTTGGCAAACATTGGCAACATCTTTGTTCGCAATCTGGTTTTCCATCTATCATTTCATGAGAGAAGAAAGAAAGTGGAAATATTATTTATTACCACATATCAAAGAAGTACGAAGAAAAATTCCGATTATTTCTCAGAACTTATGAAAGCTCTCGCTTGAAAGATTTTGGAAACTTCAAAAGTCTAGGAAAAGTCACAAGAAATTAATTGGCTGTCAATTAATAGTGGATCTGAAGTATGGGGTTTTCTGTTATTTCTATAAGTGTGATAAGAGGTTTTTTTTGCTCTATAGATTCAAGATTTTTCAGGTGTTTTTCTCTTTTAGTCCTTTATGTGTTATAGATACCTCATAATTCTCATCAATATAAGACATATTTAAGATATCATTATGAACTGTTTCATAAATATTGAGAAGAATTATTATCTATATATAAATGGTTGCAACTTTTACCCTTTCCCACTTGCAGACGCATTTTGACGCATCTGTACATAGCAGATGTCTTATGAAAACATGCCAAGATATTTTGAATGTTGATCATCTTTCGGAAAGTTTGCTATTTCACACCAAGGCTCTCAAAGCAAGAGACCTACCAGATAAATGAACTGTCAGATCTCTGGCTTCCAGAGAATTTTGGTCGAGGAAATAACTCTCCGTATCTCACTGTTAGATTATAGAGGGAAGCACCGTGGCACTGGCAGATCCTGGAAACATACCCTATAATCAATCACTACCAATTTTCTCCTAATCTTCATCCTGTCAAAAGCTTGATGCTGATCAAGGTCATTTAGATGTTTGAACTGTGATATTTTCCAATGTTGATCTATATGGGAAAGATGCTTGGTCAGAAAACAATAGCGGACATCTGAGTTTGATATGCGAGACTGATAATAACAGCATGTAAAGATAGTGTTTGTTCTGTCCATTATAATTGAATGCCAGGATGAAGGCTTTTATGATCCCAGTCACCCTGATAAAGACAACTTGAGATCAGAAGTGTGAGCGAGACACGGAATAGCTCACCCCTTTTCCATATACAACAAATCTGCTGCAGACGACTTTGAAAATGTCTTGGGCAAAACTTTGAAAAAAATATATATGAAAGGATGGTTATCGCATAGAGTTAAAACCATTAATATGGCAAAAGGGGATATTTGCTCATGATGAACAATTGTTTCCATCTGTCTTTAAAGATTCATTGGCTGCCGTGGCTTCAAAGTGGGACTGCAGGTGGGGGCATAGTTTAAGATCCATGGATTGGAAATATTATTAAGTGATACCTGGTTTCAGCAATCACTGTATTCTATAATTGCAAAGTTGTCAAAATTATATCTTGGATTTATATTATTTAAGGCTTAAAAAAGAAATGGGAAAATAATTTTTAGAATGACAATTTTCATCAGCTAACTATACCGGTAAAAAAGAAATCATTACATTTGTATAACTTTAAATTTCTTTTAATCAGAACTTTAATTTCGTTTGGAAACTATAAAATTTAAGTGCAAGTTCTATGAATTATGAAAATGCCAATTTGCTTCCTAAATATTTTGATTCAAAAGTGAAAAAAGTTACTTTTAATAAGTGATTGACATTTCATTGTTCTCATATTTTGATCTGTTTTAGTTTGTTGTCTGTGCTATTTGTGCAACTCTTTCCCACATACAACAAATTTGCGGCAGATGATTATTTGAAAACATCTAGGCAGAAATGTGGAAAATCTGTTTAAATGAAAGAGCATTTTTTTAAGAGAGTTGAAAACATAATAATGCGACAAATAGAGAAATGACTCATTATGAGCAATATCTCCTTTTGCCACAAAGTTTTCGAAACTTGTGATCTGCCGATGGGACAGTGAGCTGCGTCTGTTTGTGGGAAGGTCAGTTAAAAACATTAGGTTATAGTATTATTTTTGGATGAAGTTCAGAGTATACCAAGACGAAATCTGGAATGATATGAAGAAAACTCAAATTCTAAAGGAAATGCTCCATGCACAAACAAAAACAGTATTATTTGATAATCTTAACTCTTAGCCCAAATTCCAACATTAAGACGCATTTTGACTTATTTGCAGCAGATGACTTAAGAAATTGCTCATCATAAGCAATTTCCCTTTTTGCATCAATGTTTTCAATTCAATTCAAATTAACCTTTTCTTTCTTTTATGGAAAAAAATCCAAATTTTTGCCCAGATGTTTTCAAAGTTGTCTGCTGCAGACGGGACAGTATGCATGTGTCTGTATGAGGGAAAGGGTAAAGATGCCGGGATTGGGTAACAATAATGTTGTTGGGTGTTGATACAGCTTGTATTGTCATCTTTCTATCTCCTTTCCTTGGTAATGTGCCGTGAAACGGAGACCTTAGATAAGATGGAGTTAACCCCCTTTCCCACAAGTCATACAACACATCTGCAGCAGACGACTTTGAAAACATAGTGACAAAAACCTGAAAAATCTCCATAAAAGATGGCTTATAAATGTTAAATAATGTTGAAAATATTGTGGTCAAAAGAGAAATTGCCTATCATGAGCAATTTCCCCTTTGGCCACAACGTTTTCAAAAGTCATCTGCTACTATTGCGTAAAAATGCGTCTGCAGGTGGAAAAGGGTTAAACTGGTCTTGAACATTCCACAATATCTCTCTTATGTTGTGGGTACTTAAAAAAAACAGGCTCTCTGAGTATCCAAAAAAGCGGATTTTGTAGGTCATAGAGGGATTTAAGACTGTGATTAATACTCTGCCGCACATGCATCAAAATGCTTCTGCAAGATGGAACGGGTTAAAAGAAAAGAAAAGGCTAAATCATTAAACAGTGCTTTTGAAAAGTATCCCCACCCCCTACCTTTTGACTTTTAAAGAAAAAGTTAAATCAACATCGCTGGTGAAATTTGTCTCCCTAAGGATTTATCATTGGTGACAGGGTACCCGTCCACTAGTCTTTGAAACCCAAAAGTTTGATAGCTTAAACACATGAACAATTTATTTCCCATCTCACTGTTGAATAACTTAGCCGTGGAAAACACTCATGCAAAAAAGCCCCCACTTAACCATTATCCTACATGCATATTAGCGTATGCAGCGAACAACTTTTGAAAACATACTTGTAAAAAGAGAAATTGCTCTTCAAATTAAAACATCACATAAGATTTGGAAAGGAATAAAAAAAAAGTCTACTGTGATGATGATGATGATGATGTATCTGTCACAAAAGAATAATAGCTTTACGATAACTTTCGAAATCATATTTTTTACTATCCATTGTTTAGATTTTCCAGAGTTTTGCCTTAGATGTTTGCAAATTTCCTGTATGAGGAAAAGGGTTATATATATATCATCATTTAGGATTGGAGGTGGCAAAATTGATCATATATTATATGAATTTAAGAACATTAAAATCTTATCTACAGACGTTGACGGTCCCGGCCTAAACTGAAGGTTTCCGCCTTGAAAAGAGTCTTTTTGCTTGACACAGCAAAAGTTGTAGATGGAAGAGTGTCTTGCAATCTGGAATTATCATCCTTATAATACATCTCCATGTTCCTTTGATGTTTGAAGGGTTCATTACTGTGGTAGGCAGGTGTGTTTGAAGAAATGACAAAGTCTTGGAGGACCTTCATTCCGGTCTCAAATTAGGGGTCAAATTGGGATTCTTTTGATACTGTGAAGCCTGTGACAACTTTTCCCATCTGCAGCCAACATTTGAAACATTGTGGCAAATGTTTTCAACTCTTTTAACTTCACCCTTTCCCCCATACAATAAATCTGCAGCAGACAACTGAAAATATCGAAGCAAAATTAGGGATTATGTCTGTAAATAAAAGTTTAATTATCACAATAATTTCAAAAGTCGTCTGCTGCTGAGGCGTGGAAAAGGGTTAATATAGTCTCATTCCCAATGAATGAAAATTTTTTGACTTCATGCAATGTCCTCTGCGAAATACGTTTTGTGTGTGCAATAGTTGACGTGTCTACAGCATACCATGTGATAAAGAGAAATGGCTCCTATTGCCACAATGTTTTTAACTATTCAATAATAATACTTTCATTGATAGAGATAAATTAACCCATTCCCTCATATAGACGCTTTCTGACGCCTCTGCAGCAGACAACTTTTTGAAAACAAAGTGACAAAAGAAGAAATTGCTCAAAACGAGCAATTTCTCCTTTTGCCACAATGTTTTCCACTTTTAGTCATAGGTTATCCATTTAATTAAAGAAATTTCTACTTTTTGACAAAATATGTTCAAAGTCGTCTGCTGCTGCAGAATTGTCGTATGAGGGAAAGGGTTAAAAAAGAGTTTATCATGAGCAATTTCACCTTTTGGCAACAAAGTTTTCAAATGTTGTCTGCTTCAGATGCTACAAAATGTGTCTGCAACAAGGTAAGAGTCCTTAACCCTTTCCCTCATACAACAATTCTGCAGCAGACGACTTTGAACGTATTTTGTCCAAAAATAGAAAATCTCCATAATTAAATGGATAACCTATGACAAAAAGTGGAAAACATTGTGGCAAAAGGAGAAATTGCACGTTTTGTGCAATTTCTTCTTTTGTCACTATGTTTTCAATAAGCCGTCTGCTGCAGAGGCGTCAGAAAGCGTCTGTATGAGGGAAAGGGTTAAGAATGTGGTTTTTGATATATCACAATCATAATGATAATGGAGAGAAGCCAATTAGCTAACATGTTTACCTGTATGTTTCAAAACAATATGCATGGTTAATGTAGCGCAAGGCATTTAGATACTAGGAAAGAGAATTAATTTAACCCTTTCCCACATATAGACGCTTTTTGACGCCTCTGCAGCAGACAACTATTGAAAACAATGGTACAAAAGAAAACAATTGCTCAAACTGAGCAATTTCTCCTTTAGCCACAATGTTTTCAACTCCATTCAATAATTATACTTGGATTTATAGTTTTTTTTCAATTTTTAGATAGTATGAAAGTTGTCAAGTGGTTGTATGTGGGAAAGGGAATTGATGAGTCATTCTGCAGGGAAATCAACTTTATAATGGACCAGCTCTTGCATGCAATCAGTCTAGATCCAGCCTATCTGAGATAGATGTTTGCACTTTTTGCCTTTTAGTCCTAGAATAATTTATCCGCACTTATGTAACAAATGGGCCTGAATCCTTTCCCACCTGCAGCCATATTTGGACGTATCTGCATGAGCTGACTTTTGAAAACATCGTGGTAAATGCAGAAATTATGAGCAATTCCTCCTTTTGTCTCAATAATTTCAAACTAACTGCTGCAGACTTCTTGATATTGGGAATGGTTAAAGCAATTCGTTCCTTCCTTTGCCACAAAGTTTTCAACAGTATAATCAATATAATTACACTTTCATTCCCACATACAACAAATCTGTAGCAGACAACTCTGAAAACTTATAGGGAAAAGCACAGTAAATCCCTTTAAATGAAAGAACAATAATTGAATAGAGTTGAATTAAAACATGGTGACAAAAGGAGAAATTGCTCGAGAGCTGTTTGACTTTTACAACTAAATGTTTGTTCAAAATGTCTCCTGCTGCAGACTTATTGTATATGTAGGAAAGGTGTAAAGTATAATGTCAAAAGTGAATTACTTTTTTCACAACATGAAAAAGGATAAAATAGAACAATTAAATTGATAAAAGCAGTTCAGATAATGTATATTTACAGCAAAATGCACATTCATTATATGGAGGGGGAAAAAAGAGATTTAAGGACAAACATTGGATGCATGTGTTTATTCAAAATATTAGCAGGTACTCAATAAAAGAACGATTCAATTGAAAAAGCAGTTGAAAAGAGGTAATATATATTAACAGCAAAATGCACTTTCATTATTATGGAGGAAAAAAAGAGAGAAAGGGCAAAAATTGGATGCATGTGTTTATTCAAAATATTAGCAGGTACTCTCCGTTTTGCATTTAAGAGTGATTAGTTTTCTGTTGTGACATGATGGGTTTATTATATGCTAAACTATAACTTGTCATCAAGGCAATTTGTGCGGGCTCTGTTTATATCATTATGCAAAAAACACACACAAAAACATGGGGTGTTATGAATATTGCATGTTAGAAGCTATTCAAGCATTCAAGGCTCGTGCAATAAATCATATGTATGCTATTCTTCTATTTGAGGATCTCCGAATTGGATAGATGTTTTTCCTATTGTTTGAAAAGGGTGCCAAAATAGTCGGTAATCACGGAGCTTCTGTGGAAATTTCTCGTTGTTTTTTTTACCCCTTCCTACATGCTGCGAAATTAATCTGCAGTAGACCGTTTTGAAATAATCTTGGCAAAAATATGTAAAGTCGATTTAACCCTAAATTTCCCTCATATAGACGCTTTCTGACGCCTCTGTAGCAGACGGCTATTTGAAAACATAGTGACAAAAGAAGAAATTGCACAAAACGTGCAATTTCTCCTTTTGCCACAATGTTTTCCACTTTTAGTCATAGGTTATATATATCCATTCAATTATAGAGATTTTCTATTTTTTGTCAAATATGTTCGAAGTCGTCTGCTGCAGAATTGTCGTATGTCAGGTAGAGGGTTAAAAACTGAATGTGGCAAAAAGAAAAATTTATGCTGGAAATTTGTTTTCCTTTCTTTGGTGTTTAAAGCCGCTTTCAACAGTTTCAGTAATATATCACAGCATTCCTTGGTACTTAGTTACCAGTTCTACAGTAACAGTTTCAGTAATATATCACAGCATTCCTTGGTACTTAGTTACCAGTTCTACAGTAACAGTTTCAGTAATATATCACAGCATTCCTTGGTACTTAGTTACCAGTTCTACAGTAACAGTTTCAGTAATATATCACAGCATTCCTTGGTACTTAGTTACCAGTTCTACAGTAGCAGTTTCAGTAATATATCACAGCATTCCTTGGTACTTAGTTACCAGTTCTACAGTGCTTGTCCAACAGTTTCAGTAATATATCACAGCATTTCCTTGGTACTTAGTTACCAGTTCTACAGTGCTTGTCCAACAGTTTCCGTAATATATCACAGCATTCCTTGGTACTTAGTTACCAGTTCTACAGTGCTTGTCCAACAGTTTCAGTAATATATCACAGCATTCCTTGGTACTTAGTTACCAGTTCTACAGTGCTTGTCCAACAGTTTCAGTAATATATCACAGCATTTCCTTGGTACTTAGTTACCAGTTCTACAGTGCTTGTCCAACAGTTTCAGTAATATATCACAGCATTCCTTGGTACTTAGTTACCAGTTCTACAGTGCTTGTCCAACAGTTTCAGTAATATATCACAGCATTCCTTGGTACTTAGTTACCAGTTCTACAGTGCTTGTCCAACAGTTTCAGTAATATATCACAGCATTCCTTGGTACTTAGTTACCAGTTCTACAGTGCTTGTCCAACAGTTTCAGTAATATATCACAGCATTTCCTTGGTACTTAGTTACCAGTTCTACAGTGCTTGTCCAACAGTTTCAGTAATATATCACAGCATTCCTTGGTACTTAGTTACCAGTTCTACAGTGCTTGTCCAACAGTTTCAGTAATATATCACAGCATTCCTTGGTACTTAGTTACCAGTTCTACAGTGCTTGTCCAACAGTTTCAGTAATATATCACAGCATTCCTTGGTACTTAGTTACCAGTTCTACAGTGCTTGTCCAACAGTTTCAGTAATATATCACAGCATTCCTTGGTACTTAGTTACCAGTTCTACAGTGCTTGTCCAACAGTTTCAGTAATATATCACAGCATTCCTTGGTACTTAGTTACCAGTTCTACAGTGCTTGTCCAACAGTTTCAGTAATATATCACAGCATTCCTTGGTACTTAGTTACCAGTTCTACAGTGCTTGTCCAACAGTTTCAGTAATATATCACAGCATTCCTTGGTACTTAGTTACCAGTTCTACAGTGCTTGTCCAACAGTTTCAGTAATATATCACAGCATTCCTTGGTACTTAGTTACCAGTTCTACAGTGCTTGTCCAACAGTTTCAGTAATATATCACAGCATTCCTTGGTACTTAGTTACCAGTTCTACAGTGCTTGTCCAACAGTTTCAGTAATATATCACAGCATTTCCTTGGTACTTAGTTACCAGTTCTACAGTGCTTGTCCAACAGTTTCAGTAATATATCACAGCATTTCCTTGGTACTTAGTTACCAGTTCTACAGTGCTTGTCCAACAGTTTCAGTAATATATCACAGCATTTCCTTGGTACTTAGTTACCAGTTCTACAGTGCTTGTCCAACAGTTTCAGTAATATATCACAGCATTTCCTTGGTACTTAGTTACCAGTTCTACAGTGCTTGTCCAACAGTTTCAGTAATATATCACAGCATTTCCTTGGTACTTAGTTACCAGTTCTACAGTGCTTGTCCAACAGTTTCAGTAATATATCACAGCATTTCCTTGGTACTTAGTTACCAGTTCTACAGTGCTTGTCCAACAGTTTCAGTAATATATCACAGCATTTCCTTGGTACTTAGTTACCAGTTCTACAGTGCTTGTCCAACAGTTTCAGTAATATATCACAGCATTCCTTGGTACTTAGTTACCAGTTCTACAGTGCTTGTCCAACAGTTTCAGTAATATATCACAGCATTCCTTGGTACTTAGTTACCAGTTCTACAGTGCTTGTCCAACAGTTTCAGTAATATATCACAGCATTTCTTGGTACTTAGTTACCAGTTCTACAGTGCTTGTCCAACAGTTTCCGTAATATATCACAGCATTTCTTGGTACTTAGTTACCAGTTCTACAGTGCTTGTCCAACCGTTTCAGTAATATATCACAGCATTTCTTGGTACTTAGTTACCAGTTCTACAGTGCTTGTCCAACAGTTTCAGTAATATATCACAGCATTCCTTGGTACTTAGTTACCAGTTCTACAGTGCTTGTCCAACAGTTTCAGTAATATATCACAGCATTCCTTGGTACTTAGTTACCAGTTCTACAGTGCTTGTCCAACAGTTTCAGTAATATATCACAGCATTCCTTGGTACTTAGTTACCAGTTCTACAGTGCTTGTCCAACAGTTTCAGTAATATATCACAGCATTCCTTGGTACTTAGTTACCAGTTCTACAGTGCTTGTCCAACAGTTTCAGTAATATATCACAGCATTCCTTGGTACTTAGTTACCAGTTCTACAGTGCTTGTCCAACAGTTTCAGTAATATATCACAGCATTCCTTGGTACTTAGTTACCAGTTCTACAGTGCTTGTCCAACAGTTTCCGTAATATATCACAGCATTCCTTGGTACTTAGTTACCAGTTCTACAGTGCTTGTCCAACAGTTTCAGTAATATATCACAGCATTTCCTTGGTACTTAGTTACCAGTTCTACAGTGCTTGTCCAACAGTTTCCGTAATATATCACAGCATTTCCTTGGTACTTAGTTACCAGTTCTACAGTGCTTGTCCAACAGTTTCAGTAATATATCACAGCATTTCCTTGGTACTTAGTTACCAGTTCTACAGTGCTTGTCCAACAGTTTCAGTAATATATCACAGCATTTCCTTGGTACTTAGTTACCAGTTCTACAGTGCTTGTCCAACAGTTTCAGTAATATATCACAGCATTTCCTTGGTACTTGGTTACCAGTTCTACAGTGCTTGTCCAACAGTTTCCGTAATATATCACAGCATTTCCTTGGTACTTGGTTACCAGTTCTACAGTGCTTGTCCAACAGTTTCAGTAATATATCACAGCATTTCCTTGGTACTTGGTTACCAGTTCTACAGTGCTTGTCCATTTATCTTGAAACCTGAGTGAGTCCGTCGTGATCCCACAATCCTGAACGACAATATTAACATTTTTAGACTCTTTCCAATGTTGAGCATGGATAAATGAACTGTTGCCGTGATATAACTGAACAAAAATGCTGAACAAAATGTTGAAATGGGCAAAAAGTACCAATAAAACAAACAAAATTAAAATCAACCAGTTTTTCAATTTGACTATGTATGCAGGAATATCTGTAGGTCTCTATCTATAAAGAAGTCCAGATAAAGAGCTCTTTTCACCACACTATCTCTCTTATTATCCAACATAACCCTATGATGTGGGTACTCAAATTTTTAGAATTGTCTCATTGGGACAATTATTTTGAGTACCCACAAAATAGGGTTTAAGGGTCAAATAAAGATTTTAGAACATGCAAAATGTCCCTTATCTAAAGCTATGTGATCTATATTTATGATGGTTCTGTGATGATAATCGATCTGATGTCCAGGAATGTAATTTCCAGAGGCATTATATAACCCATTAATTACACTGATCAAAATCTGCTATAATATTCATTATAACCTTAAACACTTTCCCACATTCATAACAAATCTGCAGCAGATGAATGAAAATATTTAAGCCTCTCCCTGACATACGACAATTCTGCAGCAGACGACTTTTTCAGGATATACTTAACCCTCTCCCTGACATACGACAATACTGCAGCAGACGACTTTTTCAGGATATACTTAACCCTTTCCCTCATACGACAATACCGCAGCAGACGACTTTTTCAGGATATACTTAACCCTTTCCCTCGTACGACAATACTGCAGCAGACGACTTTTTCAGGATATACTTAACCCTTTCCCTCATACGACAATACTGCAGCAGACGACTTCGAACATATTTGACAAAAAATAGAAAATCTCTATAATTGAATGGATATATATAACCTATGACTGAAAGTGGAAAACATTGTGGCAAAAGGAGAAATTGCACGTTTTGTGCAATTTCTTCTTTTGTCACTATGTTTTCAAATAGCATGGTATAACTTTCTGTATATGACGATGAACATTTTGTTCAAGTCAAATGTATATAAATAAAGATTCTGTTTTGTCCCAGGCAAAAGAACTCTTTCCTAGCTACTCACTTATCCTTTTCTCCCATACAACAATTCTGCTGCAGACTACTTTGAAAATATTGTGACAACAATTGCTAAAATTTCTTTAAATGAAAATATATTTATTGAAGAGAGTTGAAAACATTGGGGCAAAAGGAGAAATTGCTTGTTTTGAGCAATTGTTCTTTTGTCACAATGTTTTCACAAGTTGTCTACTGCAGAGGCATCAGAAAGTGTCTGTATGAGGGAAAGGGATATATAGACTACACTCCAGTGACAAATCTCTTCATCCATGTGACATGCCTGAAGGATGGTTGAATTGCGTTCTCTCTGTCTCCATAGATATAAGGTTTGACATGCAACATCCCCATTTATGGGGGCACTAAATCACAGAAATAAGAATCATTTGACTCAAATGAGAGATTAAAATGGGGAATTATTCTAGAAAAGACAGCTTATTATGTCTTACATTCTACCTATATGCTATCATTAAATATATGCAAGTTAAGAAAATGTCTCAAAATTTACCGAAATAAGTGTCTTTTTTTTGTAAGAGATTGTCAAAGAAAATTGAAAGTTACGTCTTCTACCATCACATTATGCGAGTTCATAAGACACGAGATCTATCTTTTATTTTCGTAACACTTTCCTGCTTCTTTAGTAGGTGCACAGGCACTTTCTTCATTTTCCACAATGTATAACCCTTTCCCTCACACAGACGCTTTCCGACGCCTCTGCAGCAGACAGCTTTTTGAAAACATAGTAACAAAAGGAGAAATTGCACAAAACGTGCAATTTCTCCTTTTGCCACAATGTTTTCCACTTTTAGTCATAGGTTATCCACTCAATTATGGAGATTTTCTATGTTTTGAATAAATATGTTCAAAGTCGTCTACTGCAGAATTGTCGTATGAGGGAAAGGGTTAACCCCGTTTTCAAGCGGAGGACTATCAATCAAGTTTTTGGGTCATGAATTTGAACCCCAGTTTGGTCATTCCTTCATTCATTCCTGACTGCCTCAGGGATGTAGTGATAGAGTGTCAGCCTCAGTGTGGCAAGTTGCAGGTTCGATCCCCAGTCAGGTCATACCAAAGACTTTAAAAGTGGTAGTAATGGCTGCCCGGTCCTTGGTGCTCAGGGTTGCGGGCTTAGCATTACGACTGACTGGCTGGTGTCAGGATAAATGGACCAGTAGTAATGGGTACTTTACCCAGGAAACGCCCTAATAATACCTGAACAATTGTTGAAAGCGGCGTAAAACACCAAACAATCAATCATTCTTTTCTGTGACGGCCAAAAGCCATTGTGACAAACATCATTTCACCGATAGTCTTTGTGGGAAGGTAGCCAGTTTCCTGTGAAGTACTGGTGTGTGGAGTACTGGTGTGTGAAGTACTGGTGTGTGGAGTACTGGTGGGTGGAGTACTGGTGTGTGAAGTACTGGTGTGTGGAGTACTGGTGTGTGGAGTACTGGTGTGTGGAGTCCTGGTGTGAGAAAGCATGGACAAATATACTTCACTGGTGAACTGGTCGCTTAGATATAACCCTTTCCCTCATATAGACGCTTTCTGACGCCTCTGCAGCAGACGGCGTTTTGAAAACATAATAATTAAAGTGACAAAAGAAGAAATTGCACAAAACGTGCAATTTCTCCTTTTGCCACAATGTTTTCCACTTTTTGTCATAGGTTATCCATTCAATTATGGAGATGTTCTATGTTTTGACAAAATACGTTCAAAGTTGTCTGCTGCAGAATTGTCGTATAAGGGAAAGGGATAAACTGAAATACTGTTGAAAACAAAGTAAGTCAATCAAATTTACTCTTCCAACTTTATCGTAACTTCCAACTTTCTAGATTGTACAACAATTGAGTCCATGAATTGCAGTCTGTGTTGATTCATCTCAGGACACATAGTTACGGCTATGATGGCCGAAAATCGAAAACAGTATCCGTGTATAATAACAAATAAAAAGGTTACCTATGAAAATGTTTCATGATTTGTCTTAAACCTTTCCCTCATATAGACGCTTTCTGACACCTGACAGCAGCAGATGGCTTTTTGAAAATATAGTGACAAAAGAAGAAATTGTTCCTTTTGTCACAATGTTTTCCACTTTTAGTCACAGGTTATCTATTCAATTATAGAGATTTTCTATACTTTGACAAAATATGTTCAAAGTCATCTGCTGCAAATTTGTTGTATGAGGGAAAGGGTTAAAATGAGCACTGACAGGATTTCTTGCAGGGAAAATAAATTGGCAAGAGAAATGCTGAAACAATTAAGCTAGAATGTTTCTTAAACACTTTACAACATATTACCAATCAACAGCTATGTTGTCTTTGAAAACAAATAAGTAAAAATATGGAAAATCTTCTTCAAATGCAAGTATAATTCTTTTAATTGATTTGAAAACATCATGGCAAAGGGAGAAATTGTTCATTTGCTACAATGTTATTGAAAGTTGTATGCTGAAGTTCATCAAAATGCGCCTGCATTAGGGAAAGTATTAAGAAACTCAACAGCTCATCAGTGAAATCTGTTTTGAAAATTACGTAAACTGATTAAACTTCAAAGAGCCTGTGATAAGACATCAGATGGATATTCCAAGCGGTACATCACGATGAACTCATTGTCAACCGATACGTTGATCGATGAATTCGTCCGATAATGCACGATACAAAATTATCTATCATCGCCATTATGAACTGTTTAGCACTGATAAACTATTACTTCTGGTAAAATAGTTTATAAAGTTGTTCTCATCGTCTTTAATTACTTTTCCATCTCTCTAGTGAATTCAGGATTCAGGTATTTTTGCTACCAAATTATTTCGAAGCATTTGTTTTGTAGAAAAAACCTACAGATTTGTTGCATTGGAATTTACCATTGATATGGTTGATCTGAAACTTAATCCAGATAAATGTAATGCACATTTGATTGTATGCATATGTTACGGGATTGCAGATCAAACCATATATTTTCCTGGGTTTTCTGCATGATATAAACCATTTGTGAGCATGAAAAAACAGGAACCTGAGTAAAACACTTTGATTTATTCTAGAACTCGTAAAGTCATCCTCAGGAATGATCTCCCTTAGATTCATCTTCCATAGAAAGTTACCTCCCTCGAATAAATTATATTTCGCTGCATATCTTGAATTATCTATCCCCCATCATTTTTCGAACCAAGCTGTAATTATTGAAAAGCTGAAGAATCCTTCAACCATTTTTCCCACATACAACAAATCTGCGGAAGATGACTTGTTACGAAATCTCGGATAAATTTGGAAAATATCTTTAAAAGAAAAGTATAATTATTGAAAAAAGTTGATAACATTGTGGCAAAAGGAGAAATTGCTCTTATGAGCAGTTTCCCCTAATATGAGTAATCTCCCCTTTTGCCCCAATGTTTTTAAAAGTTGTCTGCTGCAGTTGCATCTAAACGTGCCTGCAAGTTGGAAACTGAGAAAATTGTATACTCGGTTCCATATAATGCTGGTTTACTTGACTTCGGCTATTGGAATACTTTGGGAAAATGTCATGATTTTACCTCTTATCTAGACTCGCGTGAATGCGTGGAATTTCTGGTAGTGTTTGTGTTTTTTGGAACATAAATACTGGTTCTGTCAGAGAGTGGATGCCTGCGATGACATTGATAAGGTTGCATAACATTTATCAGCCATAAAAACATTAGGGAATCGCTAGACTGTGTATCTCTAGTCATTGTTCACTATTTGTTTTTTAGACTGGTCTACTGATAAACTACTGATAGCTGGGATTTATTGAAATGGAAACCGTTCTAGCCACACAACATGAAAAAATAGACCTTCAGTTTATTGTGATTGATTAAAATACGGCGATTCGTATCTAAATACATTTAAAATGTATTTTTTTCTGGTGGTTATAAACCAATTTGAAAAAGCTGTTAAAGCTCTTCAAATGAAAGAATTCGGAAAACTGAAAGTCCCTGATCAGCTTGTTTGAAGATGTAGATTGTTCTGTTACAGTCATAAGGGGTGTTTTCCTGAGGAATGTTTTTTATCTCTTAACACATTGTGACTGCTGGAACAGACTTTGTGAAGCCTGTGCCACCATTATATAGAGCCAGGACAAACGGCCCGCATCGGAGCCTTCTGTGCAGGGCTCTTTTTTGTTGGTGCTGCCCAACATTTTTCTCATAAATGTCCTGCAATTGACTATGTTCAACTCTTCCAAATGCAAAGCTTGGCAAGTTTATTTTAAAAATTCAACTCCAGAAGAGGGTTAACAGAACTTATTTCATAAATGGGTTTTTTATCATCTTTGAAGATGTAATCCTGTTGAAAGAATATAATTGATTTTTGAACTCCAAGGAATCCGTACAATTTCAGGATATTTTATCAAGTAATGGAAGTGAATCGTCACGTGCAAATCACACACAACACATTCTTCTCGTCAATATGTTTCACTTTTGGTCAAGATGTGCTGTCAATCCAGGGGTTATGAGTTTGAATGCCAGCTCAGCCAACGTGCATTCTGCCCGACATTTAACCCTTTCCCTGATATAGACGCTTTCTGACGCCTCTGCAGCAGACGGCTATTTGAAAACATAGTGACAAAAGAAGAAATTGCACAAAACGTGCAATTTCTCCTTTTGCCACAATGTTTTCCACTTTTCGTCATAGGTTATCCATTCAATTATGGAGATTTTCTATGTTTTGACAAAATATGTTTAAAGTCGTCTGCTGCAGAATTGTCGTATGAGGGAAAGGGTTAATAAAGTCAATATGTGACACATATCATTCAACTTCCACAAATGGGCTTACAGACTATGTGGAATATATCAGCCAGTTGCTTGAAAAGACTGTTGTGTGTTCCATCATATAGAAGCTTTCTGACGCCTCTGCAGCAGACGATTTTTTTGAAAACATTATTGACGAAAGAAGAAATTGCTCAAAACTAGCAATTTCTCCTTTTGACACAATGTTTTCCACTTTTAGTCCTAGGTTATCCATTCAATTATAGAGATTTTCCATTATTTGACAAAATATGTTCAAAGTCGTCTGCTGCAGAATTGTCGTATGTGGGAAAGCCTGTTAAACCCCAATCAATCTATCAATATGTTTGATTTTGCTTCTGATAATAAAAACTTCAAATATGACAAGAATACTAACATAGCCTCTAATAACTACAATGTACTAGGAAATAATGATTGTTTCAATTTTTGCATAACAATATTAATTATGAACGAAAGGTCAAAATGACCCAGACAAATTAATATTTACGGAGCGATAATTGTCAGTTGGTCTTCGGATTGCTTGAATTTCAGCCTGTCTTGTCTGCCTTTCTCGAAGAATTACGGAAGCTGACTTTATTTATTGTCGGTAAGGGGAAACACTATCAGGGGTTGTAAGGAAATCCTGGACTGCCGAATGAAGATTTATACCGATTCGATGACAAAAAATAGATTACTTTTTCCGAAGTTTGGTGGTATATGATAGTTGCTGTACGTATTTACACTTTCCCACAAACAACAAATCTGCAGCAATCAAGTCAAAAATATGGGTAACTCTTTATATTTGAGAAAACAGTTATTTAATAAAGTTGAAAACATGATGCGACAGAAAGGCCTTTTGCCGCAATGTTCTTTAAAGTCGTCTGCTGCAGAGGCATGAGAAGGAGTCTGTATGAGGGAAAGGGTTAATGGTCTACTAATGGTGAGTTATGTCTGAATTATGGAAGTGAGGATGTGATACTTGTCTGTCTGGGACATGACGGGGATACTAATGGTATCCAAAATTGTGTGCTTCATCATGTAGTCAAAATTATACATTTCATTGGTTTATGCGTTCTTTTGTGTATTGGGCAGGCATGATATATGGTTGCTTGAAATTACCAGATTGGGCTATAGTCACTTCAAGGGCTCAATAAGGAATAGACAATTCATACAAGGCCTGGATAAGGCATAGACTATTCATCCAAGGCCTGGATAAGGCATAGACTATTCATGCAAGGCCTGGATAAGGCATAGACTATATTCATGCAAGGCCTGGATAAGGCATAGACTATTCATACAAGGCCTGGCTAAGGCATAGACTATTCATGCAAGGCCTGCATAAGGCATAGACAATTCATGCAAGGCCTGGATAAGGCAGAATCTATTCATGCAAGGCCTGGATAAGGCATAGACTATTCATGCAAGGCCTAGATAAGGCATAGACAGTTCATGCAAGGCCTGGATAAGGCATAGACTATTCATGCAAGGCCTAGATAAGGCATAGGCTATTCATGCAAGGCCTCGATAAGGCATAGTTAAAAGTTTTTGCACAGGAATATCTCTCATTTATTGTATTGTAGTAATAAAATCTTATATTGTGGGTACTTGATAGAATTAATATCATTCTTTTGAGTATCCATGATATCAAGTTGTTTGGAGGTGAAACAAAATATATACTAATATTAATGATTAGTTGGCTGTAAAAGCTTTCCCAATTACGGACACCTGAAGCCAAAAACATTGTTGCTCATAATGAGCAATTTCTCCTTTTGCCTCAATGTTTGCAACCCTTCTCCATATTTATAGTCTCTTTTAACCCTTTCCCTTTGTCAAATAAATGGAAAATCTCTATAATTGAATGCATAACCTATGACTAAAAGTGGAAAACATTGTGTCAAAAGGATAAATTGCTTGTTTTGAGCAATTTCTTCTTTTGTCACTATGTTTTCAAATAGCAGACTGCTGCAGAGGCGTCAAACAACGTCTATATGAGGGAAAGGGTTAAAGTGATTTTCCACATATTTGCCTAGATGCTATCATAGTCGTCTGCTGCAGATTTGTTTTATGTTTGAAAAAGTATAAATGTTTTAAGGTTGGACTACAAGTGCCAAGACAAATAGTAAATTAAGACCTTTGCACATGGCTTACATCATCATTGTGAGAAGAGGTTTTTTTTTACCTGCATGCACTACAGCGATTTCGTCCTATTCACACAAAACAGCATTAAGCCATTTGGCATTTAAGGCAAAGGGGTTGAATATGTATGTCTGCTTCAGAAGAAAAAAGGCGGGATTGAACAGAAATACGCTGTACAAGAAGAATATAAATATCCTTCAACTTATCTAGTAGATAACAATTAAGAGGCCTATCTTCTTTAACCCTTTCCCTCATTATAGACACTTTCTGACGCCTCTGCAGCAGACAGCTTTTTGAAAACATAGTGACACAATGTTTTCCACTTTTAGTCATAGGTTATCCATTCAATTATAGAGTTTTCCATTATTTGACAAAACATGTTCAAAGTCGTCTGCTGCAGAATTTTCGTATGAGGGAAAGGGTTAAGTGCAAATGCATTACTATATGCTGCTGCAAGATGATATCGTTGCGCAGCAGTGTGCACATATTTTACCCGTTGCAATGTTACTGGGTAAAACGGTTTCACCCTTTCTCTTTTATATACAATCTTGAGGCGACTCACAGCTACCAGATTAAAAAGAAAAAATATTTCAATAAATGGAGAAATTGCTGTGCCCTCGGCTATACCATGTGCAGGCGCCTTTGCAGGAGACAACTTTTTAAAACATAACAACTGTTCATAATGTGTGTACTTAATAATAATACATGTACAGTCCAACCTGTGTTTAAAGACCACCCATGGGTAGAGAGCCATATGGTCTTTTTCACAGGTTGTCTTTTATTGTAGAGTCATTTGTACAGAAATTAAATAAGGAAATTAAAAGTGTGGTTGCTATAGACAGAGAATTGCTTAACAAAGGTGGTCTTAAGCACAGGTTTTTTACTTTCATTTTTACACGATTTTCCTTTTTTTTGCCCAGATTATTTCAAAGTTTTCTGCTGCAGATTTGTCATATGTGGGAAAAGGGTTAATACATGTTATATACAAAACTGCTGTTCCCACGATGCTTTCAACTTTGTATTTCAGTCGGTATACTTTAAATTTTTGGCAGAATTATAACATTATTTACTGTAGAAGTTTTCGAAGCTGAGGACCCTAAAATTATCATCTGAGGTTGAACTCGGGTAAATATTGTTCTTAACATGTGATTCTAAATTCTGTTTTCTTCTTTTTCAGGTAAGTGTCAATTTTCATCATTTTGAAAGCCCGAAGAGGACCGTGAATAAGTACAATTTATTGTTTTATGATACACTCAAAGTTAAACTTCTACCAAACTCAGAAGAGTTATGGTCCCTTATTAGCTCGACTTTTGAAAAAACGAGAGCTATTGTCATGACCCTGGCATCGTCCGCGGCGTGGTCATCCGGTTAAGGTTTTTTGTTGGCGGTGGCGTGGTCGTCCGGTTAAGGTTTTTTGTTCAGCTCAGCTTCTTTTTTTTTTTCTTTTTTCTCCCTATCAGTCGAGCGTCTGTACCGTATGCGGTGCTCTTGTTGAATTAATGTGGCTAATATATTGTTATTTGAATGAATGTTCCTTTATAACCCATTTATTGATTACATTCTTTATGTGTTGAAAAAGCTCTCTTGAGACAAAAGTCAAGAAGGTCTTAACACTTTCCCTCATATAGACACTTTTTGACGCCTCTGCAGCAGACGGCTTTTTGAAAACAAAAGAAGAAATTGCTCAAAACAAGCCAATTTCTCCTTTATCCACAATGTTTTCCACTTTCTGTCATAGGTTCATAATCCATTCAATTATCAAGATTTTCTATGTTTTGACAAAATACGTTCAAAGTCGTCTGCTGCAGAATTGTCGTATTCTCCTTTATATATTATATGTGATGCACATGGATTATAACAAAGGCATAACGTATTGTGAACTTATTGTGGTGCAAGGATTGTTTCATCTCCATTAAAAAGAAATCCATATTCATTTTGAAAGATTTTCATGAAGTTCAGTTAGAATGATTTCAAAGACATCTATTGAAGGTTTGTTGTGGTACCCTTTCCCACATACAGACACTCTCTGACACATCTGCAGCAGACAGCTTTTGAAAACATTGTGGGTAAAGTAGAAATTGCTCAAATTGAGTAATTTCTAATTTTTGCCACAACGTTTTTAATTCTATTCAATAATTAAACTGTTAGTTAACCCTTTCCCTCATATAGACGCTTTCTGACGCCTCTGCAGCAGACGGCTTTTTGAAAACATAGTGACAAAAGAAGAAATTGCACAAAACGTGCAATTTCTCCTTTTGCCACAATGTTTTCCACTTATAGTCATTGGTTATCCATTCAATTATAGAGATTTTCCATTTTTTGACAAAATATGTTCAAAGTCGTCTGCTGCAAATTAGTTGTATGAGGGAAAGGGTTAATAATAGATAATCCCTATTTTCGTCTAGACGATTTCAAAGTTATCTGCTGCAGATTTTGTTGTATGTCGCCTGGGAAAGGGGTAATGGGAAACGAATGAAGGGTTAACACTGAAAGAGGATATTTGCCCCCAGGCTCCCCACATGAATGCATTCTTGATGGTACAGATGCATGCCCATGCATGCATGCATGCCTGTTGAGCGCAATGGTTTTAGTGATGGTATAGATCCTTGAGGGACTGCCTTGGAATTGATTATCTCGATTGATAATGCAAGACCCTCGCTTTATGCAAAACAAATATATATATATCTTGTTGCACGTTACGGTTACAACTGCTTGGCGGAGAGCAATTTTTAGTATTTTATGGAAATTAAAGTCACTTTCCTTTTTTGAAAATCAACCTCCCTTGTGTACGATTGTACTTATGGATCTCAGATAACTTCAAAGTGTTTCAATTTGAAAAAAAATCCCAATGCCTCAATGAATATTTTAATAATGCTGAAAGTCTTTTACCCTGATTCCATTGTGTGGCATGCTAATTTAAATTCTCTTAAGGATTTATTTTTTATAACTACCCGTACATACAGTTTATCCTTTCCAATAATGCAGGCAGATGCATCCAGATCTGCTGAAGATGACTTTTGAAAACATTGTGGCAAAAGGGGAAACTCAGCTCATATCAAGCAATTTATCCATTTGCATTGCCACAATCAGAATGTTTTCAACTCAATACAATAATTACACTTTCATTGATAGAAATACTCAATATTTTTACCCTTCGCGGCACTAGGGTCAGCACATTTTCTAGTCTAGTACTGATTTGTTTACCCAGGGATCATGAATAAGTGAACTGTTCCCATGATATAACTGAAATGATGTTGAAAGCGGCGTAAAACCCCAATAAAACAAACAATATTTTTACCTAAATATAAAATGCAAATTTGTTGTATGTATGATAGGGTAAACAGGATAGTTACTTTAAGTTACTTTAATAAAATTCTTTGAAACTGTTGGTAACTTGATAAAGCAAGTTCAAGGATTCTGTAATATTCATGTTCTGGTAACTTGATGGAGCAAGTTCAAGGATTCTGTAATATTCATGTTCTGGTAACTTCAATAGAGCAAGTTCAAGGATTCTGTAATATTCGTGTTCTGGTAACTTGATGGAGCAAGTTCAATATTCATGTTCTTCGAGTCCCAGAAATGTGGACGAAAAGGGATCCAATAAATAATTCAATTAGTTGGTCTTGATCAGGGACGTTTGTAATACAGTTTATGATTTTGCACTGTCATAACACTGATAAGATCACAAAACTCTTTGTTTTGTTAACCCTTCCCCTCATATGTCATCTGCTTCAGATGCATCAAAATATTGAGGGCTTCATGCAAAATGGTTGTAACATCACCTTGTTCAAGACATAGTTACAATCGTTTTACATGACACCATCGATATGCCTGCAGGAAGGAAAACTCACTTCTGCAAATTTTGGACTCTTCTACATTGAAAACAAAGAAAGCAGAAATATTTAAATCTGAAGGAATTAAAGCTGAATTTGTGACAACTGCTGCTAAAAATAAAAATTTCTCCTTATTTCCCAAATAGTTTTTTCAAAAGTTTTCTAATGCAGATACATCTTAATGTTAAATATTCTTACAAAACAAATCCTATGATAAAATCGAAGAAATGCAATGACAAACATTGATAAAAAAATCTTGCCCAAAAAGTCTCTGTCAACTAAAAACGATACAGAATACAGATTTCCTTTTAGCTGTCCACTATGTGTTTCATATGGAAAGTGCATGTTGAGGCCCCATTTGTGCTTGCATTGATAAATGTGAAAAAGCCATCACTAGAAAGGCTCTTGATGGCAGCAACAAATGGCATCGGATAGCAAATAGAGGCGAATGTTGCATGTGGAACAAACATTTGCAGCATCCGCCTTGGACACTGACGTATGTTTCTTTTCTCCCATTCTCTCTCGGTTTTCAATATTAGCTAATACATGGCAATGTTAACCCATTCAACATACAACAAATCTGCAGGAGACGACTTTGAAAACATCAAGGCAAGTGTATTGAAACTTGAAAAATGAAGTATAATTGTTAACAAAAATTGTCCACTTTAGAGGCATCAGAAAGCGTTACCTCTTTCGTACATGCAGTCAAACATTTTAACACATTTGCAGCAGATGAAAATATTGTTGCAAAATATAGAATAGTTATCTTTTCAGCAGACAACATTTGAAAACATTGAAGGAAAAGAATAAATTGCTCTGAGCAATTTGTTCTCCTTTTTCCAAAATACTTTATCCAAGTTTTAATATATACTGACAGTTTCGAAAAGCAACATTTTTCTTTTCTCTGGAGGTACTCTTAACCCTTTCCCTCGTATGACAGTTCTGAAGCAGACGACTGGATATATTTTGTCAAAAAATAGAAAATGTCTATGACTAAAAGTGGAAAACATTTGTGGTAAAAGGAGAAATTGCTCGTTTTGAGCAATTTCTTCTTTTGACACTGTTTTTAAAAAGCTGTCTGCTGCAGACTCATCAGAAAGCGTCTATATGAGGGAAAGGGTTAAGAATATCTTGATGTGTTGACCCTTTCCCACATCCAACAAATCTGCAGCACAATGTCTTTCAAAACAACTTTAGAAATATATAAAAGATAGTTGAAAACATTGTACCATTTAAAACAAGGTAATTACCTATCATGAGCAATTTCTCAATGCTTAAAAAAGATATCTGCTGCAAACGTGTTATTAACCCTTTCCCTCATACGACAATTCTGCAGCAGACGACTTTGAGGAAAATGGTTAAGCATCTGTTTGTGGGAAATGGTTAGTCATAGGTTATCCATTCAATTATAGAGATTTTCCATTTTTTGACAAAAGAAAGTCGTCTGCTGCAGAATTGTCGTATGAGGGAAAGGGTTAATAATATCCAACAGGACATCACAATACTCAGAGAAACAAAATGAAATTTTTTGCCATCCTTCAGGCAGCTTGTAATCATGTTATATCAAAAGCCATAAAATATATTACTGTCTTTGAGATTCTTTCTCTAAAACTTCTAGGCATTCCCATGTCAGGAAACACTTTAAAACAGCTTGGACAAAAGAGTTAATGATATTTTTTGACAACGGTTTTGTATCCCAAGCTGTTGTCTAAAAAAATATGTATATGCTTGAACAATTATTTTCTGAAAGGTTAAGTTTTTATTCATATTTCGATGACAATGGTATCGTCGGAGTTCTTCTGAAATGTTGAAAAGGGTTCACATTGTCTGAGGCCTACATTACCATGACTAAACTTATCTCTGAAAGTGCAATGTCTTGTACAAAATGCCCATTTACCATATGCACCAGAGTTTTTTCCACCACAAATGTTTCCTTGTTTCCATGTTTTTCCCCTGTAAATGTAAACCCTGAATTATTCCTCCCTTAGCCTTGTAGAATTTTATTCTAACACATTCACATAATATGCAACTGATATCTGCAACATGCAGGCCACTTATCTCTGAAAGTGCAATATCTTGTACAAAATCCCCATTTACCATAGTGCACCATAGTTTTTTCCTCTACAAATGATAACTTGATTCAATATTTTTTTCCAGTAATATAAAAGCCCTGAATTATTCCTCCCTTAGCCTTGAAGAATCATATTTTAACCCTTTCCCTCATAAGACAATTCTGCAGCAGACGACTTTGAATGTATTTTGTCAAAACATAGAAAATCTGCATAATTGAATGGATAACCTATGACAAAAAGTGGAAAACATTGTGGCAAAAGGAGAAATCGCACGTTTTGTGCAATTTCTTCTTTTGTCACTATGTTTTCAAATAGCCGTCTGCTGCAGAGGCGTCGGAAAGCGTCTATATGAGGGAAAGGGTTAACACATTCACATATCAGATATGCAACTGCATGATATCTGCAATGAACGACTTTGAAAACATGTAGGTTTAAAGATGGTGTTAGCCGTCTATGGTTAACCCTTTCCCACATGCAGATGCATTTTGATGCCCTTGAAACAGACAACTTTTGAAAACGTTTTGGCAAAAGGAGAAAATTATGCTTATAATGAGTAATTTTTCCTGTTAATTGTGACAATGATTTCAAAAGCCGTCTGCTGCAGATTTGTTGTATGGGGGAAGGGTTATAATTATGCACTTATATGGCGTTTCCTGCTGGTCTTTCATCCACCCATCCTTGACATCGTGACTTCCTGATGACACACCTGCATGTCTGAATCTTTTAACCATTTCCAACGTGCAACAAAACTGCATCAGAAGACCTGGACAATGTCTAACTATAAATGAAAATAGAATAATTGAATGGAGTTGAAAACATCGATTGTCTCTAAAAAGGAGAATTTGCTCACTATTAGCAATATCATCTTTTGCCACAATGTTTCCAATAGTTGTCGGCTGCAGATGCCTTAAAATGCAGCTGCAAGTGGGAAAGGGTTGAGACAAGCTTGATAATTTTAATCATGTGTAAGGAAAACAAATTAGAGTTGAGAATCAATTAAGGTATGGAAGAGACAAGATGACGCCTTTGTCTTCAAAATTCTGCATTTTTTGCCACCATGTTCACACTGCAAATATTATTTGTATCTGCAACTTTCCCCCAATATATAAGGTGATCTGGTTTCCTCAAGAGCATCATTAAGCGCTTAGCTTGTAAATATTTTATCCTTTTACTTGTCTGTCTTTATGTAATTGACTTGTAGATCTGAGCCATTGGTATTGTTAACCCTTTCCCACATGCGACAATTCTGCAGCAGATGATTTTGAAAACCTATCACAATTTTTTTTGGAAACACGCGTCTGCTGCAGAGGCGTCAGAAAGCACCTATATGAGGGAAAGGGGGGGGGGGGGGGGGGGTTAAGGTTTTTTTCGGATAGAGAAATGTGCAGTTTTATAATTATATTTTTTACAGAAATTTATTTTATACAGTGATTTTTCACTATCGGGTGAAGTAAATTCTTATTTTGTTTGTCAAAAAATTTGTGTTTGTAAGGCGACATGGTTTTTCAGCACAAGTGTTATAAACCCTTTCCCACATACAACAAATCTGCATTGAAAGACTTTAAAAACATCTAAACAAAAACTATAAGGAAAATATCTATATATATTCAGAAGAGTTGAATACATTGTGACAAGAAGGGAAAAATATGTTCCTATATAATTAAGCATCTTAAATGTGATTCTCAAACTATTTCATGAAATTTGATAGAAAAAGCTATTCTGTAGAATAAAGTATTACTAATATAATGGATAGAAGCAAATTGCTGAAATAAGTAGGGGATAAATGTCAGTAAGCATCATTTAAGCTTTCATACAGGATATGATGTAATACATTTATAAGCTGTCTTCATGGATGAAAAAAGTTTTGTTGGAAGAAAAAAGATGTTCTCTATGAGAACACGTTCTCTCCTGTAGATGCTTTTTGATGCATGATGACATTATGAGCTATTTATCCTTTATTCGACAATATATTCAACTCTATCCAATGGTTATACATTTGTTTAACACTTTTCCACATGTATGCAACAAACATGCAGCGGACGACTTTGAAAACATTTAGTTGAAAATATGGAAACTAATAATAAATGAACAATTATTGAAAAAAGTTGAAAACATTGTATCAAATGGAAAAATTGCTCATTGTGAGCATTCCTCCTTTTGCCACAATGTTTTCAAAAGTCCTCTGCTTCAGAGGAGTTAACCCTTTCCCACATATGACAATTCTGCAGCAGACGACTTTGAACATATTTTGTCAAAAAATAGAATATTTCTCTAATTGAATGGATAAACCATGACTAAAAGTGGTGGGTAAACATTGTGACAAAAGACGAAATTGCACGTTTTGTGCAATTTCGTCTTTTGTCACTATGTTTTCACGTCTATATGAGGGAAAGGGTTTAAAGAGATTTCTCATATTCTTGCCTTGGTGTTTCCAAAGTTGTCTGCTGCAGTTTGCTTGCAGATGGGAAAGAGTTAACCCTTTCCCTCATACGACAATTCTGCAGCAGACGACTTTGAACATATTTTGTCAAAACATAGAAAATCTCTTTAATTGAATGGATACCCTATGACAAAAAGTGGAAAACATTGTGTCAAAAGGAGAAATTGCACGTTTTGTGCAATTTCTCCTTTTGTCACTATGTTTTCAAAAAGCCGTCTGCTGCAGAGGCGTCAGAAAGTGTCTATATGAGGGAAAGGGTTAATGCATGCATGAGGACAGACATCATCCACATGTTTCCTGTAGGTTTTTATCACCTTGATGATTGTAAATGGTGTAAGATGTACCCTCAGTGTTATTCTAACACTTCCTCATTTGCAGGGGCATAGTCTAACACATCAATCTGTAGCAGAGGCTTTTATAACACATCAGACAGTGTAGCAGAGGCTTTTCTAACACATCAGACAGTGTAGCAAAGGCTTTTCTAACACATCAGACAGTGTAGCAGAGGCATTTCTAACACATCAGACAGTGTAGCAGAGGCATTTTGAAAACATTGTGGCAAGCGGAGAAATTGCAGATATTGAGCAATCTCCCCAATTGCCGCCCCATGTTTTTAACTTTATTCAATAATTATACATTTATTTTAATTTGTTATATTTTGTCCTACTTTTGCTTATGTACTGTAGCTTCAAAGTCATCTGCTGCAGATTTGCTGTATGTATAGGAAAAGTTCAACTCCTGTTGCTTTGGTATTGAAAATGTTTATCTTAGATTAAGTCAGAAGCATTTTGATGACAAATAAGCAAGATAATTTGTGTCCGTGTGAGTGCACATTTGGCATGGGCTTTTCAAAGTAATAAATTGTTAGTTATTTCTTACACCTTTACTGCATACGTGCTACTGCAGCAAAGTTTAACCCTTTCCCTCATATAGACGCTTTCTGACGCCTCTGCAGCAGACAGCTTTTTGAAAACATAATGACAAAAGAAGAAATTGCACAAAACGTGCAATTTCTCCTTTTTGCCATAATGTTTTCCACTTTTAGTCATAGGTTATCCATTTAATTATGGAGATTTTCTATGTTTTGACAAAATACGTTCAAAGTCGTCTGCTGCAGAATTGTCGTATGAAGGAAAGGGTTAAGGTCTTGTTTAGATGGGCATTGTGGTGTCTTAAACCTTTCCCTCATACGACAATTCTGCAGCAGACGACTTTGAACGTATTTTGTCAAAACATAGAAACTCTCCATAATTGAATGGATAACCTATGACAAAAAGTGGAAAACATTGTGGCAAAAGGAGAAATTGCACGTTTTGTGCAATTTCTTCTTTTGTCACTATGTTTTTAAAAAGCCGTCTGCTGCAGAGGCGTCAGAAAGCGTCTATATGAGGGAAAGGGTTAAAATATATTTGACACCCACCTCTCCCTCGGATGGGGGGTTCTATGGATTAATTGTATGTACAATTATTTTTCTAGTTATATATCAGAACTGACATTAACTGTCATTAATGTTATTTTAACGACTTTCTAATGATAATCAAATGAATATTGTGTCGCCAGACCTGGCATGGAGACATATAGGATTCCCCTCTGACACTCGTCTGTCTTTCCATCTATCGGTCTATGTGGAATTTAGCAGCCAGTTGCTTGGAAAGAATGGTGTGAGATTGCCAAGAAACATATGAGTAGGTGTACTGGCTGCCGTGATATAACTGAAAAATTGTTGAAAACGTCATTAAACCCCAATCAATCAATAAGATATTTTTCACATTTTTGCTTATATGTTTTTAATTTCATCTGCTGCAGATTCACTGTGTGTCGGAAAGGGGTAATGCATGGGGGGGTCTTGAAGTTAGGTGATAAAATTGACTCTAATGACATACTGTGCATTATGATTAGGTTACTCATGCATGCAATTCTTAAGAAATATATTGAGCAAATATGACTGCAAAAAGCATTGACATTTTGTCTGAATGACCTTTTCTTATTTTGACATGACATCTCTAATTTATGTACAGTTCACAAATCAAAATTAATAAATTGATCTGATATAAACAAATGATGTCAGGGTAATGAATGTATCGCTTACAAATTGGCGTTAATCTTTTTGTTTGGGATCAATTTATTGTATTATAAATTACTTCATTAACATCTATTAATAAGATATATAGTTTAGCTCTTTCCCACATACCAACAAATCTGCAGCAGACAACTGTTGAAACAATTCTGAACAAAAAAATGGAAACTCTCTGTGACAATAGAAGTTTAGATATTGAAAAGCTTTGAAAATGTTGTGAAAAAAGGGGAAATTGCTCATGATGAGCAATTTATCAATTTTCCACAATGTTTTCAAAGGTCATCTGCTGCAGAGGCATCAGAAAGCGTCTGTATGTGGGATTGGGTTAACCCTTTACCTCATACGACAATTCTGCAGCAGACGACTTTGAACGTATTTTGTCAAAACATGACAAAAAGTGGAAAACATTGTGGCAAAAGGAGAAATTGCACGTTTTGTGCAATTTCTTCTTTTGTCACTATGTTTTAAAAGAGTCGTCTGCTGCAGAGGCATCAGAAAGCGTCTGCATGTGGGAAAGGGTTAAGAAGATGGTATCATGGTAACTGTCACACGGAGGTACCCCTGGTGGTCTGAAATCAGTCCCTATATTCTTGTTTTCCCTCATACAACCAATAGTTATGACTGAGGTTGGTCAGATTATTATACCCCTTTCAAAGAAGAGGGGGTATATAGGAGTCGCTGTGTCAGGCTGTCTGTCTGTCTGTCTGTCTGTCGGTCTGTCTGTCGGTCGGAAGCCATATTTTGTCCGGCCTATTTCTTACCACTGGGTGGAATTCAATAACATTTTACACGAAGCTTCTATACCAAGAGGAAATGTGCATATCTTAAAGGGGTTACAATTGCATGTTATTAGCTCGACTTTTGAAAAAACGAGAGCTATTGTCATGACCCTGGCATGGTCGTCCGGTTAAGGTTTTTTGTTCAGCTCAACTTTTTTTCTGTTTTCTATCAGTCGAGCGTCTGTGCCGTACGCGGTGCTCTTGTTTTACAGAGTTATGGCCCTTTTACTTATTAAGTTATGGTGTAGGTCAAGGTGCTGTTTAGGGGGGGTGTTTATTATCTTCAGTGATAGTTCTAGTTTCTACTATTTATCCTTGCAAATAAATACACAAACTCTTCAAAAGTATATTCTTACAGCATATATATATATATAAAATGTAAAGGGTTCAGGGAGAAAAGGGGATTTGCTTTTGTTATAGAGACTTCAAAGTTAAGTCAAGTATGGTTATTGGAAGCTAATGTATCTTGATTTTTATTGTTTGAGGTTTTTGTTAACGTATGTTGGCACATTAAAAGACAGTAAATAAGATTTATGAGTGAGGAAGGTAATAAGTTATATCAGTAGTATATTTAGTTCTTTCCCACGTAGACTCAATCCATTGCAGACGACTTTTAAAACGTTTAAGGAAAAAAATGAAAAAATCTCTTATCAAATTTATGTAAAGATAATTTTTGAATAGAGTTGAAAACATTGCAGCAAAAATACAAATTGCTAATATTATGAGCTATTTCTCCTTTCATCCCAATGTTTTCAAAAATCGTCTGCTGCTGATGACGCTTTCGGACGCCTCTGCAGCAGACGGCTTTTTGAAAACATAGTGACAAAAGAAGAAATTGCACAAAACGTGCAATTTCTCCTTTTGCCACAATGTTTTCCACTTTTCGTCATAGGTTATCCATTCAATTAAAGAGATTTTCTATGTTTTGACAAAATACGTTCAAAGTCGTCTGCTGCAGAATTGTCGTATGAGGGAAAGGGTTAAATGATGATAGTGATATAAAGGATCGTAAATTTTCAGATGACATCAAAGGTGGCCCAATATATAATGTCATCCTATACTTGACAAACTGAAGTCATGAAAAAAAACTTGTAATATTAGCTGAAATGTTTATATGATCTATTTTGTATGTTGGTTCAATCAGGGACATAGATATCTACGTCCCTGGTATCTATGTCCCTGGTATCTACGTCCCTGGTTCAATCCATGCTCATCCTTGTCAACCAAACAATTCTACCTACCTACCTATCCTCTTCTTACTTAAAACATTCCCAAATACAACAATGTTTCAAAAGTAAATCGTCTGCTGCAGAGGCATCAGAAAGCTTCTGCATGTCGGAAAGGGTTAACGAACATATATCAAAATGGCCGTGCAGATGATGACTTCTGGACCCTCTTTGGTGCTCAGGCTTGTGTGGACAGCATTTCTATTGAAAGGCCTCTTCTTTCTCTTCTGGATGATATGCAGGGCTCTCTCTGACTCTCTCCAACATCACTGCATATGAAATATGTACAAGGTCGTTGTGAGAATGAATTCACAGCAGTGCTCAGGTAATCTCAGGAAATGCTGTGATATAGCTGAAATACAGCGGAAAGTGTTGTAAATTGAAACAATTGGGTGTTTTGAGCAATTTCTCTTTTCCCACTATAATTTCAAACCTTTCCCACAGACAACAACTTGGCCAATCACTTTGAAAACATCTAGTTAAAAAAGTAAAAACTGTTGTGTAAATAAATTAATATAGTGTTATTGTTAAATTGAAGTTGGAAGTATCATTAAAGAATATTATAGTTGAAAACATTGTGGCTAAATGAGAGATTGCTAATTATGAGTAGTTTTTCCTTTTGACACAACGTTTTCCAAAAGCGTTTTGCTGCAGATGGGCTTAAACCTTTTCCCTTCATACGACAATTCTGCAGCAGACGACTTTGAACATATTTTGTCAAAATTAGAAAATCTCTATAATTGAATGGATAACTATGACTAAAAGTGGAAAACATTGTGGCAAAAGGAGAAATTGCTCGTTTTGTCACTGTTTTCAAAGCGTCGTCTGCTCCAAGTGAAAAAGCAATCATATGTAATAAGGAAAAGGTTAATATTACATGCCAAACAATTGTAACTACTAATGCCTTTAAGGTTGCATTTACAATGGTTCAGCCTGTTACAAACTAATTGGATTAAGGTCTGAATAAATTTCTCTCACTTTGACATGTTTCTTATCAAAGATTGCTTGATTACCTAATATTTCCAATGATAATACAAAATGGCTTCAACTGTTTTTAATCACAATATAAGGATACAATGGTTTTGCATTCATTCCTCAGTTCATTTGAATAGGTGCACTATTGTCAAGACCAAATGAATCAAGTATGGCACATTGGAGGGTCTACTTGATTAGATCTCAATAAGAAGTTTTGACACATTCTGTTCTGCAAAGAATATTGGTCTCTAACAATAGAATTGCATTATCTGTAATAAATAAATCACTACACACGCTGTGAATTAATGCTTTGTTCGCGACTTTATTAAAACAAATTAAGGAAAGGAAAAAAAAGATGAAATGGTGTGTAATTATTTGTTCAGTGTCCTAAACATTGCAATGTCTGACACAGATTTATTTATTTTACTTTTTAATAAACTATTCAAAGCTAAAAAAAAAATTCCCAACATAAAACATTACAGCAGTATAAGACGTTGAAAGCAGTCAAACTAAGGAAAAATGGCTACCAAAACGTTAAAATTACTATAATAGAGATGAAACTATAAACCCTTTCCCTCATACGACAATTCTGCAGCAGACGACTTTGAACGTATTTTGTCAAAACATAGGTTATCCATTTTGAATAAATAACCTATGACAAAAAGTGGAAAACATTGTGGCAAAAGGAGAAATTGCACGTTTTGTGCAATTTCTTCTTTTGTCACAATGTTTTCAAAAAGCCGTCTGCTGCAGAGGCGTCAGAAAGCGTCTATATGAGGCGAAGGGTTAACTAAGACCAAAGTTTACTGCACACAGTGCAATTGCAGATGGGTTAAATGACTGATATCCATGAAGACATTTAAAATTTGCTTCATGTTCAGATTAAGGTACTGCACGCAGCAGACGTCTTTTGAAAACATTATGGCCAAAAGAAATTTTCTCATAATGAGCAATTTTCCCTTTTGCCACAATGGTAACAAGTATTTTCAGTAATTTTGCATACATTAATGGAGATTTTCTGTATTATTGTCTAGAAGTTTTCTAAGTCGTCTGCTGCAGATTTGTTGTATGTGGGAAAGGGTTAAGTTCTGTAATGGCTGCATCGTTTCTGCGATACATTATAACTGGAAAGATTTACTTGATAACATTTCGTTGCTGAATATAGTATAAGAAATAGAAATAAACATTAATCAATGCTCCTTTCCCTCATACAACAATTCTGCAGCAGACGACTTTGAACACATTTTGTCAAAAAATGAAAAAGATCTCTTTAATTGAATGGACAACCTATGACTAAAAGTGGAAAACATTGTGGCAAAAGGAAAAAGCGGCTATATGACGGAAAGGGTTAATATTGAGCCTTTATTATATATACCTCATTCCATGGCTCCAGACATGGTGGGGAAAAAACAAAGATCAAAGGGCTGAAGGTGTAAGAAAACTCATTAGCCGTTGTTAACCTTACTCTAATATTAGAAAATGATGGGTAGCGAAATAATAGAAAAGCAATCCAGAAGATAAATTCTACAGATTTTTGGCCAGACATGGTGGCTATGAAGATGTCTTGAGTGTTGGGTCATAAATACATAATTATGGTAAAGAGCAATAAGTTTGTCCGTAACCCTTTCCCTCTTGACACATCTAAAGCAGAGTTGACTTGAAATGCATTGTGACAAAATGAAAAATTGCTCATCACCCATGAGTAGACTTTTTCCTTATGCCACGAAGTTTTCAACTCTTCATTTATTATGTTTGATTATAGAGATTTTCGCCTCAATGTTTTCAAGGACGCTTGCTGCAGATTTGCTGTATGTGGGAAAGTGTTAAACAGAGTCAGGGTAAGATCAGACTTAACCCTTTCCCTCATACGACAATACTGCAGCAGACGACTTTGAACATATTTTGTCAAAGAATAGAAAATCTCTATAATTGAATGGATTACCTAGCTATGACTCAAAGTGGAAAACATTGTGGCAAAAGGAGAAATTGCTCGTTCTGAGCAATTTCTTCTTTTGTCACTATGTTTTCAAAAAGCCGTCTGCTGCAGAGGCGTCAGAAAGCGTCTATATGAGGGAAAGGGTTAACACAATTCTGCAGCAGACGGCTTTGAACATATTTTGTCAAAGAATAGAAAATCTCTATAATTGAATGGATAACCTATGACTTAAAGTGGAAAACAGTTTAATTAATTTTACAAAGACAACATGCTGCAGGACTAAATATAGACAGGACTCCCACATTATTATGGAAATAAGTGATAAGTATTTTAACATTGATGAATCGGTCTGCAAATAAAACGCCTAACCGGAGTTATGTACAGAATTATAACCATTTTCCACATGAAACGGCAAGCAAATTTGATGAAAGATGAGAGTAAAAAGTATGAAAACTCTATAAATGAAAGAAAATTTATTTAATAAAGTTGAATACATTGTGGCATAAGGTAAAATTTATTATGTTCATGATGAGCAATTTCACCTTTTTCCGCAATGTTTTAGTAATTTAAGTCACCTGGTGCAGGGGCGTATGTATTTTGTTAAGAGTTAAGTTAAATGATCAATTTATGTAAATTTTGATCATTATTGATAATTTACCGTTCAGTACTTACTTCCCTTTCCCACTTGCAGACACATTTTGACGCAATAGCAGCAGACGATTTTGAAAACATGGTGGCCAAAGGTAAAATTGCTCATGATGAGCAATTTCTCCTTTGGCCACAATATTTTAAACTTTTATTTAACAATTAAGGTTTTTGTGGGTATGTTTTTATGTCAAAAATACATTACCAGTCATTTAATACCTGATATATAATCTCTACACCCTTAATTCATCCAGAAAAAGAACTCGCCTTGCGTATTCCTCACGTATATGTGATATACACGGTTGCCCGTAATAGCGGGCAAGCACGTGATATCTTGCCACTTTTAATTTCTGGATCCACCAGCTAGACAGCTAAGAATTTACACATTATTTTCTAATTATTCTTTTCTTGGCTTTTTAAGGCTTATTGCCTTATTTAGTTGTTCATTCAGTTAGGAAACTGCATTAACAGATATTCAACTGCATTTAAAGTTAAATTATTGTTGTAATTGCTTGTTTTTGTAGGCGACAGCTAGCTGAAAAGCTCGAGGTGGTTACCCCACCCATTATTTTCAGTTAATGTCTTCGGGTGCGGAACGTAATTGAGTTCAAGACTTAAAGTTAAACGATGAGTTCCCAATCCCGTTATAGATTATACTTATGATGTTTGTTGTACTTACATGTAATTATAACATAGACAAAAATTTTGTTTATAGATTATATACGTTCCGGGTTGTCACTCGGGTAGAGAAATAAAAAGTAGAAAAATTTATAAAATTTTTGTTTTTATTGTTGTGTTCATTTCGTATATATTTTTGTATCATAAATATGTCACATAAGGTGAACGGAGGCGTGGCTCGTGTGGTCATGCTGTGGACGCATGGGACACGCATCCGAACTGTGTGGTTTGCTCAAAGGGCACACAGCTTTCACCGTGCGAGTACTGCTCTTCTTGGACTGTTTCTATTTGGAAACGGGCTGGGAAGGGTAAGACTAGCAAAAGCAGGAAGGGTAAGAGTGTCCCTAAAAAAGGCGTCTCTGATCTCTTCGAGTGAAGCGGAGTTCGTGGGGTTCTCCCAGTCGGACTCCGCGACCGTGTTGAGTGGATCAAAGGTTAAGGCTGTTCCTTCTCCACTTAGCACAACCGCACCTCCTAGTCTAGCTAGAGACACGGAGGAGCGGAAGGTAGCTTTGGATGCTCGTTGTTCTCTCGGGAAACAAAAGCCTTCGGGCCAGACACCGTATAGAAACAGGGTTTTGAATGTGCTCAAGAGCTGGAGCCTTCTTACTCTGAACGACATTATCTTGCTTCTGGTGTTGGGGCTCAACCTTCGAAAGAAGGGGATGCCGGAATCACCCGCCGGGAAACCGAGCGGGTTGGTTTGTCAGACCACTTGTGGTCAATTCCAACACCACACTCTGAGCTACATCAGTCTTCGGACTGCTGCAGAGTGCCGGATTACGATGTCTGTGGACAAAGTTCTCTGGAGACTTTTGATAGGTCAGCTTCACTAACTGCCTATCTCTAGTCAACCGGGTAATGCTAGAGCTGGACAGCAAAACCCATATGCCGTGGCGCGACAGGTCCCCGGGCAACCGGGGCGTCATCTAGCGATGACGCGACCTGTCACCGGTCAGTCATTTAGCCATGACACGACCGGGCCAGTCAGTCAATTTGCCATGACTCGACAAGGTAGTCATTCACTTAGCGGTGAAATGACAGGTCAGCAGTCGAATAGCTACGACGCGGCCAGGCAGACGGTCACTCATTTAAATATGACGCGACCAGGCAGTCACTCATTTCACGATGACGCGGCTAGCCAATCAGTCACGCATGTAGCCATGTCGCGACAAGGCGGGGGTCAATCAGTTAGCTATGATGCGACCAGCCTACCGGTCACGCAGGTGAACATGACGCGGCAAGGAGATAGTCAATCATTTGGTAATGACGCGGCTAGTCTACCTGTCGGTTATGAAAACATCACACGACCAGGCAGTCCGTCATTTGGCAATGACGCGGCTAGCCAGCCAGTCGCTTATGTAAACATGGCGCGACCAGCCAATCGGTCACGCATGTGAACATGACACGATCAGGCAGTAGTCAGTCATTTGGTAATGATATGGCTAGCTTGCCTGTCGGTTATGTAAACATCGCACGACCATGCAGTCTATCATTTAGCAATGACACGACTAGCCAGCCAGTCGCTTATGTTAACATGGCGCGACCGGGCACGGGCTCTGTACTGGCTGACCGAATTGATACTATTATCATTCTATCTCAGGTCAACAACAGAGTGGTGTTATGAATATTCAGAGTAGGTTAGCACCGAACTCTAATATTCAGCCGTATAGCTCCGAGTACGGGAATTACCGGTCGGAGAAATCCTTCCGTTCCCCAAAGGGAACTGTACACTTCATTAAAGAGTTCCGGATTACGATGTCTGCGGACAGAGTTTTCCGGAGACTGTCGGTAGAGCAGCCTCACAACTGCCTATCCCTAGTCAACCGGGTTTTGCTGGTGCTGGAAAGCAAGACCCATATGCCATATGCCGTGGCGCGACAGGTCCCCGGGCAACCGGGGCGTCTTCTAGCGATGACGCGACCTGTCACCGGTCAGTCAATTAGCCATGACACGACCGGGCCAGTCAGTCAATTTGCCATGACTAGACAAGGTAGTCATTCACTTAGCGGTGATATGACAGGGCTGCAGTCGAATAGCTACGACGCGGCCAGGCAAACGGTCACTCATTTAAATATGACGCTATCAGGCAGTCACTCATTTCACGATGACGTGGCTAGCCAATCAGTCACGCATGTAGCCATGTCGAGACAAGGTTTGGATCAATCATTTAACTATGATACGACCAACCAACCAGTCACGCAGGTGAACATGACGCGGCAGGGAGATAGTCAGTCATTTGGTAATGACGGGGCTAGGCTACCTGTAGGTTATGAAAACATCTCACGACCAGCCAGTCGGTCATTTGTTAATGACGCAACTAGCCAGCCAATTGCTTAGGCAAACATGGCGCGTCCAGGCACGAGCTCTGTACTGAGTGACCGGATTGATACAAATTATCATTCCATAACAGGTCAACAACAGAGTGGGTGCACGAATAATCAGAGTATAGGTTACGGACCGACCTCTATTATTCACCCGTCTGGCTCCGGGTATGGGAATTTTCGTGCAGAGAGATCCTTTCAATCCCCAAGGGAACTGTGTACATCTCTAAGATAACACTTTCCCCCAATTACCTTCCACCGGTCCATTCAATGGAACCGGTCGGAAATAGACGGGATTTCCAAACCTACCGAGAGCATCAAAAAACCCAACGTTTTTTGGGATAACGAGGCATTCGGAGGGACATCTATTTAATAGACAGTCCTTGGAAAGGCAATCCCTGGAACAGAATACGTTAGCGCATTCTGATAAAGGGAGGGCTAAGCCGTCCCACAAAGGGGGAGAACCTCTCTATGGTCATCCCATTACCAAGGGGCTAAGAATCGGCAGCCTTCTAAATAAAGCACAACCCCTAGGCCTCAACCCTGGGGATGCGCACCTTTCTATGATCGTCCCAACGCCGGAGATTACAGTCGGGTCCGCCTGTTGTTTTCATAGAGGAATGGGAAAGTGTCACAGAGGATCATTGGATCTTATCTGTGATACAGGAAGGGTATCCAATTCCCTTCATTTCTTCTCCTCTGACAAGCGTGCCTATCGACATGTCGTCACGTCAGTCGGCCGTGTCAAAAGTGATTTCATCACGTCTTCTGTAAAAGAAGGCCATAGAGAGGGTTTTCAACCCCAATTATCGGGGTTTGATACAACCGTCTTTTCCTCGTCCCGAAGGAAGACGATCGGTGGAGACCGGTTATAGATTTATCAGCTCTAAATCTATTGATTCCGGTCGAGAAGTGAAAATGGAGTCGACCCACTCCATCCAAATAACTAGTTGGGAAGGCGACTGGGCGGTCTCTAGACCTCACAGACACCTATTACCACATTCCAATCGCTCCCTCGTCGAGGAAGTACTTTCGTTTTGTGGTAAATGACAAGGAACAGAGGATATTCACTATGTGAACTCTGAGACAGGGAGGTCAAGACCATCTCATACGTGAGCTCGGCCCCGACGGTTGATTCCATGCGATCTCATTCTTCTTCGGAAAAGGGATCTATGTCAAGGGATCAATTCATGGGTCATGACTCTAATTCAGAGCACTTCGGAAGGGATAATTCCTCGGTCATGACTCCTTCATAGTTCTAATGTGGAATCGAACACTGACCTTCCGGTTCAGAACCGGCTATAGGCAATCCTCTTGTCGTCGGGGAAACCCAAGACCCAGTCTTGTCTGACGAATAAGAGACATATCGGGATCAGTGCCCCATATGATGATGAAACAATTTAGATCTAGACTCTAAATAATTATCATTGGCGGAAGGTTACTGCTTTCATTGCGTCCATAAGGCATTTCGGCGTATGCGGCGACATCGTTTACACAGGGACAGAAACGTACAGCGACTTCTGCAAGGGCGTTCTTGGAACCCCAACCTGTGAAGACGCAAATAGACAGGCTAAGTTCGAGCCTAGCGTTACGGGAACTAGCTAAGTTGGCATACAACCAAGTAGAGCACTGTCCCTAATCCGCAGCTATAGGGAAGCACTCCTCTCTATTAAATCTTCTAACAAAGAATAATATAGAGTGGTATCAACCTTTCATTCGGGCTTGATACAACTGTTTTTCTTCCTGTTCTAAGAAAGACAGACAGTGAAAACCGGTAGTAGACGTTTCGACTCAGTTCGCGTCTAGTACGGCCGTGTAGTAGAATGGAACGTCCGTTTCACCAAGATCACAATCCGGAACGGCGGTCTGGGCGAGTTGTTAGTCCTAACAAACGCCTAATACACGTATCGTGTGCCTTGTCATCGAGGAGTTACAGTTCGATTACCTGCGTTCGGAATTATTTCCCAAAACAGGCAAATCGGATCTAATTCCCTCGAGAATCCGATTCGTTTTCTGGTTCGGGATCAGTAAGTACGGGAACAGCCCGATACATGCTTCACACCACACCCGAATGTTTACAGATATCGGGGCAGTGCGTTACAGCCTACGGCATGTTATTACATAGAGTAGACAACTTCATATGAATTCAGTTCTGCTAGCTTTCAATTCTACTCATTCGGCAGCAATCGGAATACGTCGGGGATGAATGCTTACGGATTTACCCGAGAAGTTCCGATTGATTCCGCAGTGGAATAATAATAAACAACTTCCGGTCTCAGTTTCACTGGCTGAAGGTGTAAAATGATAATAGAAGCACATCACTGGCTAAATGACCGTGGTTATACGTCATGCTGGCCTGTCTCTCGACATAACCGTTACATCTTCCTTAGAAATAGACAGTTCTTACCGATTGATGTTATTAAGGTAGGTCAATCTCTCTGAACGTTCGTCGGAAACTACCGCTTCTTAAATTAGTAGCTAGACTTATAAATTCGTCTTATTTGACGAACACAAGCAGGGAAGTGAGTTCTTTACTGTCATTAGAAACTAATTTCATTAGGTTTCACAGCCTGATGGTTAGAATTAGAAAAACCCATTGTAGGAGTTTAACTCCAAAATAGGATTTGTCTTGTGTCCTCTGGTCGCTTACAAGAGCTCCATACGAACCTCTTGAATCGACGTCTTTACTTATAAAACCGTCTTTTTATTAGCTTTCGCTACAGCTCTTCGAAGGAGCAATTCAAACGCTCTGTCTGTAGAAATCGGGAATGTCAGATTCAATGAATATGATGGCCTCTTTACACTACTGGGTCAACCAGGGTTTCTGGCTAAGAACCAGTTACCGTCGGTCCTTCCTGATCCGATTCAGTTCCTAGTCCTTCTGCGAGCTGTGGTCCTTCGGATTCCGACAGATACATTGTCCTGTCAGAGCTCTTAAATATTAACTTAAGAGAGTTAAGGGGAATAGGGGTTGGAGAAGGAGGTTATTTCTCCCCCTTATAGGTCGTAATATATATCAGCAGCTTCTTTCTCGCTGGATATCCATTACAATTAAATTAGCGTACAAAGATTTACCTAGTCGAGATCTTTCTTTTCTGCGGATACGCCCGCATGAAGTTAGGGCTCTTTCGGCAAGTTGGGCTTTTCCGAACAATAATTCCCTTGAAGAATTCTTCGCGCGGCAGTTCGGAAAACTCAGTCAAGTTATTCATCTTTCTATTTGCGTTCTATGTCTAGTCAGACAGAACTTGTACTCCCTGGGCCCTTTGGTTGCGTCCCAGCGAGTTGTCCGCTAAATTACTCCCAACATATCAATGAAGTGAACACTGATTGAAATTATCAATCCCTGCTCTTACCATATATACTGTTGGGTTCATAGTACTTCGTAAATAAATTAGAAAATAATACACTACAAGGTGCTGCTACCTGGAACGACAGTAAGTATTGGCCGAACCTCCCGTCCGATGCTACAAAGTCATCAGGTATTAAATGACTGGTAATGTATTTTTGACATAAAAATGAAGTTTTTCAAGTAAAACATATTTTTATTAGAAAATACTTACCAGTCATTTATAGAGTCCCGCCTCCCATCCCCGCGTCGTCACCCAACACTTAATGTTGAATTAAAAGTGGCAAGATATCACGTGCTTGCCCGCTATTACGGGCAACCGTGTATATCACATATACGTGAGGAATACGCAAGGCGAGTTCTTTTTCTGGATGAATTAAGGGTGTAGAGATTATATATCAGGTATTAAATGACTGGTAAGTATTTTCTAATAAAAATATGTTTTACTTGAAAAACTTCATTTTCAAAGACGTCTGCTGCAGATTTGTTGTATGTGAGAAAAAGGATTAAGGACATTTTAGGTGGAATAATAATTTTCAAAGAGAAGGATTACTTATGATGATAGACATTACATTTTAACCGCTTTCCCAAATGAAACAAATCTGCAGCAGACCACTTTAAAAAATATATAGTGTTGCAAATAGTGTGTGTGGCAAATGGAGAAGTTGTTTAAATGTTTTCAAAAGTCAACTACTGCAGAAACTTCAAATTATGTCTGAAATTGGATAGACCCTGATTTGCAAATAACTAGGAAAACATTGTAGTAAAAAACTTCTGAAGAGGCGCGTCCACCATTGTCTACTATTAGGGGAAGAATAGCAAAAAATGGTTAGATTTTTGTTAATTTCAACCATAGTCTAAACACACAGATTATCATGTGAAATCACTTTCAACAGGTGACATTTTAATCAAGCTGATAACACTTCAAAGTGGTTTTTTTTCTTTAAATATCGCAGGAGATTTGAATCAATTAGCTCTGTCTATCTAAAGAAATATAATCTAATTCAGTGAGAGATATTCTTAAAAAATTCACTGATGAATAATTCTAATTTCGCACTGATAATTATCAATATCTGATGATCTCTTCTTATATTTAACCCTTTCCCTCATACGACAATTCTGCAGCAGACGACTTTGAACTTTTTTTGTCAAAACATAGAAAAATCTCCATAATTGAATGGGTAACCTATGACAAAAAGTGGAAAACATTGTGGCAAAAGGAGAAATTGCACGTTTTGTGCAATTTCTTCTTTTGTCACTATGTTTTCAAAATGCCGTCTGCTGCAGAGGCGTCAGAAAGCGTCTATATGAGGGAAAGGATTAAAAGTACAAGTCACATTGTAGTCTTTATAAAGTTTTTCATATTAATTCATTTGTAAAGTAATTTAAACAACACATCTTTCAACAGATGGCTTTAACGAAACGTCAAGGTAAAACTTGAAAAAATCGTTATTAATCAGGAGAAATTTGCAGCTTTTGCCACAATGTTTTCTAGGATCGTGTTTAGTAGCATTAGATGTGTCGAAAATGCATCTGCAAAAAGGAAGGGTTAAATAAAATGAAAATATGCTTTTATTTTAATCCTTTCCATGATCAAAGTTGACCTGACATTGCTGCAGCAATCATATTTTGGGAAAAAAAAAGTTTATTTAATTAAATGTACACAAGTTCAAACACAAACGGCTCACAAACTGGATTCCTAGGTCTCCTGGAAGTAGACATCGAGATGAATATAAGATGAAAGTTTGTTTAAAAAATAATGTAAACTAATTGTACATTCTGAGGACATATTTTATAACAAAATTAAAAGAGAAAAGGAGAAAAGAGAAAAGGAGGGAGACAAACATGTGAAATGAATGGAAGCGACCATGACTGGCTTGAATACGAAATAAAGGACGAAGTTAATATACTCAAGTCTTCGCCGTGTTCCAGGCACATATTTTTTATTTTTTCAGGAAGATTACCATGATTCAGGCACAAATCGTAATGCTAATAATCAAGATTACTGAGAGTCATCCATCCCTCAATGTAATGTGGAAAAAATGGTTAACCCTTTCCCACATTAAGATGCGTTTTGATGATTTTTTGAAGAAATTTCCCCTATATTTGATGTTTTCAAAGTCAATCTGTTGCAGATTTGTTGTTGGTGGAAAAACTTGTTAAAAATGAATGTTATTATTGATTCGAGTTGATAATATTCTGGCATAATATGAAACTGCTGATGATGACAAATTGCTCCCGTTTATACAATGTGTTCAAATTAGTCTTCTGCACATGGGAAAAGGTAAACACAAGATTACTAAGATTGGCAAGAATCATAAAGCTAAAAATTAAGATTAGGCAAAATTGTAAAGAATTAAGTTAAGGAAAAATTGTAATGAATCAAAATTAAGAAAAATTGTAAAGAATAAAGATTTGGGGAAAATTGTGAGGAATAAAATTAGGAAAATTTGTAAATAATCAAGATTAGGAAAAATTGTGATGAATCAAGATAGGAAAAAATAGAAGAAAAAAATATTTGAGGAATGAAGATTAGGAAAAATGTAAAGAAGCAAGATTATAAAGTCATAATTGTAAATAATCAAGATTAGAACAATTATAAAGCATCAATATTTGGTAAAATTATAAATCATGAAGATTAGGAAAAATGATAAAGAATCAAGATTAGGAAAAATTGTAATGAATCAAGATTATAAGGAAAAAAATATGAAATTTGGTAAACATTAGGACAAATTGTAAAGATTCATTCCGCAAAGAAATGACTAAAATATGGTGTCACTTCGTTAGACAAGTTCGATTTAAAAGCTTGGATGCCTATTTGTATGCATAAGCCTGTTGTCAAGTTTCGGGTGACGATGACAAGCAAGTATTTCTCGATGACTAGATGCATTAATTCCAGGAAAATGAGGTTTTCGATTGTCATGCTCTCTGATGAGGTCGTTACATTTTTGTCTTTAAGACCTTCTCGTGTCATTTTTATGCCCTATGGAAATTAAGTTTTTTTTCAGTTTAAAAGACCAATTTCTTGTTTCAATAACAGCAGCTTCATTTTAAGTCTGAACAGATTTAAGAAATCAGTTACTTTATTTTATTGCCAGAATTTTACAGGATAAGTGTCAATTATGTGACACATAGCTGTTGTGAATTTAAATGAGCTATTTCTCCTATTGCAACAATGTTTTCTATTATAAAAAATATACATTTGTTGAGCTTCAATTAGTACTTTCACACATACATCAGGAAGAAATATCATTATTAAATAGAGTTGAAAACATGGTGGTAAAATGAGCATTTGCTCATTATGTGCAATTTCTATTTTTATGTCAAAAATACATTACCAGTCATTTATTACCTGATATATACATCTCCTAACCCTTAATTCATCCAGAAAAAGAACTCGCCTAGCGTATCCCTCACGCCTGTGTGATATACACGGTCACCGGTAAATACCGGTGCACGAGGTCAACGTGTCACTTTTAGTTTCCTGGACACACCGACCTACAGGCTTGAATTTATTTTCATTTTTCTAAATTTATTTTCGTTGTCTAGTTAAAGCTTTCGCTTTAACGGGTCAATTCATTCAGTTAAACTGTACATTTACTTCTTGAACTTGAACTTTGTTTATTTATTGTTTGTGTTTAAGTTGTGTTTTTTTGTAGTAACAACTAGCTGAGAGCCGCGGGTGGTTACCCCACCCACTATTTCAGTTACGAGTCGGGTCTTGAATGACCGTGCATTAATTTTTCAATTAATTTTCAACGGTGAGATTTCCCGATCCGGTAGCGATAATATTGTTTATCGCCTTTGTTGTTGTTTTGTATAATTACATAGACATTTGGAGAATATTTAAAAAATATTTTTTCATTGAATTACGTCCGTAAAAACGAGTAGTGAAATAAAAGAATAGAAAATATTATTTTTTGTTTTTGAACTTCGTAATTTGATTTTGTATTTATACTATGTCACATAATGGTGAACAGAGGCGTGGCTCATGCGGTCATTTAGTGGCCTTGTGGGACACGCACTCTTCCTGCATTGCGTGCACTAAGTGCACAAAGGATTCACCATGTGAGTTCTGTTCGTTATGGTCGGCTTCCGTTTGGAAACAGGCCATATCGAGGAGGACTCACAAAAGCCGTAAGAGTAAAACTGTTCCTTTGAAGAAGAAGGTAAGTATTAGCTCTACGAGCGAAGGGGAATTCGAGGGTTTTTCCCCAACAGACTCCACGACTGGGTTGATTAGACGGAAGCAGAGCTTTTCAATCTTCAGTCAAGACATACGCCTCTGTAACAGCCACGACGGGACCGTCTCGAAGTTCGGAGGAACGTATGATATCGTCTGGTCAAAAACAGACGACTGGTGTTAGTGCTGAACCTTCGGGTGAGGCAATGGGGCATTCTCAGGGAAACCTAACAGAATGGCCCCCTCTTTCACCACACTCAGTTGATAGGCATTCTTCGGAAGCCTACAGCAGAGTTCCAAATTACCCGGTCGGCGGGCAGAATTTGGGGACCGGTGATGGAGCATTACAATTGCCTATCATTGGTCCACAGGGTGATGCTTCCGAGCAAAACCCTTATGACTCCGGGCGACCGGGTACCGGGCAACCGGGTACCGGGCAACCGGGTTCCGGGAAACTGGACAGTCATATTACCTTGGTTAAATCGGGCACCGGGCAACCGGGCACCGGGCAACCAGGCAGTCATTTTGAAATGACGAGACCGGTCACCGGGCAACCGGGCAATCATTCTAGAATGATACGACCAGTCACCGGGCAACCAGGCAGTCATTCTGAAATGACTAGACCGGGCACCGGGCTGCATGAAGCGACCGGGCATTCTGTCAGTCAATTCAGCATGACTAATCCATACACCGGGAATGAGGACATGGGTCATTCATTTCACGATGAATGGGAGAATCAGCAAGGCAGTCATTCATACATGACTCGACCTGCCACCGGTCAACCAGGTACCGGGCAACCCGGTACCAGGCAACCGGGATCAGTGCGTCTCGATCGGATAGATACACGTTATCATTCTTTCGCAGCACAGCCTGATTATTTGGATATTCAGAACACTGGTTTACCAGGTTTTAATAACCAACCTGCTGACATAGATTACGGAGAGTACATATCGAGAAAATCATTCCGTTCTCCTAGGGGAACAGTGTATTATTCAAGAGATATTACTCCTCCACGTTACCAACCTTCATTACGAAGGAGTGATCGGTTCTATGACAGACAGGTTAGTGATGCCTACCGTGATCGTCAAATTCCTGATTATAGGAATTTACGACTCCCGGAAGGACACCTCTCCAAGAGGCAGTCCTTTGAAAGGCAATCCCCCGATCGGAATATTGCTTGTTCCGTTAAGGGGAAGTCGAAAAGATCACATACAGTGAGTTCGGCTCCGATGATTGACTCTGTGCAACCTTTCTCTGCTGCGGATAGAAGGTTGAGTTCACATGATCGTCACCAGCTTATGGATTTATCAGAGAATGAATCCATTTCTGGATCGGAAATTGGTCAACCGGTGGGAAGTCCGGTTAAGCACAATACTTCTCGTCGTAGGCCTAGACAATCCTCCACTTCTTCGTCTGACGAAGAAACGGAAAGTCTATTACCTATAGAAGACGAGCCGGCTGCGGATCGTTGGTCCCTGCAGCAGGCTATTGAAGAAGTTTTTAGGGTAGTGCCTAGTACGCTCTGCCCTAAGATCGACGCTCCCCCACGTCGTAAAAACCTTTCAAGTTTGGAAGAACATAATGCGGAGATAGGAGGGTCTACAACTCCATTACAGTTACTTCCGCAGGCGAATAACTTGGGAAGGTTATTGGACCAACTGCAGTCCACCAGGTCATTAGACACTGTTGAGTCAGTCTGGTCGGTCCCACTGGCCATCTCTAAGGAATGGGTGTCTCCTAAGGCTTATGTAGCTTCGAAGGAGTTCTTTCCCGTTAAAGTACCGGCCTTAGACGGAGATGCGTCCACTTTGGGATTAACTGCACCCACCTCAATCACAGTTAGTGCTAAACTGGTTGAGAGATGGGAGGCCAGAGCGCGTCTGGGAGTCATGGTGGCTTCACATGACGATCATTTCGCCATAGCTCTGGCACTTCTACTTAAAGAGGAGAATGTCTCTAGCAGAGGGGCTAGCAGAATTCTGGAGGCTTTTGATACGGGGAATCGGCACCTGATGGCTCTGAATTTGCAGAACGCCACGGAAATGCTGTCCGCGAGGAGAGATGCGACACTTGTCAAATCCTCTTCTCTGCTACAAAATAGCAAGGACAGCTTAAGAGCCGCCCCCTTATCCTCCAATCTTCTCTTTGGTGGAAGGGTTGCTGCAGTGACTGTTACTGATTCGTCAGAACAATCCAGACGCCTTTCGGCGAGTGCAGTAAATGCTTTGTCACAGAGTCGTAAATACTCTGCACCGGCGGCTAAATGGACTAATACTAGGAAGCCCCCGGCGAAAAAGCAGAAACAGGAAGTGAAGGCTGTACCGCCTAAACAACCTCCTTCCACGGGCCGGAATTATGCTAAACCGAAGCCCCGTTTCACGGGAGCTAAGCCGAAGCATACTTCCAGGTATGGTACGGCTCCTAGGCCGCAGCCCTAGGGGTACGCACCTCTCTATGACTATCCCGAGGCCGGAGATTGCAGTAGGGGGCCGCCTGTCATTTTCAGGGAAGAATGGGGGAGTATCACGGAGGATCGTTGGATTTTATCCGTGATACAAGAAGGGTATCTAATTCCCTTCGTTTCCCCCCCTCCCATGACAAGCGTGCCCATCGATCTGTCGTCACGCCATCCGACCATGTCAGAAGTGATTACATCACTTCTGAAAAAGAAAGCCATAGAGAGGGTTCTCAACCCCAATACTCGGGGTTTCTACAGCCGTCTTTTTCTCGTTCCGAAAAAAGACGGTCGGTGGAGACCGGTGATAGATTTGTCAGCCCTGAATCTATTAATACCGGTCGAGAAATTCAAGATGGAGTCGGCCCGCTCCATCAGAATGGCTATTCGGAAGGACGACTGGGCGGTCTCGTTAGACCTCACAGACGCCTATTACCACATTCCGATCGCTTCCTCGTCGAGGAAATACCTTCGGTTTGTGGTAAATGGAGAAGTGTACCAATTCAGGGCACTTCCCTTCGGCCTCAAGTCCGCACCTCGAGTATTCACGAAGATTATAAATGCTGTGGGAGCCTTTCTACGAATGAACGGGCCCCAGCTTCTTCAATACTTCGACGACTGGCTACTCCACAGAGCAGATCGTTTAATTCTCCTCCACGATCTGTCTCTAGCCTGGCGGACCATTCTGCGATTGGGCCTTATTCCCAATACGCAGAAGTCGGACTTAGTTCCGTCAAAGAGGTTTACATTCGTAGGGATGACCTTTCTCACCGACCTAGCGGTGATTCGGGTCCCTTCGGACAGAGTCGATTCTCTTTTCCGGAAGATCAGACTCACTCTGGACCAGGCTATGGTAACAGCCCGGTCCATGCTGTCACTTCTGGGGTCCCTGAGTGCAGCAGCCGACCTAGTCAGTCTAGGCAGGCTCCACATGCGGCCCCTTCAGTATCTTTTTCTGTCCCGGTGGCGTCCGTCTGTGGACTCACTGGAACAGGAGATAGCTCTGACGGATTTCTTCAAGTCACACCTTCGGTGGTGGCTGGATCCGTTAATCTATCTACAAGGGGTGCCCTTGATCACATCACCTCCGGATCTGTACCTTTTTACAGATGCCAGTGCTGTGGGTTGGGGAGCTCATTTAGAGCCACAGGGCCTAACAGCCCAGGGCATGTGGACAGCGGAGGAACGTTGTTTGCACATAAACAACTTAGAATTGAGAGCAGTCCTGCTAGCTCTCAAACAGTTATCTGCCTCCGTTGCGAACACAACTGTTTTATTGTCGACGGACAATACTACTGTTGTGTCCTACATTCGCAGGCAAGGAGGAACGCACTCCCATCTACTCTTTCTGGAGACATGGAAGTTACTCCTTTGGTGCCAGGCGACGTCGTTAGTAGTCTTAGTAAAACACGTCCCCGGCCATTTGAATGTCTTAGCGGACAGTCTATCCCGCCAAAACAAAGTTCTTCCGGCGGAATGGACACTGAATCAGAGTGTAGTAAACTCTGTATTCATGCGGATCGGGACACCACTGGTGGATTTTTTCGCCACCAGAGTCAACCATCGGCTGCCACTTTATGTGTCACCGATGTACGATCCTGCAGCCTGGGCAGTGGACGCACTGACCCTCGATTGGGACCGTCTATTCGGGTACGCGTTTCCCCCGTTCATTCTGGTCCCGATCGTACTACAAAAGGTTCTTCGTTCTCAACAGTGCAGAATCCTGTTGATAGCGCCATTTTGGCCCCAGAGGTCTTGGTTCAACGACCTCCTGGCCTGCCTGTCGGCACAACCAGTACGTCTTCCTCTTCAAGACGACCTTCTGTTTCAGCAACCGGGGCGGCATCTTCATACCAACCCGGCAATGCTTCATCTTCACGCTTGGACATTATCAAGCGATCGATCCGAGAGAGAAACTTTTCTCAAAAAGTTGCCTCTCGCATCGCTCAATCCAGAAGACGATCCACTAGAATCGTCTATGATTCCAAGTGGACAGTCTTCTCAGATTGGTGTCATGCTAGGTCGATCAATCCTGAGTGTCCCTCTGTAGCTAGGATTGCCGATTTCTTTCTTTTTCTTTTTGAAGATAAAGATCTAGCTGTTAGCACAATAAAAGGTTATCGTTCAATGCTTTCGAATACGCTTAAGTTCAAAGGGGGAGAGAGTATTGGTGCTAATCCATTTCTCTCGGAACTTATGCGATCATTCGAACTAGATAAACCCGTTTGTAGGAGTTTAACTCCAAAATGGGATTTATCTTGCGTTCTTTGGTCTCTTACAAAGGCGCCGTACGAACCTCTGTCTTCTGCTTCGTTAAAATTTTTAACTTACAAAACTGTCTTTCTTCTTGCCTTTGCGACCGCGCGTCGTAGAAGTGAGTTGCATGCGCTTTCAGTAGAAACCGGCTTTATCAGATTCAATGAATCTGATGGCTCGTTCACTCTACTTTGTCAGTCAGGTTTTTTAGCCAAGAACCAGTTACCTTCGGTCCTTCCTAAACCAATCACGGTTCCCAGTCTTTCTGCGAGCTGTGGTCCGTTGGATGCCGACAGACTTCTATGTCCCGTTAGAGCTCTTAAGCTTTACCTTAAGAGAGTTAAAGGGACAAGGGGCCGTAGGAAGAGGTTGTTTCTCCCTCTGATAGGATGTAAGGATATATCAGCGGCTTCTATTTCCCGCTGGATATCCTGTACAATTAAATTAGCCTACACTAATCTTTCAGTTCGCGATCTCTCGTTTTTACGGATTCGTCCACATGAAATTAGAGCACTCTCCACTAGTTGGGCCTTTTCCAACAATGTGCCTTTAGAGGATATTCTTCGTGCCGCGGTATGGAAATCTCAATCGACTTTTTCAAATTTCTACCTGCGATCTATGTCTAAGCAAACTGAAAATCTTCACTCTCTGGGGCCACTGGTGGCGTCTCAGCGAGTAATATGCTAAATTACATATTAGACACAACAATAAAGTACTTAACGATTGAAATTTATCAATCCATTCTCCTACTTTCACAGGCTGTTGTGTCTCAGTACTAAGTAAATAAATTAAATAAAAATAACTACAATGTGCTGCATTACCTGTAGGACTAGAAGTGTTGGCAGATGCCTCCCGACCGATGCTGAAAAGTCATCAGGTAATAAATGACTGGTAATGTATTTTTGACATAAAAATGAAGTTTTTAAAGTAAAACATATTTTTATTAGAAAATACTTACCAGTCATTTCATATTCCCGCCTCCCAACCCCGCGTCGTCAACCAACACTTACTTGAAAACTAAAAGTGACACGTTGACCTCGTGCACCGGTATTTACCGGTGACCGTGTATATCACACAGGCGTGAGGGATACGCTAGGCGAGTTCTTTTTCTGGATGAATTAAGGGTTAGGAGATGTATATATCAGGTAATAAATGACTGGTAAGTATTTTCTAATAAAAATATGTTTTACTTTAAAAACTTCATTTTTGTTGCAAAGTTTTTTAAAAGTTTTCTTCTCCAATTCATCAAAGTTCATAAAAGAGTTCCCCATTTTTGCATGAGCTGGCGTTTATTTGATAATTCCAGTAAGTGGAATGCTGCTTAATAGCACCTTGGGGGTCATGGTTTTCTTGGATTGCAGGTAAATTGATTGGTACAAATGGGTTTGTGCACTTGTTTAATTCATTCCCACATACAACAATTCTGTAGAAGACGACTTTGAAAACATATAAGCAAAAATGCAGCAAATCTCTATAAATGAAGGTATTGCCATTGAATAGAGTTGAAAACATTGTAGCAAAGGGAGAAATTGCTCATTTATGAGCACTTTCTCCTTTTGTCACGATGTTTTCAAGAGGCATCTGCTGCACAGGTGTCAGAAAACGGTCTGTGTGTGGGAAAGTGTTCATTAATACACTGGGATGAAGGGGAATAGCCACATACTAATCCCATTTACTTGCCCATTACTTTGGCATCTCCTGAAACATTACCTGTACAAAGAATTTTGTCATTTCTTCAGAAAGCCATTGAATGAATTATTATTACGCTTTGCCTGATGACATTTAATGTGCACCTGTACACAGGAGAGGAGGATATTTTGAAATCATTGTTTCAATTTAAACAATTTCTGTTGGTCCCACAAATTCTTTTCAGTTTGTATCAAAATTGTACTTCCAACTCTTCTAGTTGACACAAATGTTTAACCCTTTCCCACATACAGACGCTTTCTGACGCCTCTTCAGCAGACAACTTTTTGTGTCACTCTGCGTAGCATGGTAGGCACTTAGGGATTACTTTTTTTTTGTCGGGCGTCTGTCTGTCTGTCCGTCACACTTTTTCGTCACACTTTCAATGAGCAGGTGCAGGTGACACACGTGCCCCGCAGAGCACTCCATTCTAGATAAAATATTTTGGCAAAAGGAGAAATTGCTCGTTATGAGCATTTTCTCCTTTTGCCACAATGTTTTCAACTCTAATTAATAATTAAACTCTCTTTTAAAGAGATTTTTCATTTTCTTGCCTAGATGTTTTCAAAGTCATCTGCCTAAGATTTGCTGTATGTGAGAAAGGAATACAAAGCACTTTAAGCATCATATACCATGCAGCTAAATGTTAAGCACAGTCTGGTTAATTAAATAGCTGTTTTAATCATAACTTGGCACCTCTGATACATCATTACCTGTAGAGAGAATTTTGTCATTACAATATACGCAGCCTTTGACTGAGTTTTACTGTTGTGATGCAATGTAGATTATCCCTTTGAATATTTCTTTTATAGCAACTTAATATCATGTTATTTTGTTCTTCTTTTGTTAATTTGATGTTGGCAGCAAGCCTTTATGCTAATGCCCTCAGAATCGAAGATATTTCGTATTTAACCCTTTCCCTCATACGACAATTCTGCAGCAGACGACTTTGAACGTATTTTGTCAAAACATAGGTTATCCATTCAATTATGGAGATTTTCTATGACAAAAAGTGCAAAACATTGTGGCAAAAGGAGAAATTGCACGTTCTGTGCAATTTCTTCTTTTGTCACTATGTTTTTAAAAAGACGTCTGCTTCAGAGGCGTCAGAAAGCGTCTATATGAGGGAAAGGGTTAAGTGTTTACAGTGTTTGTTTTAACCCTTTCCCACATACAACACATTTGCAGCAGACTACTTTGAAATCATTGGGATAAAAATAGGGAATATTTCTATACCTGACGGTTTCATTATTGGATGGAGTTGAAAACATTGTAGCAATAAGGAGGAATTGCTTGTTTTGAGCAACGTACAGACAACTTTGAACATATTTTGTCAAAAAAATAGAAAATCTCTATAATTGAATGGATAACCTATGACTAAAAGTGGAAAACATTGTGGCAAAAGGAGAAATTGCTTGTTTTGAGCAATTTCCTCTTTTGTCACTATGTTTTCAAAAAGCGGTCTGCTGCAGAGGCTACAGAAAGCGTCTATATGTGGGAAAGGGTTAACATAAACCATCTCCGCTGTTGATTCTCTAAATAACAATCTCACATATGTGTACCACAATTCTTCAGTGTATAAAGTTATTTTTCCCTGCCATTCTAAGAGGAAAAAAAGAGCTACTGAACTAACAGTGATAATAACTCACACTGGGTACAACTTTTTCATGTCGTCTTTCCAATTCCCTGTGAGCTTTGTACCGTTAAAACAAGTGCAACTGTGAATTTTTTTTATGTAATCATGGGTGATATTACTCGAATTATATTATTGTAGTTAAACCTTTCCCACATACACCAAACATGCAGCAGACGACTTTGTAAAATACCTAGGCAAAAATACGGAAAACTTCTAAATGTGAAGGTATCGATAACCATTGAAAAAAGTTGAAAACATCGTGACAAAAGGAGAAATTGCTCATTATGAGCAATTTGTCCTTTTACCACAATGTTTTCAAACTCGTCTGCTGCAGAGGCACTGGTGAATGATCAGAAAGCGTCTATATATATATTCCACCTTCTCCTCGGAATTTATTATACCCCCATCAAAGCAATTTCTTCTTTTGTCACTATGTTTTCAAAAAGCCGTCTGCTGCAGAGGCGTCAGAAAGCGTCTATATGAGGGAAAGGGTTAACTGTTAATGTTCTTTTTCTGATGAAAACACGTTTCAGGGTGTCTGTTGCTGAGCAGACAACTCTCGAAAACAATTTTAAAAAAGTCTCAAAGTGCTGCGCTCTGATCATTTTCTCAATATGACACATCTATTTGACTAAATGTTTCAATTTAATTTAAAGATGGTTTCAATTTTGAATTGCCTGAAAAATGTATATCATTTAATGACTACATCATTTAATTTGCTGTATTACTAAATCGTTTTTAAAAGCTGATGGAGTAGATATAAAGATAATATTCGCACCATATCTGTTTACAGGGTTTAATTGAGTAAACTTATGCCTTTTCAACATAGTACAACAAAACTGCAGATGTTTTTCGCAAACATCGAGACAAAACTATGAAAAATCTTTAGAAATGAGAGAAAGTTAAAAACATTGTGGCAAAAGGCGTTATTGCTCATTATAGCCTATATGTCTTTTAGTCAAAAAGTTTCTGCTGGAGATTAAAAAAAATTAAAATGCATCTTCATGTCGGAGAGGGTTTATCATACAGACGCTTTCTGACACTCATGCAGCAGAAGACTTTTGAAAACATTGTTGCAAAAGGAGAAATTGCTCATAATGAGCAATTTATCCATTTGCCACAATGTTTTTAACTCTTTTCAAGTTGTTACACTTTCATTTAAAGAGATTTTCCATATTTTGTTTGTAGATTTTTTAAAGTCGTCTGCTGCAGATTTGTTGTATGTTGGAAAGGGTTAAAGTTTAAGATACATATACCAGGAAATCAAGACAGACAGCCCAATATTTGAATGGCATTTTCTCATTTAATAATCTGGCAGTTCTGATAAGTTGTTCATTTTCTTTTGTTACCTGAAGCAAGCCTGCTTAATTATGAGATGGGCCAAACTGTCATAGGTAAATCTACCTTCAGTAAATTAGAAACCATTTGCAGGCCGATTAGTCTTCTATTTTCACAATTCAGTGGTTTTAAAATATATTCAAGGATCATCAGATTATTCCCTTTTCAACATACGACAAATCTGCAGTAGACAACTTTAAAAAAAAATACCTCGGTAAATGTATTGACAATTTCTATGAAAGCATGGTTTAAATGAATAAGGTTGAAAACTATAATTATCACGGCAAAAGGAGAGATTTTTTTACAAAATTCGTCTGCTGCAATTGGGAGTTAGTTTAAGAAGACTATAATTGTCCAATCTATATGAATAACGATGAAATGTTTTCCTGCTTTACAAATGGCATCTGGTGTGTCCAGATCTGCCTTTATATTTGGTCCTGTCTTATCTGCATGGTCTTCTGACTCTTGGGAATTCAGAATTTAAATTAATGTGAATTGAATATTGAACAATATAGAACAAAACTACACTATACAAATCTGAAGCCTAGTCTTGGTCTACATTGCCCGCTAATTCTGTTCAAGGTTGCATGTTAACCCTTTCCCTCATATATACGCTTTCTGACGCCTCTGCAGCAGATGGCTTTTTAAAAACATAGTGACAAAAGAAAAAATTGCACAAAACGTGCAATTTCTCCTTTTGCCACAATGTTTTCCACTTTTTGTCATAGGTTATCCATTCAACTATGGAGATTTTCTATGTTTTGACAAAATATGTTCAAAATCGTCTGCTGCAGAATTGTCGTATGAGGGAAAGGGTTATAGGGATATGTCGAGTTTACTGTTTACCTAGTAGAGGAACTGACATGTTTTCCGGTGATGTGGTGGGTAAAGTTTGGAAGAGGTGCAGATTGGCTTTTGACTCGAAGCAATTAACTCTTGATGATTGCTTTTCTATCATTGAAAGAGAATGTATTTATTTACTCTAAATAGGAGATAAGGAGAATGATCCAACCCTTTCCCACCTTACATCAGATTTGCAGCCGACGACTTTGAAAACATTTAAGTTAAACATATGGATATTTTACCTCTATATAGATGAAAGTGTAATTATTGAAAACAGTTGCATACATTGTGGTAAAAGGAGATATCAATTGTTGACTTTGCCACAATGTTTTCAAGTTTCGTCTCTGCTGCAGATTCATCTGCAAAAGGGTAAGGGTTAAGCCTTTCCCTCATACGACAATTCTGCAGCAGACGACTTTGAACGTATTTTGTCAAAACATAGAAAATCTCCATAATTGAATGGATAACCTATGACAAAAAGTGGAAAACATTGTGGCAAGAGGAGAAATTGCACGTTCTGTGCAATTTCCTCTTTTGTCACTATGTTTTCAAAAAGCCGTCTGCTGCAGAGGCGTCAGAAAGCGTCTTTATGAGGGAAAGGGTTAATTTTCTCATAGAGCTTTTGAAAAATGATCTTCATGAGTATGATTGGCAGTTTGTTACAATTTTTTCCCTTTCTCTCATACAGACACATTTAAATTAGCTCAGCGTGAGACAGTAAATATAACTGCTTCTTAGGTTACAACAGTTTGACATGCTGTCAGCCATCCTTTTAGCATAATCTGATGCAGCTCTCACAAATTGCAACAAATCTGCAGCAGACAACTTTAAAAGTATATTTGCAAAAAAATGATGAGTAATTTTCCTATTGCCACAATGTTTTCGAATTGGGTCTGCTTCAGATGCTACAAAATATAACCCTTTCCCCCATACGGCAATTCTGCAGCAGACGACTTTGAACGTATTTTGTCAAAACATAGGTTATCCATTCAATTATGGAGATTTTCTATGACAAAAAGTGGAAAACATTGTGGCAAAAGGAGAAATTGCACGTTTTGTGCAATTTCTTCTTTTGTCACTATGTTTTTAAAAAGCCATCTGCTGCAGAGGCGTCAGAAAGCGTCTATATGAGGGAAAGGGCTAAATCACAATGTACTAAAAGTTGGGGTATTGTGATATACTCTTGGTGTCTTCATAAAACTTTAACCTTATAACTCCTAACTCAAGAACTATTCAACATTTTCAAATGAAACTTTGTACACATGTTCCTCGGAACAATATACATGTCTATTACAAGTCACAAAACTCTAGCTTTAATAATTATTCAGTAATGCCCCCTTTTTCGACTTAGAAACTTGAGGCGCTCTTGCTATTTTACATGCACTTGGGAGATGTTGTCAAATTTAACCACTTGAAACTTAAAATGCACAGTCATGCACATTGAAGGTAACTTGATATTACTTCTCTAAGTATATGAGTTTAAATTGAGTACCCACATTGAGTACCCACATCATAGGACTTATCATTCACAACACAACATGCTGGGTTACTTAACCCTTTCCCTCATACTACAATTCTGCAGCAGACGACTTTGAACATATTTTGAAAGCATCTATATGAGGGAAAGGGTTAAGTATATCGGTTTAAATTGAGTACCCACATCATAGGACTGTACCCACATCATATGACCTATCATTTGTTACCATATATGCTGGGTTACTAAAGATCAAGATAATTCTAGAATCTAACAGGCGAATATAACCCTTTCCAACATACAACGAATCTGCAGTAGACGATTTGTTAAAATATCTAGGCAAAAAAATATAAAATCTTTATAAAATAAACTTAAATTATTTGAAAATAGTTGAAAACATTGTGGCAACAGGAGAAATTGATCATTATAAGCAATTTCTCCTTTTGTCACATTGTTTTCTTAGAAGTTGTCTGCAGCAAATGCGTCAAAATGCATCTGTATAGGTGCACTGGGAAAGGGATAGTTATGTTTGTATCCGGGGATGGTTGTATGGGTTGAGGTGTGGTATTAACTATATAACGATGTTTTATTGTGCTGGAATGCCAGCCACTCTGTGCCGCAGCTGTTTGATATGGCTGTAAGAACTTGGTGACATTAGGTTTTATTGGTGAGGGAATATTACTAATTTCTCACCACATTACCGTTTTATTTCCGAGTTATTGTGTTATGCCATGTGATAAAATGTGTTTGCAATTCAGTATAGATTCTTAACCCAGAGGCCTTAGACTAGAAGCCGTTCATTCATTCAAATATATATTTCAGGGATAATACACATGCATAAACATTTTTGAACAATCTACATAAAAGTCAAAGACACTGCATTATATCTCTCTGAACCAGTTAAATGAATCCGGATGTTAAATAAATGAGTAGCTACTACTATGTTATAATTATTAACTTATTCCTTTCCCACTTGTAGACACAATTTTATGAATATGTAGCAGATGAGTTTAGAAAATATCTTGGCTAAAGGAGAAATTGCTCATCAAAAGCAATTTCATCTTTTGCCACAATGTTTTCAACTATATCCAATAAATATTTAACATTCAATTTAATTTTGTTGTGGATATTTTGCATTGATACTTTAAAAGTTGTCTGCTACAGATTTTTCGCAGTTTTGTTGGTACTGATTCCAGTCTAAAAGAGGTTCCTTGAAGATGAGCTGTGAACAGGTCTCTGTCCTAATTACTATCTCCCATAAAACCCCTTCCCACAATGTCATACAACAAATCTGCAACTTGAAGACACCTTTGTATACATTTAGGTCAAACATATGGAAAAATCCCTGTAAGTGAATATTATAGTAAAGAGTTAAAATCATTTTGGCAAATGGAGAAATTGCTCATTATGAGCAATTTCTCCAATTGCCACAATGATTTTAAAAGTCTTTTGCTGCAGAGGCGTCAGAAAGCGTCTGTATGTGGGAAAGGGATAAAACCTTTATTGTAGTACTTAAAAAACCCAATGCATTTGAGTACCAACAACAGTATTATGGTCAAATATGAATATTAATTATAATGAACATGAAATATACATGGTTCTTGTTTTCTAAGAGCTATATTTCCTGATTTGTTATGCTTCAACATAAATCTTACCAATAATGTGAGGCAACTGGTGGTTCAGATACCTTAGAGCTAAATGTAGAAGATACAAGAGAAAGTTGATGCAAGGCATCAATGTCGCCGGAAAAGACTGCATTGATTTATTTATGTATTCTTGACTTTCCTTAGTCTATTCAAAAATTAGGAACGTAGTAATGAAAACATTTGGTTATAAATTGTATATACATACCTATACATTAGGGTATCTATAAAAAATTAACGAAATGTGTACACATTTATCTGGCTTAAATTTAATTTTGCTGTTGTTACTTATTTAAATAATAGTATTCATTCATATCATTTCAATGTTTGTCAATCTTATTCGAATCACAAGGTAAATATCCTGGTATTGCTTTAAAGGGAGGTAATTTGAAGAAAACAAAAGTCTTCAAAAGGAGAAATATATCAGCATTACCGTCTACAGTTTAAATTGTTCTATTGTTTGTGGATTTAAAAATGTTCTTGTTTTCTTATTTCTACATGTACAACGAAATATTGCGGCTTCTCTTTGACGCTTTGCGTCAAACATTCGTCTTGTACTTGTCTAAAATAAAATAATATCACTCGCTTTTTCATATCGAAATGCGCATGCGCGAAAATCGATGTTAAAGGTCACGAAACTACACAATAGAATAGGGTCTATATTTAGCTTAGAAACAGTTCCTACTTTAGATATTCATGGATTAACATTATTAAATGAATTCTACCCAAATCAAGACATCTCTTTGAACATGAAAACAACATTTAGTAAGTTAAAATTGCTATTAAAAGGAGAATCCGAAATTGACCTCAATGATGACACATAAGAGTCTGCATTAGGGGGTGTTGGTTCACGTCTTGAAGGGACCACTTTTGTCTTCGTAAATAAGACAAAAAACTTAAATGCGAGTGAAATAAAAAACTGCAAACATTAAAAAATCGGAATATTTATTTCATTTTAGATGTGTCATTTATTAGTGTTCGTAAACAACCACAATATATAATATGTTCAAATCATCTAGATTTGTTTCTTTCTAATAATAAGCCGCCCTCCCATGTGATTTCCGAAAAGCTATTAAAAATAGAAGTCGCGGGCTTCTGCCCGGCGACTAATAATTATGACAATTGAAATTATTACCTGAAAAGGAGAATATATTTCATGAAGAGCTATTTTTTCCCTCTCAGTAAATTGTTACCACCTTGTGTCTCAAAAATTATTAGTACAGGTTTTCTTTTATTTAACCTGTTCCTAATTATTCCAAGTAAAAATATGGAAAATGTCTAAAATTTTGAGGTTGAAAACTTTGTGGCAAAAAGTGACATGGTTCTCATCATGAATCATGCAGTCTGGAAAACGTGGCAAAAGGAAAAATTGCTCATCATGAGTCAGATCATCTGCTGTAGATGCGTCAAAATGCGTCTGCAAGCTTGAAAGGATTAAAAAGCATATTACATAAATGGATAACATCAGACTTCTCAGGGGATAACCTTTCCCTGTACACTGAACAAACACGTCAAATGAACTGACCGACCATCAGAGATGAAATATATTCAGCTGTGAGATGGGAGTCAAAAGACCAAGTGTTACATATTGATTATGGTTATTTCCTTATTTTCTCTCCCCAGATGTTGTAATCTCTTGATGTAATGAAATCATTAATAATTCTAACAGTTTGTCTGTAAGTTCCCTTCATACTCCCAACAGAGATCTGAGGACAAGATGTGAACTTCTTACTCCCATATCCTTATCTGAACTCCAAACCCAATGCTGTGGGTACTCAACACTCTACTTTTGAGTGCCCACTACATAGAGTTTAATGTTAAAGCAAAATCATCAATTAATCTTACAGTTTGTCTATAACTCCTCTTCATACTTTTACCTATTACAGAGATCTAAAGACCAGATGGTATAGTTCTCAAATCCTTATAAATAAACAGTGCCTATGTTGTGGGTACTCAAAAAAATAATTTGGGTGAGACCCAAAACAAAGAGTGTCTCAGTGAGCTCATTCTCTTAACCCTTTCCCTCATACGACAATTCTGCAGCAGACGACTTTGAACATATTTGGTAAAAAAAAGAACATCTCTAAAATTGAATGGATAACCTGTGACTAGAAGTGGAAAACATTGTGTCAAAAGGGGAAATTGCTCGTTTTGAGCAATATCTTCTTTGGTCACTGTTTTCAAAAAGCTGTCTGCTGCAGAGGCGTCAAAACGCTTCTATATGAAGGAAAGGGTTAAGAACCTAAAACACAGGGTAACATATAGAATATCAAAATCATAAATATTTTAACAACTTGTACGTAACATTGTGACAGTCAGAGGGAGGAGACTAAATAGAAGGAAGAGTTTTAATTATTCTCTTATAACTAGATCAGGGGAGAGTTACCACAACATGCCGGGGTTTGGTCACAGGTCAAATAACTTTTTAAAGAACATGAAATACGCCCGAGCTTTCCAGAGTTCTGGCATGACCGATTTCACAGGGGGGAGCAAATTTTGAGGCATTATTAATGAAACACATTTTGATTATGTTCGTTTCGACTCCATTTAATTTGAAACTATAATTATGAACCCTTTTCCTTCATATAGACGCTTTCTGACGCCTCTGCATCAGTCTGGCTTTTTGAAAACATGGCGACTAAAGAAGAAATTGCTCAAAGCGAGCAATTTCTCCTTTTGTCACCATGTTTTCCACTCTACTTGACTATATTGTACTTTTATTTGAAAAACCCTTTCACTCATATAGACGCTGTCTGATGCCTCTGCAGCAGACGGCTTTTTGAAAACATGGTGACAAAAGAAGAAATTGCACAAAACGTGCAATTTCTCCTTTTGCCACAATGTTTTTCACTTTTTGTCATAGGTTATCCATTCAATTATGGAGATTTTCTATGTTTTGACAAAATATGTTCAAAGTCGTCTGCTGCAGAATTGTCGTATGAGGGAAAAGGTTAAGAGCATGGTCAAGTTCTGCTACTTGTTCGAGTCCAAAAGCAGATCCATTTGGATCATATGTATAACCCTTTCCATGCAACAATTCTTTAACCCTTTCCCTCATATAGACGCTTTCTGACGCCTCTGCAGCAGACGGCTTTTTGAAAACATAGTAACAAAAGAAGAAATTGCACAAAACGTGCAATTTCTCCTTTTGTCACAATGTTTTCTACTTTTAGTCATAGGTTATCCATCTAATTATAGAGATTTTCCATTTTTTGACAAAATTTGTTCAAAGTCGTCTGCTGCAGAATTGTTGTATGAGGGAAAGGGTTAAACATATTTTGTTAAAAAATGGAAAATACATCACATCTGGTAAACTGTAGAAAATTATAAAGCCCTATTGGACTGGACCATCATGAGCAATTTCTCATTTGCCACAATGTTTTCAGAAGTTGTCTGCTGCAGACGCATCAAAATGTGTCTGCAATTGAAAAAGGGTTAATTCATAGCTAAAAAATACCCAGCTGACAATATAAATGACGAATTGTTGGAATTCAGCAGGATGAGGGTTAAATGCTGGGAATGAAATGTAAGGGGAAGTCCTTTGGGATAAACTTCAAACAAGCTTCCAGGATTCGTGTATGTTATTAAATGTACCTGGGAGAATGCTCTTTTTTTTTTTTTTGCCTCCATGCACACATAAATGATAAAGTTTTGATATTATGTTAACAATTCCTTTTCATTTGCAGATGAATCCCTTTATATTGTCAGCTTCATGGGAAATGATTGTAAATTGGAAGTTTCTCTCCTATAACAGAATGACATTTTATGCGCTTTTTAAAAAACTACAAATCCAGAAATTGCTCAAAACCAATAATATCTCTTATTTCCTTGTAACACATATGGAAATCTCTCTATATATAAAATTTAATGTGCAAGTGTAATATTATCAAATAGAGTTGTAGACAATGAGGGGGCAAAATGAAACTTTGTTCATTATCCCTTTCCCTCCTACAACAATTCTGCAGCAGACGTCTTTGAACGTATTTTGTCAAAAAATAGAAACCACAATTGAATGGATATTCCTATGACAAAAAGTGGAAAACATTGTGGCAAAAGGAGAAATTGCACGTTTTGTGCAATTTCTTCTTTTGTCACTATGTTTTCAAAAAGCCGTCTGCTGCAGAGGCGTCAGAGAGCGTCAATATGAGGGAAAGGGTTAAGGAAAACATCTCATTTTGCCACAATGTCTACTATATAGATGTGTCGGAAAGCGTCTGTAGGTGGGAATTAGGGTTTTTAAAGATTAAATATCTTTTCAATAGATAAATATAGTTAATTATTCATTAAAATTGATAGAATTGTGGCAAAATTAGAAATTGCTCATTATGCTGATCATTTTAATTGGATTACTCTAGAATAAGTTTGAGGGGTTTAAAGAGTAAGAACATATGTTAACCAGACCAGTGCGATTTAGCATGATTATGGTTTTTGTGTCGACACATAAATGTATAATTTTAATGTTGGAGGGGCGGATTTATGAGCCAGTGTCAGCTTATATTCCACCACCATAATCATATTAATAGTCCCTTACATCCTGTGCACAGAGTGTTTTTTTTACAAAGTTTTCAGATTTCAATCCAATTTAGTAGCCGTTAGACCTTAAAAACATCATGGGGAAAAACTGTAATATTTAAAAAAAAGTTAACTGACGATAAATGAGCAATTCCTCCATTTTCCACAATTTTAAAAGTGGTAGTAATGGCTGCCATTCTTGGCGCTCAGGGTTGCGGGGTTAGCATAACAACTGATTGGCTGGTGTCAGGATAAAATTTGGACCAGTAGTACTGGTAACTTACCCTGATAACGCCGTGATATAACTGAAACATTGTTGAAAGCGGCATAAAACCCCAAATAATCAATCAATCAATCCTTTTGCCTATATGTTTTTCAAAAATCGTCTACTGCAGATTTGTTGTCTGTGAGAACGGGTTAAAGGTTTGAAAGCTTATTGTACAAAGGCCTCTGGCCCATACACACACACAAATACATACATTTATAGTATAGAACATGACAGAAGGGTTAATAAAGATATGTCGGGGTAAAAAGGGGCAGGGTTAAAATTCACACCTGTTAACAGATCTACAAATATGAGTTAATTTTATACAAGATTAATAATAGTCTTTCACTATAACCTTTTAGATTATGACATGATTAGGGAACTTTTAATGGAAATTTTATGGTTATTGTAACTTTGATATAACAGTAAACCCTTTTTCCATTTGAGGTGGTCGTTTGGTAAGCTTAGGAGGATTTGGGACCAGACATCCTTAGGTTCAATCCCCATACCCGTTGATCACTATTACTGGTTTATCACCCAGGCATCTTGAATAAGTTTTCTGTACCTGTGATATATCTGAATATACTGTTGGAAGTGGATTAACATCCCTATATATGACAAAAGTTTCCTTGAAATGTTTCTGCCAACAAATATTTCAGTTATTGACTGGAAAAATAGCTTTTGTTAACCCTTTGCCTCATACGACAATTCTGCAGCTGACGACTTTGAACATATTTTGTCAAAAAATAAAAAATCTCTATAATTGAATGGATAACCTATGACTAAAAGTGGAAAAGATTGTGTGAAAAGGAGATTTCTGAGCAATTTCTTCTTTTGTCACAATGTTTTCAAAAGCCATTGGCTGCAGAGGCGTCAGAAAGCATCTATATGAGGGAAAGGGTTAAAACATATTTATTGCAGCTTGAATGGGGAAGTGAATAATGCATAGAGTTGTCTCCCTTAATAATACACACATTGGCAATAGAATATTCACTGCTCATGGCAAAAAGAACCTCAAAACCCCTATGTTTAAACAAACATATGATGCAGTTCTAAGGGTATGTTTCAGCCTTTTGTCATCTGATTAAAGTATTGTTTGAATGCTTTGACTTATTATTAACTTAATTGATCCTTTCCCACGAAGAATAAATCTGTAGCAGATGACTGAAAACACATAGGAACAAATATGGAACCTCTTGAAGTGAAAGCATATTTTCCTTAAACAGATTTATCCCTTTCCCACTTATAGACATATTCTGATGCATCTGCAGCAGAATACTTTTGAAAACATTGTGACAAAAGGAGAAATTGCTCAAAACAAGCAATTTCACCCTTTGCCACAAGGTTTCCAACTTTGTTCAGAAATTACACTTTCGTTTATAGAGATTTTTCCATGTTTTTTCATGATTGTTTTCAGTCATCTGCTGCAGATTTGTTGTGTGGGAAAGTATTATAAACAGATGTTGCATAGGAGAAATTGCTCATAATGAACAAATGTTCCTTTTGCCACTATGTTTTCTTAACCCTTTCCCTCGTACGACAATTCTGCAGCAGACGACTTTGAACGTATTTTGTCAAAACATAGAAAATCTCTATAATTGAATGGTTGACCTATGACTAAAAGTGGAAAACATTGTGGCAAAAGGAGAAATTGCTTGTTTTGAGCAATTTCTTCTTTTGTCACTATGTTTTCAAAAAGCCATCTGCTGCAGAGGCATCAGAAAGCGTCTATATGAGGGAAAGAGTTAAGTCATCTGCAGCAGATGGCTTTTTGAAAAAATGTTGACAAGCTTGAAAGGTTAATAAGGGCAAAATGCAAATGCACAAACCTTAAAGCTAAATTCTGTCTTTTAGATGTGGCTTAAATATAGAATATATAATCATTCTTTCTCTTGACAAAGGCTGATTATTTAACCCGTTCCCTCATATAGACACTTTCTGATGCCTCTGCAGCAGACGGCTTTTTGAAAGACATACTGGTAGTGACAAAAAAAGAAATTGCTCAAAACGAGCAATTTCTCCTTTTGCCAAAATGTTTTCCGCATTTAGTCATAGGTTATCCATTCAATATAGAGATTTTCTATGTTTTGAAAAAAATATGTTCAATGTCGTCTGCTGCAGAATTGTCGTATAAGGTATAGGGTTAACCCCTTCCCGCATAAGACAAATCTGCAGCAGACAGCTTTGGAAACATTTTATAAAAAATTATTATTGAATATAAAGTTTAAAACATTGTGGCAAAAGTAGAAATTGCTAATGATGAGAAATTTCTCTTTTCACAAGAATGTTTTCAAAAGTCATCTGCTACAGAGGCGTTGGAAAGCGTCAGTATGTGGGAAAGGGTTTTAAAGCTATGGAGGGAAATACTTTTTTACACCAATCAATAAGGACAGAAGTAATTTGTGATGGGTTTTCTCAATCATTGGATTCAGATTTGGTATCATTAGGGCCTTAATAGATATGCTAAAATCTCCTTCGCTTTATTGTGAATTAATTTATTTTTTGCTTGGGTCTCATGCCTTCATAATGAATCACTTTTTAGTGTTTTCGTTCTTAGCCCCTTCCCATCCATATACAACAAATCCACAACAGACCCCTTTCATTTAACCCTTTCATTTGACCCTTTCCCTCATATAGACGCTTTCTGACGCCTCTGCAGCAGACAGCTTTTTGAAAACATAGTGACATTTAAAGAAGAAATTGCACAAAACGTGCAATTTCTCCTTTTGCCACAATGTTTTCCACTTTTAGTCATGGGTTATCCATTCAAGAGATTTTCTATGTTTTGACAAAATACGTTCAAAGTCGTCTGCTGCAGAATTGTCGTATGAGGGAAAGGGTTAAGCATATTGGTAAAATATGGAAAATCCCTCAAAATGAAAGTATAGGTATGAAATCATAGTTGAATTATTGTAACTTAGTGGCAGAAGGAGAATTGACTCATATTGAGCAATTTCTTCTTTTGCCACAATGTTTTAAAAAGTCGTCTGGTGCCATTTGCAGTCGGAATTGTCCTCTGTGTGGGAAAGGGTTAGACAAAATCTTGTTAGATTTGATACATTTTGTTTTGTCAATGGCATTGAATTAGGCATGAATTCTGATCCATGAACCAACAGCCTGTGGCATGGACAAACTCAAGTATTTACTAAAATTGGAACTTTTGTTAGCTTTTGATGTAGCGATAATGACACATGATAAAATATTTTAAGCAGTTGACAAGTAAGTAGTACTAAAATTGCAGCTTTTGTTAGTTTAGAGGTAGCTCGATCTTGACAAATGATAAAATACATCATACAGTTCAAGAAAGTTTTTTTTTTTTTGAAAAAGGACTAAAATTGCAACTTGTGTCAGCTTTGATAGAGCTCTTAATAAATTTTTAAAATATTAAACAGAAGAAAGGAAAATTTAAATGTCATGAACAAATTCTATACAAACTCATAATTTAGCCTTGGATTCCAAATTGCCTGATTCAGGTGCTGTTCCAGATACCACCAGAATTAAATGATATTTAGGACCAGGTATTATCAATATTTTAAAACATTTCTTTAATTTGAAATCGGTCTCATTGAATCTTGTCTGTGAGATTTAAGAATCATTTCTGAAAGGAGAAAATAAACCATCCTCTGCCAATGACTCAAGTGCACATTTAGTTGCCATGATTACCAGTTTAAGTTTCCATGGAACCTGATTGCTATATTGGTTGCAATCTCAATGCCATTTTTCAGTTCAATTCTACCAGATTAAGAATACCTTAAAGTGAGATATTTTTAGCTAATTTTTAACTAATCAAACATTGGTATTGTAGAAAACACTTTAAGGAGGTTTGTTTAGATTAATATAACAAATACAGCCCGTTCAGGCAGGCTATATTCCAGATTCACTCTAATGGAAAATAAAATGGGACTAAAGATCCAAACTTCTAGCCAAATGACCAGGTACTCAATTTTAATACGATAGCAGAAGAACTGGAGAAATTGGCTGTTGGGAACAATTGATTGCTTTTAAAACAATATTCAATATTGTTTGTGTCCATCCTTTGATGACAGAAGCATGCTTAAAACCCTTTACCATTTACACATAGACACATTTATTGTTGAAGCCTCTGCAGCGGAGGACTTCTGAAAACAATTAGATAAAGAAGAAATGAGCAATTTTCCCGTTTTGCTAGGAGGTTTAAAGTCTATTCAATAATGATACATTTATTTACAGAGAGATTGTCAATATGATGTTTTCAAATTCGGCTGCTACTTCGTTTACATGCTGTATGTGGGAAAGGATTAATCAATTATTGGGTCTTGATTTGTAAAAGTACACAGGTGTTTGCCGGGCATTATCTCTCTTATAACTCAATTAAACCCTATGTTGTGAGTACTCAAAAGAATCGGCTGAATGAGCAGATTCTTTTGAGTACTCACAACATAGGGTTACAAAGAAAAAAAAAATTAAATTATGCACCTTATCTACATCACTTGAAAGGGTAATTATAAAAGGCCAGGATGACATTCCTCTCTTGACCTTGGGTTTCCAGGTCAATTGGTTATTTGTTTAACTTGCCAGGCTCTTTGTTGGGTGTTTATACATACTGAACTTAGAACTCCTTTACATTTCTGATGATGACATTATATATTTGTTTTAATTGTCTAAACACACTGTATATCAATATATATAGGCGATTGCATGAATGATGGAAAACGCCTGATAAAAAGCAAGATCAATAAACACCATGTTCATACAAACAAACAAATACAATCCTTGATGACAATCCTTACACTGTTTAACACTTTACGACAATTCTGCAGCAGACAACTTTAAACATATTTTGTCAAAAAATAGAAAATCTGAGTAGAAAATCTCTCAGATTTTCTAAGACTAAAAGTAGAAAACATTGTGGCAAAAGGAGAAATTGCTCGTTCTGAGCAATTTCTTCTTTTGTCACTATGTTTTCATAAAGCCATATGCTGCAGAGGCGTCAAAAAGCGTCTATATGAGGGAAAGGGTTAAGAGATTGCCATATCAGTATTACTTCATGTAATATCCCTTGTTCAGTATGAAGTAAACCGAGCCATGCAATAGCAATCCTTTAGAGGCTTTAACATGGTTAAGGATTTAGGCTGCTTTACATGCATGCTTAATTTGGCCATTAAAGGCCATGCAAGATGTTCAATGGCTTAACCATTCAGGAAACAACACAGTACTCAATGGTAATTTATTAATAGAGTTAAGCAAATTGTGGCCACATTGTTTTCAAAAGTTTTCAAAAGTCTTCTGCAGATGCCACAAATGTATATCTCTGCAGTCAAACGAAGGTTTGATAATGAAGATTGTTCACAATGAACAGTTAGGCAATTATAGGGAATACTTTGATTGGAATGGCAGCATAATGCAGTGTTCTCTGGTAGAAAAGTCTTGACGGTCTGCTTTTTCCTATGTCTTTGGTGGAAATAGAATAGCCAGGATTGATTAACATGAACTGATAGGGGTAATTGACTCATTAAATACAAATAATTGACCAGGCTAGGTCTGTTTGGTCAGGATTAATGGGAATGACTGAAGTACTGTTACACATCGATATCCTCAGTGCTGGGATTATATCAGTTTCAAGGTGCAAGATGGCTATGTTTGTGACACCTAGCTAGGGCCATATTGGATCTACAGGGGTCATTAATAGAGTTTAAACCCGCTCGGACTTTCATTCTTTGCAATGATTGGAGTGTCATTTGTCGGCCCCATCAATGGGGGTAAAAGTCTATGTTGGATGGTAGCCTGTTGCATTGGAAGAATGTTTTGTGGAGTACTGGTGTAACTTGGTCATTAAATTTACCAATTTATATAACAGAAGTATAATTGAAACATTCTGAGACTCCAATCAGTCAATGAATCAATCGTGGACCTCATTTGAATACAAATCTGCAAAATACTGCTGTTAAAATGCAAACAATGATAAAACACGAAATCTACTTTCTCCTAATTGGAAAGTGCTATAATGCAAAACAATACTGATAAGTGAGTGGTCTTTGGGCTAAAAGGGTGCTGCAAAATATTATAATATAGTAAACATTTACAGGACTGAAAGCAGTCAATTAATAGAATGAATGTATATTGTTTTACGGCGCATCAACAGCTAAGGTCATTTAGCGCGCATTTAAATTTAATTATTCATGATCCCTGGGTGAACAAACCAGTACTAGGCTAGAAAATGTGCCTTGCCCAAGAGCACTCCACCATGACCGAATTGCCGCGACTGGGGATCGAACCTGGGACACCCGGTTTCGAAATCCCTGACGCTAACCACTCGACCACAGCGGATTCCTAGTCAATTAATAGACATGATTAACTAATAAATAAGGGAGAGTTGCTACTTCTTGCCCAATGGTTTCATCAGTAATCTACTTCAGCAATGTCAGATGTCCAAAGTTAGGGTACTGGTAACTGGGTAAAAACATGGTTTGGAATAAGAAAGATTGCTTATTTGGACCATTGCTTGGTTTAATCAAATGTTCAGTTTGAAAAGCAATCTGGTTAGTGCACATCATTGTCCACAAACTGTTTCAAAAATGCATTCAATTGAGCAAGCATAATATTGACCTTTTCCCCCACTTGCAGGAGCACTTTGATGTATGTATCTGCAGCAGAAAGCTTTTGAAATCATTGTGACAAAAGGAGAAATTACTCATGATGACCAATTTCTATTTTTTGCCACAATTTTTTTAACATGAATCAATAGAGATTTTCCATGTTAAACCACACATGCTTTCAACGTCATCTGCTGCATAAATGTTGTATATGGAAAATAGTTATGTAATCAGATTAGGGATGCAGTAATCATGAATGTGTGTGGTTTTTCATACATGAATAGTGTGTATTGATGGACAATGATAATCTTCAAAGACAAAAAATGCAAATTAATGTTTCATTGACTATAATTGAGGCAGAAGAGGAAAGCTGTTACTATTGCATGTTGAAAGGTTCCGCCATCTGCTGACCCTTGCCCTTCATATGCCCCTTAATCAAAATGATAGAAACTTCCAGACTTGGGTATAGATATGGAAATATGTTTTAGATGTTATGTTAAGTAAACAGATTCTACCTCGTAATTACGGTATGGAAAATGCAGCCATTGCCCTTGGACATAATACCAACAATTGCAACTATTTTTTCTGATTTTGCCATAGGAATTATTCTTAAAATAAGGAGAAAATTTATCCTTTACCACATGTACATACATTTTGATGCATCTTTATAGCAGACAGCTTTTGAAAACCTTGAGTAGAAAATTTGCTCATAATGAGGAATTTTCCTTTGGCATATAATATTATCAACAATATTCAATAATTTCACCTTCACTTATGGAGATATTCCATATTTTTCCTATAAGTTAACAAAGTCGTCAGCTGCAGATTTGTTGTATGTGGGAAAGGTATATAGATTATTCTTGTGGTTAAGTTTTGTATTGAGTTTTTCGTTAATTGACTAATTGAAGCGAAATTAAGCTGACTAGTCATGTGGAGTTATTGAATAATTAAAGATGCAGTATTCTTGTACTTTTTGTTTCATCTTTTATTTAACCCTTTCTCTCATATAGACGCTTTCTGTCGCCTCTGCAGTAGACAGCTTTTTGAAAACATGTCTACAAAAGAAGAAATTGCTCAAGACGAGCAATTTCTCCTTTTGTCACCATGTTTTGTAATTCTATTCAATTATTGTACTTTCTTTTAAAGGGAGTTTCCAATTTATTTTGGGGTATGTTTTCAAAGTTATCTGCTGCAGATTTGTTATATGTAGAAAAGGGTTAACCATTTCCCACATATAACAACTATGCAGAAGACTACGTAGAACAAATATGGAAAAACTCTATAATTGAAATGTTAACTATTGAATATAGATGAAAACATTGGGGCAAAATGTCTTCTTTTCCTATTTTTTTCCCACATGTCAGTGCCGCAGATGCATCAAAATGCGTCTGCAAGTTGAAAAGGGAAGGTTACAGTTGCAGACAGTCTGGCTTAGAGTAAGACGGCTGACCTTGACATCCAAACATCCTAGGTTCAATAACCTTGAGATTGCAGCCAATCCAGATCTGGAGATGGATTAATACTTAGTTAATGCTGGAACCCACAGGTTGATGTTAGAAGTTACTTGTAATGTAACATTTTCTTCTGTTGCCACGTTGTTTTCAACTAAATTTTCAATACATTTGACTTCATATTTTTCAAAGTCGTCTGCGGCTAATTTATTGTAAGTGGGTGACGGTTTAAAGAACTTTGCAACCAAGCTACTTTATTTTTAACTAGAATATTTTAAGATATTTCAAATTCCTGTGTTATCGGTTACCTGCACAAGACTGTTTACTGCATCTTTAATCAAGGTGATGTTACAACCATTTTGCATGAATTCTGTGATATGGGTGCTAACTCGATGACCTGGTATATTGGCTGAAATTACATCATGGCTTATCAGTTCTGTTACAAATTCCTTATAGAACAGACTTTTGATGATTTGCAGTCGACCGTTACCATCCAGAAAACATTGCTGGAAAAGGAAAAAAAATATCAAAGACTAATAATTTCTGATTTTACCACCATGATATTGTTGTCTGCCTGAAAACAATTAAACCAATCATCTAGTCTTTTCTTCAGATGTCTTCAATTTGGCACAACTCTAAATTAACCCTTTTTTACATACAGCATATCTCCAGCAAACAACTTTGAAAACATCTAGGCAACACTACAAACAATCTCTATCTATATGAAGGTATCGATCATTTATTGAATAGGGTTGAAAACATGGTGGTAAAAGGGGAAATTGTTCTTGATGAGCAATTTCTCCTTCTGCTACAATTATGTTTTCAAAAGTCGTCTGATGCAAAGGCGTCATAAAGTAGGCTATATTTGGGAAAGGATTAAGAGAAAGAAGATCAGATAATAGAGTCTACCTGTTAGGCCTATCAAACATGAAGACAGTTTATGATATTACAGGTCTTAAGTTGGTTACTCAATATTAGTCTATCATGGAGGGGGCATATTAACTTGATGATGGAAATACACTGATATACCTGTACTAAACATTTAATACATTTCCAGGAATGATATGTCTTTTCTTCAGACTAATTTATTGCTCTTAAATTCATATTTTACTTGAAAATGATAACAGAGGCCTACAGGGAAGACTTGGCATGCCCAATTTTCAAAGAAAAAAAATCAGGCTTTTGTGATTCCCTAGGCGTCGTTTTGTCACAAAACTTTAACCTTACCTCTTAACTTAAAAAGAGTTACACATATTCAAATGAAACTTGTACACATGTCCCTTGAAACAATAGGAGGCATGTCTATACAAAGTCACATAATTCTGGCTTTAAAGGGACTGAATCCCATCTGAGAAAAAAGCGGAAAAAAAAAAGAAAATTGTTAAAAATTGCTATTACCTTGATGTTTTTGCATGTAAGGCATTGAGATTTGCTGACTGATGTACTACAATATATGCACACTATTAATATTGCGGAGATTTTTCGTTATTTTGCATTGTAAAATCTACTGGGCTAAGTAACCCAGTAAATCTTAAAATATCGCTGTATATTTATCACGTGATCACTACAACTGAATTGACAATCTCCTTCGCAGAGTTGTCGTTCCTTACACTCGCACATTCATGAATGTAATGAGTCGATAGTGTTAGAGAATGCCGAATAGAATCCACAAATTCAAATGAGCAAGAGGAAATTCCACGGTATTTTTAAACGGGAAAACACGGAGCGGACGTTTTTTTAACTGCTTATTTCCTATGAAATAAATAAAAACAAGACTTGTACGACTTTCTACAACAATCCCTTACATATATATCGACATATTTTGGATTAATTAGAATAAGTATAAAATATAACGATTTTGGACCATTATGGTGTTCAGTCCCTTTAACAATTATTCAGTAATGCTCTTTTTTCCCACTAAGACAAAACAGACGAGCGTTGGCATTGACGCTCCGTGGCGCTCTTGTTAATATTTCGGGATGTAACCATTAACCATGGTTCTCACATGCAACAAATCTGCAGCTTAGTAAATACTTTGAAAACATGTTGGCAAAAACATGGAAAATATAAATGTAAGTGTAATTATTGAAAACCTCATGGTAAAAGGGGAAGTTGCTCAATATGAGGAATTTGTTTGTTTGCCACAACATCTTTCAAAAGTTGTTCAGATGCAGACGTGTCTAATGCTGATGATCTGCAAATGGGAAAGAGGTAAAATGACTCCTGTTACTGTTGCATCAATGTATTATAAGTAGTAAAAACTTATATCAATTAGCGTTGCTAATGTTGACAATGGGAGGATGAATGGTGAAAGATGGAGCATCAGGGAGATCAACATAAAATGCAGGGGGGGGGAAAAACAACAAACGATTGATGGTCATTTTATTGTAATATGTTCTGAATGATGGCTATTTTAATACCAAGTCATTTCTCTATAACCTGTTCTCACATGCAGGCACACTTTGATACATCTACAGCAGAAGACTTGTGAAAGCAACGAAATGGCGAAATGGTTCACTATGAGCAATTGTTCCTTATAATACAACGTTTAAACCCTTTCCCTCATATAGATGCTTTCTGACACCTCTGCAGCCAACTGCTTTTTGAAAACATGTCAACAAAACTAGCAATTTCTCCATTTGTCACTATGTTTTCAACTCTATACAATTATTGTACTTTCATTTGCAAGGGAGTTTTCATTTTTTCTCTGGTATATTTTCAAAGTTGTCTGCCGCAGAATAAATGCTGTATGTGGGATAAGGGGGTTAAACTCCTTTTCAATAATAATAGTTTCATTTATAAAGAATGTCCATAGTTATATGCCAAGACTTTTAACTTTTAATGCGTCTTTAAAAGACATTTATAAAATCTTGCTGAATAAAAGGAAGTTGTTCAAAACTTTCTCCAGTTTACAATTTAACTATGAACATTAAATAATAATTGCTGTGAATATTATCAAATATATCACTTCATATGTAAACATCTGTAAGTTGTATAGTACTTTGTTAATACATGAATATGTGATACTCATTACATTCATTAAGAACTTTGCCCCCATGGCCAAAAATGTTTTTATTTGAGGCATGCTAAAATAATTTCAAAGTCTGTTAAACTTGTCCAACCAGATTGCATCATTAGGGATCTCAGTGGGACCCCTTAAAGATCTGTTTACATTTAATTATTCTGGACCAACTGGCTTCAGCTTTTCCCAAGTGTTCTGCAAAGCAGTTGTACATGTAACACATTGCTCAGCATAGTTATGATTCTCTTGCATTAGATCCAACAACATTTTCTCCTCAAACAAAATATCAGAGGTTAATGAAGAAACCTGAAGCCCAAGTTTGTTTTCATTCAATCCCAGAAGTCAAACTGGCACATGCCCGGGCTGCCGTACCCAGCTGGGGTCAAAAAGGGAGTGGGGTTGCATGGGGTGGGTGGGGACATCATCAACTGGAATCAATCCCTAATGTTAAAGTATTATTTCACTATTCAGTATTATGCTTTGTATTACTTTAATAGTCTCCTTGCTTAACCCTTTCCCTCATACGACAATTCTGCAGCAGACGACTTTGAACGTATTTTGTCAAAACATAGAAAATCTCCATAATTGAATGGATAACCTATGACAAAAAGTGGAAAACATTGCGGCAAAAGAAAAAATTGCACGTTTTGTGCAATTTCTTCTTTTGTCACTATGTTTTCAAAAAGCCGTCTGCTACAGAGGCGTCAGAAAGCGTCTATATGAGGGAAAGGGTTAATGATAAAAGGAGAATAGCTCATCATGAGCAATTTCTCCTTTTGCCACATTGTTTCAACTCTATTCAATAATTGTTCTTTCATTTATAGACATTTTACATATTTATTTCCGTAGTATTTTCTAAGATGTCCGCTGTATATTTGTTGAATATGAGAAAGGGTTAAATTCCCTTGGGCTAAAGTACCTGAGTCACATGCATTCTGCTAGCAGGGAATCAATATGGATAATGATCTAAAGACATAACTATCAGAAAGGGAATGGACTTCCATTCTCTTGGAAGTTCCACCACCTTCAAGCAGCAGCTATGACAGCAAGAAAAGTTATGTCTTATGAATACATCAGGATTGAAGAAGTTAAGGAGCAAGTTTTCTACAATCACCGTTTTTATGCGCCTAGCAGCAAATTTGCATGGATATTTTAATTGTGATATTGAACATCTCTCCTCTTGTCTTTCAATCTGTCAATCTCAAACCGTTGTCAAAGGGATATAATGAAAACATTATCAACCTCTTTAACCCGGCCCAGTCTTACAAGCTTCCATATGATGACCTAAGTACTGCTTTTGATGGTGAATATGAATTCAATGAGTTAAAAAAAAAATGCTGGTTTCTTAAGAGTTGAATCAGTGTGTTGAAGACCAGAAACAATGCATTTCTTTGGAAACCATTAATTTTTCTTTTGGATTTTTAAAAGTCAAAATCTGTTTTAGAAGCATTATATTATAATGTAATATGGCAAGACATCTCGAGGGCTTGGCGTGAAATGGTTGTAACTGAAATTGGTATTTTTTTTACCAAGGTTAATCACCTCGCCATAAAGTCTTTATAAGCGTTCAATCCGTTTTCTTGGTAAATAATGGAAATTTAGGTGCCATTGCTCGTTCTGAGCAATGGCACCTAAATTTGCATTGTTTACAAAGGGGTCAAAATTGCCCCCAAACCAGGTTTTTTTTCAAAATTGGTTTTTAGTTACAACCGTTTCACGCCAAGCCCTCTATCTCTTCTCCTGACTTTATTTTACAGCCTCCGAGTTGTAATAAAGGCAGACATCTATTCCTATGAAATTTCAGCCTTATGAGGTTCTGCTAAATGGTGTTTTGACAGTTAAAAAGGATTTTCCCAGCTTTTGACACCATTTATTTTCAAAATTCCCATATTAAATATGATAGTTGAGATGTAAAATGGTTGTAAATTTCAGACGGATTGTCATAAAATGATGTAATTTGCATTTTAGAAAATGGCTATATATGTCAGAGGAGCACAGGAGAGTGAGTTCAAAGCCTTTCAAAACTGACCTTTAAGCTTTTTCCACATAATAGATGCTTTCTGATGCCTCTGCAGCAGATGGCTTTTTGAAAACATAATGACAAAAGAAGAAATTATAGAGATTTTCTATTTTTTGACAAAGTATGTTCAAAGTCGTCTGCTGCAGAATTGTCGTTATTATTGAATATAGCTGAAGAAAAGTTTGTGGCTAAAGGAGAAATTGCTTATTTCTTATTTTGCAACAAGGTTCCCTTGAGTCAACTGCTGCAGATGCATGAGAATGTGTCTGCATGTGGGACTAGGGGTAACACAGGAGGGTATTGATACAGTAGTATCACTAGACACCATAATTATAGCAGTAAAATAGACTGTGCATGTCAGTTGCCAATATTCCATGTTGACAATTGCTGGAAATGCCTAGTTCAATCGAAAATTCTGATCCGGGAATTATTTACGGCGCTTGCGAAAAGCTCTCATGACGGAGTTTCCAATCAGAAATGACTCTTGGTCATGCAGTCGTTACTTCGCGACAACACACTAAATGCTGCCGGGTTGTACATCAGATCATATTTCCTGAATGACAGGATCGCAGCAAAGATAGGCAGGGAATTGTGGGTAATATTGATTTTCCGTCTGCTATAAAAAAGAAAAGGAAGAAAAAAAGAATGCCTGCAGGGCTTGTGGAAAAACGCCACAAATTCCTCCCCAATTAATCATTTTTACAGTAAAAGTAATCCTAATTTGTGTTTAATTGTATCAAAATGGATACAAATTGTCATTCGGTATTTCACTCGATTTTTGTACACAATATGTGTCAGTTAACACGGTATCAATTCATTCCCACTACCCATTACCTGATAGGTTCCCCCGTCGGATAATCTCTTAGATGCTTTAATGGAAGAGTTGAATAACAACTTTTGTAAACTGTTGGAAATTTGATCCGAAACTTTATTGGGATGAAAAAGGATTACAAAAACTTTATAAATCTTTATTTATTTATGAAGTTAAACTTTTACATTAAGGTCATTTTCCCTGTTATTGACACCCACCAATAACAGACACATAAAAAGTAATTGAGCGTAAATAAATAGCCTTGTTGAACGGTTTGATTTTTATTATCAAAGTGATAAAACGGTTTTTATAGTATATTCAAACTATTTTGTCTACTTAAGTGGTTAATAGTCATTTAACCCTTTCCCTCATATAGACGCTTTCTGACGCCTCTGCAGCAGACAGCTTTATGAAAACATAATGACAAAAGAAGAAATTGCTCAGAACGAGCAATTTCTCCCTTTACCACAATGTTTTCCACTTTTAGTCATAGGTAACCATTCAATTATAGATATTTTCTATTTTTGACAAAATATGTTTAAAGTCGTCTGCTGCAGAATTGTCGTATGAGGGAAAGGGTTTACCCCACTTTCCCACATACAACAAATCTGCCGGCAATCAAACTTTAGAAATGTCTTGTCAATAATATGGAAATTCTCTATAAATGAAAGTTTATTTATGGAACAGAGTTGAAATTATTGTGGCAAAAGGAGAGATTGCTTGTTGTGAGCAATTTCTTCTATTTAATAAATTGCCACAATGACTTCAAAAGTCGTCCTCTTCAGATGCCTGACAGAATGTGACTACAAGTTGGAACAGGTTAAAAGAGGATGACGTTATATCTTTCCCATTTGCCATTTTGACGCGTCTGTAGAAGACGGTTATAGAAAACAATGTGACAAATCAATTCAATAAATATATTTTCATTTATAGGGCTCTTCCACTTTTATCCAAAGATGTTTGCAAAGTCGTCTGCCACAAAATTGTTGTATTTGTGACAGGGTTAAAACGGAGTGGCTTATATTGAAGTCTTGAAACTACTTTGTTTTCTAATATTGTGTCACATTGATGATGTCAATGTGAAAGCTAGAAATATTTTATTTTAACCCTTTCCCTCATACAACAATGTTGCAGCAGACGACTTTGAACATATTTTGTCAAAAAATAGAAAAATCTCTTTAATTGAATGGATAACCCATGACTAAAAGTGGAAAACATTGTGGTAAAAGGAGAAATTGCTTGTTTTGAGCAATTTCTTCTTTTGACACTTATGTTTTTAAAAAGCTGTCTGCTGCAGAGGCGTCAGAAAGCGTCTACATGAGGGAAAGGGTTAACTTAATTAACAATATTTTAAAATTTAAATTGTTCAAGTCATTGACCAAAACACTATAGTAATACGACCCGACCCGTATATAATAAATCTTGATGTTACATAACCTGATATAGATTAACAATAAGAGTTATTGATCAATTATGGATCGTCAATTAAAGACTTATTACACGAACATGTTTTCCTAATGATTACCTAATTGTACATGGTCCTTCGTTGTCAAAGAGAAATTGATCAGTCAATATTTCATCCTTTATTTTTAACCCTTTCCCACGTTAAACAAATCTTTCAGTAGACAACTTTGAAAATGTCTACTCAAAATAATGGAAAATCTTTATTATTGTAGGTATAATTACTGAAAAAAGTTAAAAACATTGTGGCAAAAGGAGAAATTGCTCGTTTTGAGCCATTTCTCCTTTTGTCACGATGTTTTCAAAAGTCGTCTGTTGCAGATGCATCAAAAAAGGTGGGAAAGGGTTAAAGAAAGCTCCAGCAGTCAACTTCAAAGTCTGATGAGAAATATTGAAAATATTTGTTATAAGTTATAAATTAAAACCAATGTAAAACATTGTGGCCAAAGATAGCTGTACGTATTCAAAGTTGTTTACTGCAGATTTGTTGTACACTAGAAAGGGTTAATATCAGTTAAAAGCTCGGCAGCCTTTCTCAATTAAGCTTACATTGAAAATCCTTCCTGAGAATCGATTTTTGTTGCCTTATTTAGTTATAAAAGACAATGGCAGTTCCGTGACGGTATAATCGTTTTTTTTAGTAATGTCTTAAATGTTTAGGTATGTTTTTTAGGCCAGAGCTCCAGATAGAAGGCTTTATTTGTGTTCTAAAATATTTATTTGTCCTCCAAAACCTTTATTGTGGGTAGTCAAAAGAATCGTCTCAATGAGACGATTCTTTTGAGTACCACACAAAAGTGCTACGGAATATGTCTTGAAAGATGACCCGAATACTTATGCTTATCTTAAGTCCTCTACTTGAGGCTGACTGACAACAGTTTTGGTAGGGTTTCACAACAGACTTGTGATCTCTCAATTAATCCTTTCCCTCATACGACAATTCTGCAGCAGACGACTTTGAACACATTTTGTCAAAAAATAGAAAATCTCTATAATTGAAAAAATAACCTATGACTAAAAGTGGAAAACATTGTGGCAAAAGGAAAAATTGCTCATTTTGAGCAATTTCTTCTTTTGTCACTATGTTTTCAAAAAAGCCGTCTGCTGCAGAGGCATCAGAAAGCGTCTATATGAGGGAAAGGGTTAACTATATAGCCTTTTCCAACATGCAGACACCAATTTGACACATCTGCTGTAGACTTCTTTTAAAAACATTGTGACAAAAGTAGAAATTGCTCAACTAGAATATTTTTTAACACTTTCCCACTTGCAGACACATGTTTGACGTTTCTGCAGACGGTGCATGACTTTTGAAAACATTCTGATAAATGGAGAAATTGCTTATCATGAGTAATTTCTTTTTTGGGCACAATATTTTCAACTCCATTCAATAATTAACCCTTTCCCTCATATAGACGCTTTCTGACACCTCTGCAGCAGACGACTTTTTGAAAACATAGTGACAAAAGAAGAAATTGCACAAAACGTGCAAGTTCTCCTTTTGCAACAATGTTTTCCACTTTTTGTCATAGGTTATCCATTCAATTATAGAGATTTTCCATTATTTGACAAAATATGTTCAAAGTCGTCTGCTGCAGAATTGTTGTATGAGGGAAAGGGTTAAAGGTTTATTAGTACTGATTTTCTATCTGTTAGCCAAGGTTTTTTCAAAGTCATCTGCTGAAGATTTGATGTATGATGCATGGAAAGGGGCTTTAATCTGATAGAATCTACAGATAATCTTGAAAAACATTGTGGAAAAAAAAAGAAAAAGAACTTTTACATGCCCAGAAGAGTCAATTAAAAATATGGATTGATTAAAACAGTCAAGGTTTTAGATTTTAAACTGAATATATTTTAACTATGAATGTAGCATACATTTGTGGTCATTCGTGAAGCATCATATTAACTGGTAGTTGAAGAGTTTTGTTCATTAAAACGATGGAGTGTATAATTATTTTTACAGGATGAATTAATGGCATACTGGAATATTACCCGCACACATTTGTCAGATAAAATTGATGGAAGTGAAATCGTGCAGCGTGGCCATATCACAAAGTAACAACTAGAGTGATCATTAAATGTCAGATTCCGCATGTCAACAATAAAACTCCGCTAATAATCGGACAAAAACCATTCGCTACTACACATGACCACGGACAAATACTATCCAATGCCCACATGACCACCCTGATGGATTGGTCAGGGACGTGTGCCGGCCACCCGTTCACCAGTTGTTACCACATTTCCTTAGACTTTTCCGACTTGCACACAATTTTTGAAGCATTAGTAGCAGATGGCTTTTAAAAACAATGTGACAAAAAGAAAAGTTGCTCATAGTTTAGAATTATTCCTTTTGACACATTATGTTTTCAACTCTATTCAATATTTGTACTTTTATTTGTAGAGATAAACCCTAGTTTTGCCTGTAAGGTTTTCAAAGTCGCCTGCTACAGATTTGTTGTATGTGGGAAAGGGTTGAAAAGAATTTTAACGGTTGGGTTATTTGGGACATGTCCAAAATTGGACATGTTATGGATTTAATCTTTAATCATTCTGTGACCACCTTTGTACAGTTATAGCCCTTGACCGCTGGTCTGAGCTGACCTGTAAATATTGAAGTTTCTTTGTTTGGGTATTGTCAATTTCATGGCGATAAGCACATGCCTGATCCTCACTCCCGTTTCAGGCAGATGACCTTAGAACCCTTACCCACTCGCAGACGTCATTTGAAAGCATTGTGACAAAAGATGAAATTGCTCATAATGAGCAATTTCTCCTTTTGTCACAATGTTATCAACTCTGTGCAGTAATGACACTTTCATTTATGGAGATTTTCCATATTTTTTTACGAAATGTTTTCATAGTCATCTTGGGCATATTTGTTGTGGGAAAGGGTTAATCTATTGGATGGAGAGATCGAAGAATATTGACACTGAAGCCTTATTTGTCTCGAAATCCTCTTTCATGCCATTTTTGGATCATTTCCTGAAATAGCTCTTTAAAGGAATGGTCTGAACTGTTTACCTGATATGACAATTTTTGTGCCGTCTGCTTTATAAACGTCAAAAGAAAAGATGTATTGACTCGAAGTTGGAAATTAGATTTTGATAAAGAGTTAAAAACATTGTTGGAAATGGTAAAATTGCTCATTTCTTTTTTTTGTGCATGTTTTTCAATTTAAGATTTTATGCTGCTAAGGCATAACATGTCCTCTAAAAAAATCTTTATCAAGGAAAGGGTTATTTGTTTTCTGGAGAAGAGAGTTGACACTGAAGCCTTAGTTGATTCCAGATCCATGTTCATGCCACTTTCGACTCATTTCCTGAGAAGCATTATAGTATTGACCTTTATCCTGACTCACATGACTTTTGATGCCGCTGCAGCAGATTTCGTTTTAGATATTTTAGGAAAAGTAGAAATGCTCATAAAAAGCAATTTCTCCTATTACAAAACTTACTACAATGCTGTATACATAAAAAAAACCTTTCCAACTTGCAGACACATGTTGACATATCTGCATCAGACGGCTGGTGAAAACAAAGTGGCAAATGGAGAAATTGATCATGATGAGAGACTTTTCTTTTTGTCACAATGTTTTTTCCATAAACTTTCAGAGATTTTCTATAATTTTTTTTAGATGATTTCAAAGTTGTCTTCTGCTGATTTGTTGTATTTGGAAAAGGACTGAAATTATACCTGCAATTGTATAGATGTTACAATATTTTCTCTCTCAACACTAAAATGTCATCAGATTATTTGGTGTCATTAATCATCCATCAAAGAAGGTGTGTTTCTGTAACATGAACAGTTTTGCAATGTAACACTTTCCCACATACAACAAATCTGCAGCAGACTACTTTTAAAACAGCTAGACAAAAACAAGCAAAATCTCCGTAAAGGAAGGTACAATTACTTAACCCTTTCCCTCATACGACAATTCTGCAGCAGACGACTTTGAACGTATTTTGTCAAAACATAGAAAATCTCCATAATGACAAAAAGTGGAAAACATTGTGGCAAAAGGAGAAATTGCACGTTTTGTGCAATTTCTTCTTTTGTCACTATGTTTTCAAAAAGCCGTCGCAGCTGCAAAGGCATCAATCAGAAAGTGTCTGTATGTGGGAAAGGGTCAGCATAATAGTGCGAAGATGATTCATGGTCTGCAGACGGCTTTTTGAAAACATAGTGACAAAAGAAGAAATTGCACAGAACGTGCAATTTCTCCTTTTGCCACAATGTTTTCCACTTTTTGTCATAGGTTATCCATTCAATTATGGAGATTTTCTATGTTTTGACAAAATACGTTCAAAAGTCGTCTGCTGCGAAGATGACTCATGGTCTGTCCATCTGTAGAATAAAAACAGTAGGTCCTGACATCCCCTTTGAAATGTTGACAATTCGGAAGTCACTTTAATTGAATAATAATATGCTACCCAGAATCCCTTGTTCATATAATTTTACGTCTGCTGTTTATTAACTCTCCTGCCTCTTATTTGTTTCTTTTGGTGAATGATTTATAGGGGACAACTTTTGAAAACATGGTATAGAAAGTTTTTTACTGCTCATATAAACTGAGAGTTAACTTTTTTTACAAATTATATTCATGTTTTAATGATACTAAGGCCTTTGGCTTCAAGATTTTTGTTTAATTTCTACTAGTTTGCTTGAAAATTGGAAGGATTTGAAGCAGTTTGATTAGGGAGTAGGGTCAGCATCCTAGAATTTTCATGGATAATGAAGTCGGGCCAGTGATGGCTGTCGTTAGATAACCTGATTATGTTTCACTTGAGTGGATGATTATAGGTTTGGATGTAACACAAGAATGGGCCATGTCCATCAGTAAAGGTACCCACAGACCAGGGGTCCTGAAGATAAGGTCAAACAGCTCACTTCACCCACAGTTAATATCTATTACCAAAGCAAATCCTATGTTGTTGGTTTTCAAAGTAATCGTCTCACTGAGGACATTCTTTTGAATATTCACAACATAAGAGGTCAAGCATCATTAACAATTTTACAAAACTATTTGTGTGCAATAATGTTTTGCATGAAATAGGTAGCTTTTAATATTTCTGTTGGTGCCACTTGCTTGCAAGTGTCCTATAAACTGGAAAATCCGAAGCGTAATTCTTTTTTTAGAATTGAAAACATTGTATAAAGAAGGAGAAATGGCTCTTTTTGAGTAATTTCTTCTTATCTTCTGTGAACGTTTTCAAAAGTTGTCTGCTGCAAAGACTGAAATGTCATCATTCTGTATTCTAGGGAAAGGGTTAAATAAAAATAATCCCGCTTCTTTGGTAAGGTTGTTCAGAACTGCCGTCTGCATCTGTTGACTTAATACTCGTTGTAGAAAAGTTCTGCAAATTCTGTTGTTTTGTTTCCAAATTTTGATTAATTTGGTTCAATTAGGATTTAACAGCTCAAAAGTCTTTTGTTGTATTGATGTTGGATTATTTCTTCAATTTTTGACACCTTGTTAAACTAAGACCCTTCAGTCTGAAAGATTTTGACTTGGGGTAAAATTCCAGGGGCATTGAATGAATACATTTAAGCCAAGATTAGGACTTTACCAACTACAGGCTCATTTTGATGCATCTGGTCAATGGCTCTTGATAACTTTATGGTAAGGAGAAATGGCTCATTGAGGTTATTATTACCTTTTGCCATAAAGTTATCAAACAATAACAATGAAAATACTTTCACTTATAGAGATTTTCCTCTTTTTTGCCTTTTCTGCAAGGGACAGAAGGCTCATTTGTGAAGACCTACCGTTTTACTTTTGGCAAAAATGGTTTTGTAAATTGATAATGTTATGAGGAAATGTTCTGAAAGAATTTTGCCTTTTGCATACAACTAAAAACAAAAGTGTTATTTTTGAGTACCTTTATTTGTTTAGAATTTCTTTAGTTTTGCATGAGACAACATTTAATGAGCTCTTAGGCACCCAGAGTGTGCTATTTGTGTCTGCATGCATGTCCATGACATCTTGAAGGAGGATGGCAAGCAACTATTTTAACCCTTTCCCACCTGCAGTCACATATTTTGACGCAATAGCAGCAGACGACTTTTGAAAACATTGCGACCAAAGGTGAAATTGCAATTTCTCCTTTGGTCACAATGTTTTCAACTTTATTTAACAATTAAGCTATCTTAACTGGAGATTTTTCAGGTTTTGGCACTATGTTTTCAAAGTCATCTGCTGCAGATTTCCTGTATGTGGAAAAAGGGTTAATATGGCTGCACTTTTTTAACTTGGACAGATGTCTGCAATAAAATCCGCCTCTGAAATGCTGATTTGTACAAGTCATACTCGTTAACCTGACACACAATCTAATTAACCCTTTCAAACATTACCATAAATCAGCAGCAGACAACTTTGAAAGCAGTAGACAGAAATATGGAAACTTCTATAGATAAAAGTTAACCCTTTCCCTCATATAGACGCTTTCTGACGCCTCTGCAGCAGACGGCTTTTTGAAAACATAGTAACAAAAGAAGAAATTGCACAAAACGTGCAATTTCTCCTTTTGTCGCAATGTTTTCCACTTTTTTTCATAGGTTATCCATTCAATTATAGAGATTTTCCATTATTTGACAAAATATGTTCAAAGTCGTCTGCCGCGGAATTGTCGTATGAGGGAAAGGGTTAACTTAATCATGAGCAATTTCTTCTTTTGTCACAATGTTTTCAAAATTTGCTTCCAGTAGATGCATCTGCAAGTGGGAAAGGGTTAGTTTAATATGTTACATTTTATTATTCCAGTAAATTGGATTAAATTTTAAGAAAATATGACCCGACAGATGTCAGGAATAAAACTTTTTGTGTGTGCATGCACTGTGCTAATCAATAGGCAGTGTGACACATAAAGATAATTTCTCTGTAATTTGTTGTCTGTCCATCAGTCTGTCACATTTCTTGCTGACATATCGACTGGCGACACGTGTGTTCCTTCTAACTCTCTAGTTTGTTCAATAACTCTGATTATTATACCTCACGTGACTTTGTAATGTTAAATTCTCATATACTCATCATGGGCAATTTCTTACTGTTTCATGCTAACAGTACGTTTTTGACCGGTTAACAGTATACTGTTACATGGCAGGCGCGTGAAAATGTTTGTTATGCACGTGCATGACGTCATTTCAAACAATAACGTCGCCTTTTAGATGCGCGTGCCATGTAACAGTATACTGTTAACCGGTATATTCATATGTGTGTGTTACATTGTTGTAGATCTACCCATGTTCACCTCCCCTATAAAGGTACAGAATAAGTAAAATAAACGTGTAATTTTGTTCGGTATAATAAAATAAATATTGCATGGCTTCCAGTGTGACAGTACATATTGTCAACATTCGGTAAAATACTGTTAACCTCGGCTTCGCCTCGGGTAACAGTATTTTCCTCATGTTGACAATATGTACTGTCACACTGGAAGCCATGCAATATTTATATAATAATAAAACATTACCCATTCTGGATTTTTTATTGTGGAAAAAAAGTCTTAATCCTAAAAACTAAAAAAATATTTGTATATTTGAGTTTGTGGTTTTCTTGCCCATTAAAGAATTGATAATGTAATAAATAATTCCTCTGTCTATTTCCAGGTCAATGCCGCAACTCACTGGGTATGCAGTCTGGAGAAATCCCCGATAGTGCTATCACTGCTAGTTCCTCCTATGACGATGAAACAGTGGGACCAAAAAATGCAAGGTAAGTGACTGTCAAGCTTTAAATTATCCTTTCCAACATCCAACATCAATTACTAATAATGAACAAAATCTCTTTTTGTGTCACCTGCGTAGCATGGTAGGCACTTAGGGATTACTTTTTTTTTTATCCGGCGTCTGTCCGTCCGTCCGTCCGTCTGTCTGTCTGTCTGTCTGTCTGTCCGTCTGTCTGTCTGTCTGTCCGTCACACTTTTTCGTCACGTTTTCAAATAACTTTTTTTCTACTCAAAGGATTAGATTGAAACTTATGACAAATGTTTATATCAATGTGTGTGATTGGTTCACAAAAGGGGGATAATCCAAATAATTTTATATCAGAGTTATTGCCCCTTTTCTGTCAAAAAATCAAATTTTCAAATAACTTTTTTTCTACCCGAAGGATTGGATTGAAACTTCTGACAAATGTTACTTTTTTTTTTATTCGACGTCTGTCTGTCTATTTTTTTTTTTATCCGGCGTCTGTCTGTCTGTCTGTCCGTCACACTTTTGTTCTACTCAAAGGATTAGATTGAAACTTCTGACAAATGTTTTTATCAATGTGTGTGATTGGTTCACAAAAGGGCGATAATCCAAATAATTTTATATCAGAGTTATTGCCCCTTTTCTGTCAAAAATTTAAATTTTCAAATAACTTTTTTTCTACTCAAAGGATTGGATTGAAACTTCTGACAAATGTTTATATCAATGTGTATGATGGGTTCACAAAAAGGGGGATAATCCAAATATTTTTATATCAGAGTTATTGGCCCTTTTCTGTCAAAAATTTAATCTACTCAACGGATTGGATTGAAACTTCTGACAAATGTTTATATCAATGTGTATGATGGGTTCACAAAAGGGGGATAATCCAAATATTTTTATATCAGAGTTATTGCCCCTTTTCTGTCAAATATTAAAATTACTTTTTTTCTGCTCAAAGGATTGGATTGAAACTTCTGACAAATGTTTATATCAATTTTTGTGATGGGTTCACAAAAGGGGGATAATCCAAATATTTTTTATAGAGTTATTGCCCCTTTTCTATCAAAAATTAAAATTTTCTGACAAGGCGCCGGCAGGTGACACACGTGCTCCGGGGAGCACTCCATTCTAGTTCTCACAATAAACTTAACCCTTTGCCTCATACGACAATTCTGCAGCAGAAGACTTTGAACATATTTTGTCAAAAAATAGAAAATCTCTATAATTGAATGGATAACCTCAAAGTGGAAAACATTGTAGCAAAAGGAGCAATTTCTCTTCACGAGCAATTTCTCCTTTTGACACAATGTTTTAAAAAAGTCGCCTGCTGCAGAGGCATCAGAAAGCATCTGCATGTATACGAAAGGTTTAATCCAATGGTATGGGTGATGACTTGTCTTTGATATGGCCCCCACAATCAGACTCATCTTGACAAGGCTTGGTCTTAATACTGCAGGTTTGATTGATTTATGGTAGGATCTATGGTGATATACACCCTGATTACTCAAATCAGAAGATCATCGATAAACATTTTTTAATGTCTATCAGCTAAAATAACAGTTTATCATATCTCCCTATCTTCATTTTTTTCTGAACCTCCCTATTTTCATTGTAAAATAATCCAGATTTTTTTATTTGTGATGCGTAGTAAAAAAAACTGAAGCAAAAATTACTCTCAAAGATGTCATTTAGAACAAAAATCTGAATGTTTCTTTTGATGATGAATTAAAGATGAATATGCAACAAATCTGCAGCAGACGACTTCAAAAGTATGGACTATTTCTATAAATGAAAGTTATTTTACTGAAAGAAATTGGAAACATTGTGGCAAAAGAAGAAATTGCTCATTATGAGCAATTTCTCCTTTCACCACAATCTTTTCAAAAGCTGTCTGCTGCAGAGGCGTCGGAAAGCATCTGTATGTGGCAAAGGGTTAAAGAAATATATACAAATAGACCCCTTTCAGATCAGCACAGATCATTTGTCTCATTTAATTATTTCCCACAAATAGACACTTTTTGATACATCTGCTGCAGACGACATTTGAAAATGATTGTGCCAAAAGAGGAAATCGCTCATAATGAGTAATTCTACCTTTTGCCACAATATTTTCAACTTTATATATATTCAACTTGATTCAAATATTATAACTGATCTTTCATTTTTAGAGATTTTCCATCTTTTTGAGTAAATGTTTTAGTAGCTGTGACTTAACCCTTTCCCTCATACGACAATTCTGCAGCAGACGACTTTGAACGTATTTTGTCAAAACATAGAAAATCTCCATAATTGAATGGATAACCCATGACAAAAAGTGGAAAACATTGTGGCAAAAGGAGAAATTGCACGTTTTGTGCAATTTCTTCTTTTGTCACTGTTTTCAAAAAGCCGTCTGCTGCAGAGGCGTCAGAAAGCGTCTATATGAGGGAAAGGGTTAAAGACTGCTTCAGAACTGTTGTATGTAGGAAAGGGTTAACTAAGTTGAAAACATTATGGCTTTTGAGAGGGGAAATTGCTCATCATGATCAAGTACTCCTTTTGCAACAATGTTGGTTTAAAAGATGTGGTCCTCCTGCCAGTCATTCATCAAAATGCTTATGCATGTGGGAAAGGGTTTTTAGAATATATCAAAGCTGCATGATACTCCCTTATGAATGAACACCTGTATTAGTTTTATTGCTGAATGCATGTGAAGGTCTGCAGATATCCATCACAATTCCCTCAATGTTTATAACTTTTGATAGATTAAGTACTGAGATTATACTGGGATCATCTTACATATTTATTGAAAAATAACTTTTTCCCACCTACAGACTGATGCATTTATGAGCAAATTATCAGCAAACCTTTTTGAAACATTGTGGCAAAATGATAAATCGCTCATTATGAATAAGTTCTCTTTTTGCTGAAATGTTTTCAATTAAACCTTCTCTGTTTGATAACTAGAGATTTTTCAAATTTATGCTAAGTTGTTTTCAAAGTCGTCTGCTGCAGATTTGTTGTGTGTGGGTTTGCATGCTGGTATAAGAATAATAGTACAAAAAATACTTAACTGAAATATGTCATATTAATGCTTAAGTTTTGCCTCTACGCCCTTTTTCAATGAGCTGAACTTTACTACTATCATAATTGATCTGCTTTGAATGAATTCAATTCAGTGCATTTACAAAATTATTAAATTAGAGATACTTATTATTGTTTCAAGTAGTATATATCAACCATTTCCCTCGTATAGACGCTTTCTGACGCCTCTGCAGCAGACAGCTTTTTGAAAACATAAGTGACAATTTAAAAGAAGAAATTGCTCAAAACGAGCCATTTCGCCTCCTGCCACAATTGTTTCCACTTTTAGTCATAGGTTATCCATTCAATTATAGAGATTTTCCATATTTTAACAAAATATGTTCAAAGTCGTCTGCTGCAGTATTGTCATATGAAGGAAAGTGTTAAAAGGAGCAAACTTTATCACTGGTTTTTGGGGAAGAGAAGCAAGCAATAACAGGAAGTACAGTCTGCCAGATTCTTATATTTCCTACAGTATTTCAAATGCCATCATAGAAATATTATATTGTCATTATGTATTGATGGCCTCTTTAGGGACATGGCAAGTAATGCAGTTTGATGGTACCACTTGTTGGAACAATTATGCCTGCACAGTTCTCCCTGTTAAAGATTTCTTGACACAAAAACGTTTCAGTTTAACATCCCATTAAAATTTGTTTTATATTAATAGAACGAACTAATCTAAAAATCAATACTGGAGTTAAATGGATCATGAAAAATGTATGCCTTGCTTTTTTGAATGGAGATGTGTCAATAGGAGCACTTGTTTCAGTTGTTATTAGTGTCCCATGAGCATTGGAATTTTGTTCCAACTAAAACATTTACCCTTGCACATTGAGATAATTGAGCGTTTTTTTTTTTTTCCTTTTGCAACTTAATGAAGATTATTCATCTGTCTCGAGGACATTTTCAATGTTTTATAAAAACCAAAAACATATTTTACACAAAATTGCAGGCCGTGATCTTAGGTTCTGATTTGTTCTGCCCTAAAATGTAAAAAAAAATATGACTACTGTAAAGGGGTAATAGAATTATATGCTGTTTTGATCTTACAAGTTGTAATTGTGTTTAGTAAGTGGAAAAAAGGAATGAGGTCATATTGATACTAAATACAAATCATAGAAAATGAAAATTGATTTCGTCGCTCCTATAAAAGAATATTTCTGTAAATACATACAGTTGAATTACCTAAAAGTTGTGGTAAATCAAAAATCTTTTACATGAATGAACATTTATCGTGTATCTCATAACCTGCTGCCATCGCTGAATAGGCTTCGCGTTTTGACATTGAAATGGGAACCATTTATGGAAACCAACCTTTCAATATCTCCGATTCCATTTGCAATTTTAATAAGGAAATATAAGTATTGTGATTAAAATGCTCCTGTTGCGCTAATCAAGCGTACATTTATTGTCAGGAGTGTTGGAGACTTGGGGGAGATGAAACATTTATTGTTAGGAGTGGGGGAGACTAAGTGGGAGAATGCTGCTGGAATTCTCCTTTGGTTGCAGATCTATTTTTGTGTACCCTGTCTTTGCTTGTATAGTAATATTTTGTCAATTTTTTTTTTTTTGCCATAAGGGTAGGCAAGACATATGTGTTTATTTGAACTCTCTTGTTGTGATAGAGTGCTAACACTGATTTAACCCTTTCCGAAAAATGGAAAACATTGTGGCAAAAGGAGAAATTGCTCGTTTTGAGCAATTTCTTCTTTTGTCACTGGATAATGTTTTCAAAAAGCTGTCTGCTGCAGAGGCGTCAGAAAGCGTCTATATGAGGGAAACCTTTAATTACCTGATATTGATGACCAAAATTTAAACTGGTAACTTTTGAAAGCAATTAATATTACAGGAAAAGTAGAATTTGCTTAATTGAGCAAGTAATCGATTTCTGCTTTATCCACAATATTTCATACGTTGTTTGAATTTAAAGTTGTAATCTTTTTCCTCATACAGATGCAAATTATCTCTTTCTGCCAGAATGTCTTAAAGTCTATTCAAAAATGCAGATTTGTTGTATGTGGGAAAGGGGGTTTACAAAGGCACTCGCTCCATAAGTAAGACATATAACACTCACAGAAAACAAAAGTCTTGGGAGAAGTACATCAGCAGTCTGGCTCTTTCAGGAAGGCCAATTTTTTCCCCGGCTGTCATTCCAATCTGAAGTGGGCATTTTTCTCCACTGACAAGCTCTTTGTTTTCTAATTTATTAGATAGTGACTAAGCCTGGAGTTGGACTTCTGTTTTATTTACCCTTTTCCACGTGGAGACTCGGTTATAAAACATTTAGTGGCAAAAATCATGACCAATTTCTCCTTTTGCTACGATGTTTTCGACTCTATAATTAATAATCATGCCTTCATTTATAAATGAAGATTTTCAACAGTTTTAATCAGATGTTTTCATAAGTGCACTGCCACAGATTTTTTGTTTGTTGGTAGGGTTAACAGGTTTTCTAGGGAAAAGCATGTTGCTAAATCAGTGTAAAAACCTGAGAAAAGTGACATTAACCTTTTCCCTCATATAGATGCTTTCTGATGCCTCTGCCGCAGACGGCTTTTTGAAAACATAGTGACAAAAGGAGAAATTGCTCAAAACGAGCAATTTCTCCTTTTGCCACAATGTTTTCCACTTTTTGTCATAGGTTATCCATTCAATTATAGAGATTTTCTATTTTTTTTGACAAAATATGTTCATAGTCGTCTCCTGCAGGTTTGTCGTATGAGGGAAAGGGTTAACAGGTTTTCCAGGGAGAAGCATGTTGCTAAATCAAAGTGTAAAAAGCTGAGAAAAGTGACATTAATTGATGGTATTGATCTTCCATTAGCCCATGTGATCTCTGTGCCATTCATCACATGCAACCCATAATGCAATGCATTACAATTGGGGCTATGATTCTAGCTTATTGATTGATAAGACATTTGTGTCTTGTAATGTACAGGTTATTGTCTCTCTCTGTGACACATGACTATGCGCAGATGTATACACACTCACTAACTGCATTATACAATCCGCTGTTCGAAAAACATCAACTAACAAAGGGTCCCCTTTTTGAAAGACTTTACCCTTTCCCTCTTCAAGGAAATCTGCTGCAGATGACTTTTAAAACATACAGGCTAAATAGAAGTAAAGTTTCTATAAATAAACGTATAATTACTGATAAAATGGTGAAAACATTTTGGCTTAAGGAAAAAATGCACGTTTTCAAGAGTAGTTGGCTGCAGAGAGGTCAGAAAAGCATCTAGATGTCGAAAAGGGATAATGAATCTCATATAAAAACTATTGATTGGCCATAAGTCTTGCACTATTTGTTCAGTCACCTTATGTGTGTGCTTTCAGTGTCTGCTTGCAGAAAATACATTGTTACACTGGAACTGGATGGCTCTTTATGTTGAACAGTGGAATTATAGCCCTTTAATCCGACAAATAACAAATCTGTAGCAAAAAACTTTGAAAAAATCCAGGCAAAAATTGGACTTTTTCTATAAATGAAAGTATGATCATTGAAAAAGAGTTGAAATTCTTATGGCAAAAGGAGAAATGAGCAATTGAGCAATTGAGTACTGCAAATGCATCAAAATGCCTCTGCAAGAGAGATTTTTAAGCGTTAAAATCCTTTGCTAAATAATATTTAAATACCATTGGTAGACCGAGTTCAAACTGTATTTATAAGAATCGTTGATGGTCTATTGATAGGCTGAGTTTTGGACATCAGCATCTTCTTAGTTCATCATTTATATCTTTTTAACCCTTTCCCTCATACGACAATTCTGCAGCAGACGACTTTGAACGTATTTTGTCAAAAAATAGAAAATCTCCATAATTGAATGGATAACCTATGACAAAAAGTGGAAAACATTGTGGCAAAAGGTGAAATTGCACGTTTTGTGCAATTTCTTCTTTTGTCACTATGTTTTTAAAAAGCTGTCTGCTGCAGAGGCGTCAGAAAGCGTCTATATGAGGGAAAGGGTTAAGATAAATTGCGTTACATTCACCAAATTTTAAGTTTCAAATGTAGTTTTGTTACTAATATAATCCATTTCCAACATGTACACACATTAATTGTTTGAAGCCTCAGTGCAGTAGCTAACTTTTGAAAAGATTTTGATGAAATGAAAAATTGCTCAGGATGAGCTATATCTCTGTTGCTACAAAATAGGCAGCTAGATGTTTTAAAAGTCATCTGTTAATTTGTTGTATGTGGGTAAGGGTTAATAATTAGCTTCTAAAATTTTGACCTTCTGTATTCAACAATTTGAAAAAAAAAACTTGATGCCAGTATTCATTTCACTTGTCAGTACTCATGACAGTGGTATTTCAATGGTGTGAACGATGTAAATTAATGAAGAAGATTGACTTGGCATGAATGCATAGCTTTAGACTATTGAAACAGGAAAACACCACATAGGAAATGAACTATGAAAAAATGTACAATGTAGTTCATGACAGCTGTCAGAAAGAAGCATTTGAATCCTAATTAGTTATTAATCAGTTTGTTTACCCTTTCCGACTTGCAGACACATTTTGATGCCTTTGCAGCGGCGCTGAAGTTTAATTTTAAAATGGAGTTGTCCAGTTCTGATTGCATATGGAAAAGTTAATAGCCAATTCTAGAAATATCAAGATAAACTGTTAAGTTGAGTGGCCAACAGACATTGAGCATGGTCAGACATAGAGCATGATCAGACATTGCATGAGCATTGTGCTGACTAGGCTGGCTCTATACTGATGGACAAGGTCAAAATTGTTTCCAGCAGTAAATAATATAATAGTTTTCCTGATATGGTGTCATCAGAATCTCATATACTCTGAGGGTGAAGAAAAAGTTACATCTCGAAAATTACGAACATATTAAATATTCACATAGAGTTCAAATTTAAATGTTGCTGGAAATGGAGAAATAGCTCTTTTTGAGCTATCAATAATGTTAAAAAATCTTTTGAATCTGCTTATAGGTTAACCTTGAACATTATTGTAAAAATGTTACCAATATGATTACAAAGCAAGTATATAAATGACTTAGAAAAAAAAAATACTGTTTTTCATATTGAATTATTTTTTGTAGTTTACACTGAAAATAGAATATTTTTTTATATGTTATTTGATCATATCTGGCTGTCAATCTGACAATAAAATCACATTAATCAAAATTATCCAGTAGAATCACTAGTCAAATTTACTCTTTTTTATCCTAATTGATGAATTCCTACTCGTCGACCTTACAGTAATCCAGCAGAATTTCCAATTAGCCCAGACCCGGAATTCCCAAGTTTGGCAGGGTGATTTGGGAATACTTTGTCACACCGATGGTGAGACGCCACTAGATGGAGCCACTGATAGTCACAGCCGGCGATCTCCCCGATGATTTTCCATTCAAAACCTATTTTTTGCCGGTAATCTCCGAACTGATTTGGTTCCGGATTACTCATCTGATGATGATCATCAGACGAAATGTTGGATTCGAAAGTCCGGAGTTTCAAGATAAATGGGAAATATTCATGGAAACTCTGTGTAAATTTGGCTGCAATTCCTTCAAATAGAAAACTCTTCCATTATCGAATGAAAAATTGTGTAATTAACCCCAAGTCTCATCTTTTATGGTGATTTCCTACAGACTGGCTATACACTGATCATTAATAAAAGTGGCAATATAAACATAGTGGGAAGGGAAACCATAGCTTTTTACTGGGCTCTTGATCAAACCCACTCCATGATACAGATGAGGATTGCTGATGCCTAAAAGTTACAGCAGAAGACATTTGAAAAAACATTGTACGAAAATAGAATTTACTTCATTTAGTTTCCGCTATGTCTTGGAAAAATATGGTATTAAACACCTTTCAATGAAAATAAAATTATTGAAGAGTCAGTATCATATTTTGGCAAAAGAAAAACATTGCTCTTTATGTTTTCGATCAAACATAGTCTGCATTACTAATGTGTCAGATTTAGTGTTTGCATGTGGGAAGGTTTTTAGACAGTTAAAAATGGTGTAAAATCTCACTATATAATGTATGCGAAACCTTTCCCACATGCAAACACTTAATTTTTAACTGTCTATCAGTTATAATGACGCAAGAGACAATATTTGTACACATTCGATCATGCTTCCTCTTGGGTGACAAACCAGTACCATTGGCACTCCTGCAGGAATGCTGCTTACAGGGATCCAATCCAGAACACACCAGTCTTAACCCTTTCCCTCATATAGATGCTTTCTGACGCCTCTGCAGCAGACAGCTTTTTGAAAACATAGTGACAATTTCTCCTTTTGTCACAATGTTTTCAACTTTTAGTCCTGGGTTATCCATTCAATTATAGAGATTTTCTATTTTTTGACGAAATATGTTCAAAGTCGTCTGCTGCGGAATTGTCGTATGATTAACCCTTTCCCACATACAACAAATCTGCAGCAGACATACGACTTTGAAATGATTTAGTTGACAAATATGGAAAACATCTATAAACTAAAGTTACAACTATTGAACTGAGTAGGCAACATTGTGGCATATTAGTAGTAGGAGGAATTGCTCCTCATGAGTTACTTCTCCCGTCGCCACAATGTTTTCAAAAGTTGTCTACTGCAAATGCATCTGTTGGGGACTTAGAAATTATTTACTCACAAATATGCAAAATGTCTGTAAACTAAAAGTACAACTATTGAACAGAGTAGGCAACATTATGGCTTAAGGAGGAATTGCTTTTCATGAGTTACTTTTCTGGTTTTCAAATGTTGTCTGCTTCAATTGTGTCTTTATGTTTAACCCTTTCCCTCATACGACAAATCTGCAGCAGACGACTTTGAACGTATTTTGTCAAAACATAGAAAATCTCCATAATTGAATGGATAACCTAGCTATGACAAAAAGTGTAAAACATTGTGGCAAAAGGAGAAATTGCACGTTTTGTGCAATTTCTACTTTTGTCACTATGTTTTCAAAAAGCTGTCTGCTGCAGAGGCGTCTGAAAGCGTCTATATGAGGGAAAGGGTTAATTGCTTCAATTGTGTCTAATCATGTTGGAAAGATTTAAATCCGCCATACTAACATCTTGGGCTATTTTGTCGGGTTCCAAGGGAAGGAACTGATGAATGTCTTTGATTCACAGGAAAACTATTTAATAAGCAGAATTCCTACATTTATTTACACATTAATCACGAATGGTAAAATGCAAAATATTTTGTTCATAAACGTTTCTGACATGCATTTCATGCCTGAAATACGATTCTGGGAAAATTTCTTGGAAAAATTGTGAAATTGAATTATTTAAGCCAATAAATTCGGATAATTCTGCAAATTGTGGAAGTTATGATTTAGGTGGAATAATTTTCACATTTCTCATATTGTGAAGTCAAAGATAAGATTAACCCTTTCTAATAAATATCAAATCTGCAGCAGATATAATTATGACATTAAAAATAACTTGGCAAGAATATGGAAAATCCCTATAGATTAAAATATAAGTATTAAAATTTTAGATTTGAACACATTTTGGTAAAAGAAGATGATTGCTCAAGACGGAGGAGCAATTTTCTCCTTAAAAATGTCTATGTACAGTTGAAAATTGAATATTTGAATAGATCGAGTGACAGATTGCAAACATTGTTTCAAAATGCCAAAAAGCTCGTCATGAGCAATTATAACACTATAAATCAAATTCATTTTCATAAATTTAAGGATTTATCTTAAATACTTTAATATTCCTAGTAATAAGAACTGAATTCTCTGTTTAACATTTTAACCGTAACCATGCCTAAACGCATTTTGACTATATTGCAGCAGACAATGTATGAAAACATTGTGGGAAATGGATAATGTTTTCTACTATAAAAATATTCTAAAACTGCATGAACTTCATTTAGGGAGATTTCCCATGTTTCCACCCAAGATGTTTTCAAAGTAAATGTCTGCTTCAGATTCTTTCTATGTTGTTGCAGATTCTTTCTGTGTTGTTGCAGATTCTTTCTATGTTGTTGCAGATTCTTTCTGTGTTGTTGCAGATTCTTTCTATGTTGTTGCAGATTCTTTCTATGTTGTTGCAGATTCTTTCTGTGTTCTGTGTTGTTGCAGATTCTTTCTGTGTTGTTGTAGATTCTTTCTATGTTGTTGCAGATTCTTTCTGTGTTGTTGCAGATTCTTTCTATGTTGTTGCAGATTCTTTCTATGTTGTTGCAGATTCTGCAGATTCTTTCTATGTTGTTGCAGATTCTTTCTATGTTGTTGTAGATTCTTTCTATGTTGTTGCAGATTCTTTCTGTGTTCCGTGTTGTTGCAGATTCTTTCTGTGTTGTTGTAGATTCTTTCTGTGTTGTTGTAGATTCTTTCTATGTTGTTGCAGATTCTTTCTGTGTTCTGTGTTGTTGCAGATTCTTTCTGTGTTGTTGTAGATTCTTTCTGTGTTATTGCAGATTCTTTCTGTGTTGTTGCAGATTCTTTCTATGTTGTTGCAGATTCTTTCTGTGTTGTTGCAGATTCTTTCTATGTTGTTGAAGATTCTTTCTGTGTTGATGCAGATTCTTTCTGTGTTGTTGCAGATTCTTTTTGTGTTGTTGCAGATTCTTTCTGTGTTGATGTAGATTCCTTCTATGTTGATGTAGATTCTTTCTATGTTGTTGCAGATTCTTTCTGTGTTGTTGCAGATTCTTTCTGTGTTGATGTAGATTCTTTCTATGTTGTTGCAGATTCTTTCTGTGTTGTTGCAGATTCTTTCTGTGTTGTTGCAGATTCTTGCAGATTCTTTCTGTGTTGTTGGAAAGGGTTATAACAATAAATATGTCAAAGAATAGAATATGAAACTGTAAATTTTAAGATGTTGCCAGGGAGCTGTCAAGTTATATGTTTCTTTGGATTGACATTTAAGGAGAAATGTTTGTTTGTTGAAGTTGTTAGAAATAAGATACATTTTATTTATAATATTTCCAAGGTTAACCCATTTCCGCTTGCAGACACATTTTGAAGCATTAATTGCAGCAGACAACTTTTGAAAACTGGCAAAAGGACTGGCACTGCATGCTCATAGTACAAATAATAGCCGAATTATGTTTTGAAACAACCTTGATGTTCTTCAAACGCCTCCAATTGTCCCTAAAGTCACATCTCTGTATAATTTACAAGAATCAACCATTTCTCATGAACGGACGCTTTCTGATGTTTCTGCAGCTTATGTGTTTTGAAAACATCGCGGCAAAAGGAGATATTGCTTATCATTTCTGCTTTTGCCACAATGTTTTCAACTTTAATCAGTAATAATTGGTCTTCCATTTAAAGAGTGTTTCAATATTGTAGACAAAATCTCTGCTGCATATTTGTTATAGTAAGGGTTGTAACATAACTTAAAATGTCAAAAGAACAGATGTTTCTAATCTTACATATAGCATTACATAAAAAAAAATGCAATTTAAAACAATAAGCCTGTAGATATGTTGTATAAGTGTTTTGTTCCAGCTGTTAAAATTGGGCATATCGGTCATTATGATAATCATAGTCAGACTTGGATCTTCTAGATTAAGGGACCCATACATCATTGTAGATAAACGGATCATTTCCTTTTCCAACTAAGTATTCCATTTCTAGCTTGCCTGTTTTTTTGAAGAAAAAAAGTTTGGCTATTGTGATACCCTTGGCTTCGTCTGAGTTGTTGTCACAAACATTAAACCTTAACTCATAACTTAACCCTTTCCCTCATATAGACGCTTTCTGACGCCTCTGCTGCAGACAGCTTTTTGAAAACATAGTGACAAAAGAAGAAATTTCTCAAAATGAGCAATTTCTCCTTTTGCCACAATGTTTTCCGCTTTAAGTCATAGGTTATCCATCCAATTATAGAGATTTTCCATTTTTTGACAAAATCTGTTCAAAGTCGTTTGCTGCAGAATTGTCGTATGAGGGAAAGGGTTAAATAACAATATGCATATATATATATGTCTTTATCAAGTCACATAACTCTGGCTTTAAAAACATGAAATACCTTGATGTGACTGAAATACTTGTTGAAATGAACATAAGGCTCCATACAAACAAATTGTTTGAATAATGGTTCCGTACCTATTGTAGCAATTATAGTGATAGATAATCTATAGAGAGAATGAATGATCATATCCGAAATTTTATCTACTACTCAGCAGAAAATAGGCAAAGATGAGAGAAAGGAGATAAAAAGAGATTGCGATGAAAGTGATAATCATATATGATTGATATGAAACGACCAATGTCCGCTACAATCATCACAAGGTTATTATACTGGCAATCATGGTCATTGAAAGGCTTTTTCTGTCTCCCGCATCTCTTAATACAAGCAATCAGGGTCATCAAGATACTTGGTGCATCCCATATTTACAAAATTGTAGGCTTTTGACGCAAAAGAAGTGTGTCTGATTGAGATTTAAAAAAATGCATTAGTTTTAATTTTGCATTGAGCAGATGATTTGTGGGTTAAATTCTTTGGATCTTATATAAAAAATATTGTAATAGAACTATTTTTACACTTTTTATATTTATACAAAATTAGAAATTTAAATGATTTTTAAAGAAATTAGGGCAGAATAAAAATGAATCCTTTAGGAAAATACGTGTCATCAACTCAACAGCATCTTCATTTTGTCATTTCATGAACAAAATAAAAGATTGCTGTTTAAGCAATAAATCAAATGAACAAGAACACAACAAAAAACTGGCAGAAAAGATGCCTGGAAGTCCGAATAGTGTGGAAGCTGGCAATTACATGGTAAATCTCCTGTGCTTCCTGCGTCGCATCCTGTTGGTGACTATTTCCGAGATTTTGATCTTACAGGCTTCTCCAATAATGAACATTTTCTGACTGTCGGTACTTTGATCATGCAGCCCTACAGTCTGGCTCCTGGCTCTCCATAATTGTTTTAGATATGCTAATGGGGATTTCTGAATGAGCCGGGTACAACACAAATGATCTTTTAGGATTGATGCAAAAACTGAAGGCTGAGACTAGTTGGCTTATCATCACTAAATATATGATAAATAATACACAGATCTGATAACAAATATTGTACACTATTTCTAGAATGGTAGCCCCCAAGATGAATTAAATTGCTAAAACGTACTGCTGTGTTATAATGAGGTTGCAAAGACAATGTTGTTAAAGACCTTTGTTACCATGCCGTGACCTTTATGAATTTAATCTCCCTTTGACATTGTCTCTATGAAATTGAAATTTGTTGATTTTTATTCAGAATTCATGTTTTTATGTGGTTTCTCTGATGAATCCTGATTAACCCTTGTGACAGACCACTTACAGCAAATCTGCAGCAGACAATTTTGAAAACATCTAAGCAAAACCACTATAAATGAAATTTAAGTATTATAATTTTATAATTTTTGATAAAATGTGGCAAAAGAGACCGACTACTCATTTACAAGCTATTTTAACAAAGGTATCGTCAGAGCCGATTGCTATTATTAAAATAAGTATATTCTTTTTGCTGCAATCTTTTTTCGATAGTTGTGACTGCTGCCAATGCGTCAAAATGTGTCTGCATGTAGGAAAGTGTTAATATCATGCAAACAGGAAGACATGTTCATATGAATCACTGCTCTAGATGTGTCTTATAATCAGGGTTGAATATAATATTAAAGCACAAAAATGACCGAGTTCTTTCAACTCTTAAACCTTTCCCACATACTAACACTTTCTGACGCCTCTGCAGTAAATGACTTTTGAAAACATTTTGGCAAAAGGAGAAATTGCTCATAAAGGGCAATTTCTCCTTTTTGCCACAATGTTTTCAACTCTTTTTAATAATTAAATTTCCCTTGTAGAATGGGTGTAGTATGTGGGGAAAGGTTAAATCATTTACTAAGTAAATGGTTAAAATTACATAATGGATTTAATCTTAATAATCGACACCTGAAATGTAAAATGATAGAGATCAGACATTTTAACTAGAAAAGAAAAATGAATTATGAATGTCTAAAATATTGCAACAAATTAGTAACAAAAATAAAATTAACCCTTTCCCACTTACAACAAATCTGTAGCAGACGACTTTGAAGTCATCTGGGGGGGAATATATGCAAAAGGTTTAAATATTGAATATATAGAGTTGAAAAGATGGTGGCAAAATGAGAAATGGCTCGTTTTGTGCAATTTCTAAGTCTTTTGTCACGATGTTTTCAACATCATCATCACAGTCGTCTGCTGCAGGCGCGTCAGAAAATGTCTATATGTGGGAACCAGGGTTAACCAGACCATTGGTCAGTCCTTTCCACCAGAGTACTCAATCTTTTAAGAGCGGCTGACATGTGCTAGGGACCAGCCATCTATCAACCTAAGCCCGGATCCAATATTTCACCTTATGATACCCAGACATGTAAATATTCCCTCTGGTTGTCAGCTTGACAATGACAGATAGATCTAAAATGGATACAATGAAAAGGTGGGGAATAGGCGTACCTCTAGTGGTTTCAGTGGTAACTTTTTATAAACAGATCTTAAAGCCCCTATATTTTTTTATTTTTTTTTCTATTGATAAGTTTTTTCAAAGAAAAACATATAAATGGTTACAGATATTCAACACTTTATCCTTGAATCCCCTATCAGTTGTGAATCGAGGCATTCCAAAGCATTCTCAAACAGTTATTTGACCAAAATCTAAATTTGTTGTTAGCACTCGAATGATCAAGTGTTTCTGTAAGATTATTATTTTGAGTGCCGCCCCCAGAATAGGGTTTGTGTAATAGGATAGAATCTGATATTGTGGCAACTGATTCATCCATGTACATTGTAGGCCGACTTTTCTGGTGGAACACAAGTCTCAACGGAAATTATTTGGCATGTTTCAAAGCAAAAGAACCTAGAGTTCACAAAACCGAACAACATAAGCTATGTTAATTAAACATTATAGTTCTATCGCTAATTGATAAAATGGGGTTGCTTTAATGCTTGGAATTATTGTCAAATCGTAACATTACCATGCCCTAAATAAAATATGTTGTTTCTTTTTACTATTTCAAATTTTATGTCGACTCACAACTTTTAATGATTCAGCATGTTTATACATCTGACAACGTGATAGATGGCAACAAAAAGATTTTTACTAATAAATCCATGATGAAAATTAATACCGAGTAACAGACTTGGTTAAATTGTATAACAAAAAGAAATTCTTAATGTCGTAGCTTCAATTCAGAAAATCTGCTTCCATTGGTATAAATTCTGCAATCAATATCGCAATGAAATTTTAAGGCTTGTTAGAAATAGAGAAAGGTTTCAAGCTGTATAAATCTTTCCCCATATATACAACAATTCTACAGCAGTCAAACTTAAAAGCATTTAGTCTAAAATATGTCAAATCTCTATTAATGAAAGTATAATTAGTGAAAAGAGTTGGAAAACATTTTGACAGAAGGAGAAATTGCTCATCATGATGACAACGTTCTTAAAAGCCATATCTGCTGCAAAGGCCCCAGAAAGTATTTGTATGTTGGAAAGGGTTTAATGATCCATTTCGGGAATGTAGTTCACCATTACGTAAATGTTTAGATTTGATTGTTACATGTTTTTTGGAACCTTTAGGGAAATTAAAAACTTATGTTTACAAAGAACTCAATTTGCTACAGCCCCTATGGCAATGTTTAAGTGGAATTATGTTATTTACCCCTGATGCTTAGTTAAAGCCCTTAACCCTTTCCCACATACATAAAATCTGCAGCTGACAGTAAAATTGAATGCATCTTGACAAAAATCTCTGAATAAAAGTGTTATCGTTAAATTGGGTTGAGGAATTCGTCATGGAAAAGTTGTTATCGTCTGGGATTTTGAACCGGGCGTCCGGGGTTTTGACTCCTGTTGCGGTGCGAAGGGCATGTTTGAGTGCCCTTTAAGGGGTCAAGGCACATTTCCTAGCCTAGTACTAGTTTGTTTACCAAGGGACCATGAATAAGTGATCTGTCACCTGTTATAACTGAAATCATGTTGAAAATGGCGTAATACCCCAACAAACAAAAATAAATTGGGTTGATATGTTTTCCAAATTTATCAGCTAAAGATGTGTTAAAATGCTTCTGCAAGTGGGAAAGAGTTGAAACTTTTGAATTTGGGTGCCATCTGATTATTTTATTCCCACTTACAGCAGTGATGATTGAGTGCCCTTGGTCAAAGAATATATCCCTAGCCTGGTACCGGTTTGCCAACCAGGGATCACGGATACGTGTACTGTCCCTGTGATACAAATTTAATACTGCTGAAAACAATGTTAACCCTTTCCCACATTCAACAAATCTGTAGCAGGTGACTTTGAAAACTTGTACTCAAAAACATAGAGAATCTATTTAAATGAAGGCTGCTGCGTGAGTGAAATGATGATGATGATGATAATTACCAAAACAAGTTGAAAACATTGCCACAAAAGGAGAAAATTGCTCGTTTGGAGCAATCTCTTCTTTTATCACAATTGTTTTCAAACTTCGTCTGCTGCAGAGGTGTCAGAAAGCGTCTGTTTGTGGAAAAGAGTTAAATAAAATTGAAAAACCAAATTAATCCAGATTTATCAATTGAAATGTTTTCCTGTTGTGTGGTTCATAATAATATATTACAGGGTGTTTGGCTAAAACTGTCAGACTTTTTTTTCTAGAGACACTGCTTGTCATTGTTAAGATTTTTTCCTTAGAATTTTTGTTGATAGGTAAATGGAGTAGAGTTTTGGCAGTTGAAATACGAAGAGCATGTTTAAGAGGTTGTTTTGTTAGCTGATTGTTACATTTCATCTTCTATTTGTTTTCCCTCTTATTAACTGGAAACCATCCAAATTTGAATAATGGATAAATAATCTTCATTTGCAGCTTTTACGGCTTGCTCATGTGCAAACGCATTTTGATGCATCAGAAGCAGATTGACTATGAGCACATTGCTTCAAAAGGATGAATTACTCACAAAGAACAGTTCATCCTTGTGTTACAATTTGTTCAACTCGAATCAATAATTATGCTTTCATTTATAGGGTTTGAACAGGAATTTTGTCTTACTGTTTTCAAATTTGTTTGCTGCAGATTTTGTTGTGTATGGAAATTTAGGCTTAACAATAAGAATTGTAGAATTACCACCATGGTATGAAGGTTACACATGCAGAATCTGTACATTCTTTTTTTTCCCCCAATGGCCAGAGATCTTTATTTTCATAAGACTTGTGCATTTAGAATGTAATTAATTGTTGTTTGGCAGCCCAATGGCCAGAGTTCTTTATTTTTTATCAGATTCAAGCATTTAGAATGTAATTGTTGTTTGGCAGCCCAATGGCAAGCTTTCTTTATTTTCATCGACTCAAGCATTTAGAATGTAATTGTTGTTTGGCAGCCCAATGGCCAGAGTTCTTTATTTTTTATCAGATTCAAGCATTTAGAATGTAATTGTTGTTTGGCAGCCCAATGGCAAGCTTTCTTTATTTTCATCGACTCAAGCATTTAGAATGTAATTGTTGTTTGGCAGCCCAATGGCCAGAGTTCTTTATTTTTCATCAGACTCAAGCATTTAGAATGTAATTGTTGTTTGGCAGCCCAATGGCCAGAGTTCTTTATTTTTTATCAGATTCAAGCATTTAGAATGTAATTGTTGTTTGGCAGCCCAATGGCAAGCTTTCTTTATTTTTATCAGACTCGAGCATTTAGAATGTATTTGTTGTTTGGCAGTCCAATGGCCAGAGTTCTTTATTTTTTATCAGATTCAAGCATTTAGAATGTATTTGTTGTTTGGCAGTCCAATGGCAAGCTTTCTTTATTTTTATCAGACTCGAGCATTTAGAATGTAATTGTTGTTTGGCAGCCCAATGGCCAGAGTTCTTTATTTTTTATCAGATTCAAGCATTTAGAATGTAATTGTTGTTTGGCAGCCCAATGGCAAGCATTCTTTATTTTTATCAGACAATAGAGCATTTAGAATGTAATTGTTGTTTGGCAGCCCAATGGCAAGCCTTCTTTATTTTTATCAGACTAGAGCATTTAGAATGCAATTGTTGTTTGGCAGCCCAATGGCAAGCCTTCTTTATTTTCTTTAGACTGAAGCATTTAGAATGTTATTGTTTCTTGGCAGCCCTTTTTTCGTTGGATATGAAGTCAATTACATATGGACAGTAAGAACATATTTGGGGATATGTTTTTTCAGTTCAGAAAAGTATAAGTATCATTTTGCTGACTACGAGTTTTCCTTTTTCTTTGAGTCCAGCAGTTTGATGACCAGTCTGTATCAGCTACAGTTAATGACAGACTGACTGGCTATCCATTTCCCAAAAACATGAAAGACGCCTAATCCAAGTCATTTATCATACGTGGGTATGCACTTGTGGCGATGATCATCAAATCATATTAAGATGAGTTGATAATGTTCCCAGCATGATTGATGACTTTGCTCACCCCACAAAAACATGCTGATGAATGTCTCTTCTCTGTGCACCATGATCACTTAACCCTTTCCCAAATACAACTAATCTACATGTGATGAAAACTTTGCGGAAAAAGGATATATTACTGATTATGAGCAATTTCTCTTCTTTTGTGACATAGTCTCTTGATACCTTTTCTGAGTATTATAAGTGAACTTTGCAAACTAGATCTTGATCTACAACTGTTGCAATTGGCTAATGTTTTATTTTTTGCGCAGATTATACTAGATCAGGTATATGGATGATTCAACAAAGCATTGAGTGTAGGAAGTTGGTTTCAGGATGTTATTAAGCCCATGTGGAATTCAGCTTCAAATCAGGCATAGAAGTATACAATGTCTCATGAAACAACTGGGAACTGTGATGAATCATTAACCATGATTTACAATGTTGGAGTTAAGAACATGATTCTTGAAATGAAGATAAAAACAACATTTAATTTCATTTAACTTATCATTGAAAAACTCTATTTAAAGACAGTTCTTTTTCTTATGATTTCTTAAATTTTGGTAGTCGATAAATACTACTTGGATACTCAGGTAGCGCTTAATGTAGATTTATCATTCTGTTATCTGGTATAAAATGTTTAGAGTTATCTGATTTGAAAATTCCTGCAAAATGAATTTGTGAAATCTGACAATTAGAAATGTTATTTTGATAAAGAGTCCTTATGATTATACATTGCTTAAATTTAAATCAAAATTTATTTTTGAATTTTTTCGATTTGTAATTTTCTGACACTGTTTTGTCATTTGATTCTGATTCTATGAAGGTAAGAATATAAAATCTGTTCAAAAAAATAATTAAAAATTGCGATTTCCTTATTTCAATTAAATTGTAAGAAATTCCTTCAAATTTTATCTGAATCTAAGTACAGATATTTAAATATGGAATCTCTGTGTGGGGGGAAAAAACTAATCTTCGAATATTCTCTTGAAATCCTTGCCTTTGATTGGTTGTTGACATTTTGGCACTCCGCAGTGAATAGTTACAAGCTTGTTGATTTAGTTACATCATTTGTAAGTGACACAATGTGTTCAATGGTGTGAAAACATTCAAGTCAAAAAAATGCTTAGAATTAATTTCATGTGAATGCAAGCATGGAAAATGGAAATTGGTTTAAGGTCGAGCTGTCAGAGTTGATAAATTTTAACCATGATAAAACTTTGAGGGTGATTTATCACCTGCTGTTCATGAAAGGTGATTTTGTCATTAACCCATTTCCTCATCCAAACAATGTTTCAGGTCTGCAGCAAACAACTTGAAAACAAAATTGAATAGGAAAAACACCTTTTCCCAACAATGTGTTCATATCTGTATGAAAAACTGTACTTCCAATTCTCCAGATGTGAATTTTTTTCTTAGTTTTCAAAACAGATGACAAATAATTTCATAGCAGAACACCTTTGACATTCGTCCAACAGATTTTTAAAAAAAAAGAAAAAGAAAAAAAATGCAATTAACAATTACATGACTGTACTCTACTTCACATTGTACTTTGTGTGTTTGAAAACTTAAAAGAATAATTTTTTACTGGTTAATTTTTTTCTGATGATGCTGCTTTCTGAGACCTGCAGCAGACCTGTAAAAAGTTAAACCAATTGGAAAATGACTGAATGTTGTTATGAGGCCAAAAAGACTATCCAAATTTCTGTTTTATCATTTTGACACATTTATATTGAGACCATCTTGAGGTAAGTACCAGTATGGCTTTGATTACTGTCTTGTGTCATACACTGGCGCCATAGGGCAGACATTTCCGAGATTTTACAAGCATATAGCTTCACAAAAGAAATACCACCAAAGCACAATACAATTATACCAGGTATATTTACACAATAGATGAGCAAGGTAAACATTCATATGATTTTACCTATTAATTAGTGATTGATAAATTATTTGTTTATTCCGTTATATCTATTTTATTGCTATATAAACATCGCTAATGTATTTTGGGTCTGGATCAGTTCCAGTATTAACCCTTTCCCTCATATAGACACTTTCTGACGCCTCTGCAGCAGATGACTATTTGAAAACATAGTGACAAAAGAAGAAATTGCACAAAACGTGCAATTTCTCCTTTTGCCACAATGTTTTCCACTTTTTGTCATAGGTTATCCATTCAATTCTGGAGATTTTCTATGTTTTGACAAAATACGTTCAAAGTCGTCTGCTGCAGAATTGTCGTATGTCAGGGAAAGGGTTAACCCTTTCCCTTTCCAACTTTCCAACATACAGTCACATCCTGACACCCCTGCAACAAACACCCTTTCCAAACATTGTGGCAAAAGGAGAAATTTCTCATTAAGCATTGCTGAAATCTTTTCAATTTAATTCAATAATACTCCCACTTATAGAATTTTCCATATTTTTCTTCGATGTTTCCAAAGTCATCTTCTGCCGATGTGACTTTCTATGTGAGAAAGGGGTATTATAAGGTGGATAAGAATGGGTTTTCTTATTATTGGTTTCCTAGTAGATTCTTCATACCTTTCTCACCTACAGCAAATTTGCAGTTAACAGCATTGTGCAAAAGTATGAATTGTTTGATCTTACTCCACAATATTTTTGATTGTCATCAGCAGTACAAATGTGTCAAAATGCTTCTGCAAGTGGAAAAGGGTTAACCCTTTCCCTCATACAACAATTCTGCAGCAGACGACGTTGAACGTATTTTGTCAAAACATAGGAAATCTCCATAATTGAATGGATAACCTATGAGTAGAAGTGGAAAACATTGTGGCAAAAGGAGAAATTGCATGTTTTGTGCAATTTCTTCTTTTGTCACTATGTTTTCAAAAAGCTGTCTGCTGTAGAGGCGTCAGAAAGCGTCTATATGAGGGAAAGGGTTAACATGGACAGACTGTTTTAATGTATGATGTTAGGAACAGATCTGGTTAGGAATGAAATTGAACAAACATAAAACAGTATACATAATAATGATTTTGTATTATGGCTGGCATTTATTAATGAATTTTCAGTCAAAATGAAAGAGATATCCTGTCAAATGGTATTTCTCAGAAATTAAGATTGCATTTTAATTATCTTTTTCTTCCAAGTGAATGACTTAATGTGAAACAAATGTTACTACATCTTGTACCCAGCTATATTTACAACTGTTTTGCATGACTATGCTTATGAATCTTTCAAGCTAAATAAGTAGTGACAGCCCTCACACTTGGGTGATTCTTCCAGAGAAATCTCATTAACTTGCTGATGAAAGATTTTTCAAACTTTATCTAAATTAGAGTGGTCTCCCTTGCCAAAGTGTAGACTGGTAATCAGTCACAATCTTCATGGAAGTGATGAAAGTTTTACATGGTAAAGCAGGGAACCCATCCATCAGAGTCTGTCAACAGCATAGCTCATTAGGATTACTTGAATTCTTTATGTCAAAGATAGCAAAAGGTGTTCTGCTGTAGATTCCTGAAGGCAATGTTACATTAAATGTTTCCTGGTTGTAATGTTTTCATGAATGAATTGAAAGGAGATTTATTGGTCCTGGGGTCTCTCCTGGCATCCATGACTTAAAGATGGTAAGAGTTATGGCTGTTCCTTGTCATTATATGCATTCTACTATGGTATCAGAGCCACCCTGGATTCACCCACAGGTTACAGCCAATCAATGATACCCAAGTATCAAGGATTTTTGTTCACAGTGTATTAACCATTTCCCACATACAAAACATCTGCAGCAGACGAAAATGTCTAGGCAATATTTGTTTTCCAAAAAGCCGGCTTCGTCAGAAAGTGTCTATATGAAGGAAAAGGTTAACCCTTTCTTACATACAGACACTAACTGACTCTCCTGCAGCAGACAACATTTAAAATAGAGTCATGCAGCCGTCAACATGAAACTTCAGTAATAATTTATTGTTGACCATTATAAAGTAAGTCATTTCGGTTTTGGTTTACTTGACTGTACTGCAGAGGTATGGCAAGACTTCTGTATGAAAGAAAAGTGTATAAACATGACAAAAATAAATTGACGCCATAATATAACTAAAAAAATGTTCTTTTGACATAAAAGCAAAACAAACCAATTTTTTTACTAAATGTCTACAGTAGTGGGTTGAAGGAGGCGGATTCGTGAATTAGGGGCTCCAGGAAAACACTAAACGGTTCCACATAAAACCTTTTTGTACAGTCTTCAGATTCTTCCATATTGAAAAAAAATTCCTGCACTAAAATCATTTCAGCTATTTTATCTTGAAAGACAATAAGATGGATGTTGCTGTAGGAAAAAGGAGCCAGCATGTGGAAATTGTCTTTGTTAATTTTGAATGATTTGGTTTATGCTTTTGAGAATTATGAGAAATTTCTGATAAAGAGGTATAACAAAGAAGAGGGGCTTGCGGCCTTATTATTAATTACTTGAACTTGTTCATCTTGTACCAACGTAGTAAGACCCTTAGAAATTAATGAAAAAAGCCCCCAAGGAAAATGAAAAATCCTAAGTAAAATTCAAATGAGAAGGGAAAAATATATTGTGGGGTTATTGAGAAATCACTCATTTTGAACAAAATCTGCTATTCCAATGATGTTATTAACCTTTTCCCTCTTACAGCAAATCTGCAGCAGACGACATTGAAAACATCCAGACAAAAATAGGAAGATTCTTTATAAATGAAAGTACAAGAGAAAGTTGATGCAAGGCATCAATGTCGCCGGAAAAGACTGCATTGATTTATTTATGTATTCTTGACTTTCCTTAGTCTATTCAAATATTAGGAACGTTGAAATGAAAACATTTGCTTATAAAGTTTATATTTATACCTATACATTAGGGTATCTATAAAAAATTAACGAAATGTGTACACATTTATCTGGCTTAAATTTAATTTTGCTGTTGTTACTTATTTAAATAATAGTATTCATTCATATAATTTCAATGTTTGTCAATCTTATTCGAATCACAAGGTAAATATCCTGGTATTGCTTTAAAGGGAGGTAATTTGAAGAAAACACACAAAAGTCTTCAAAAGGAGAAATATATCAGCATTACCGTCTACAGTTTAAATTGTTCTATTGTTTGTGGATTTAAAAATGTTCTTTTTTTCTTATTTCTACATGTACAACGAAATATTGCGGCTTCTCTTTGACGCTTTGCGTCAAACATTCGTCTTGTACTTGTCTAAAATAAAATAATATCACTCGCTTTTTCATATCGAAATGCGCATGCGCGAAAATCGATGTTAAAGGTCACGAAACTACACAACAGAATAGGGTCTATATTTAGCTTAGAAACAGTTCCTACTTTAGATATTCATGGATTAACATTATTAAATGAATTCTACACAAATCAAGACATCTCTTTGAACATGAAAACAACATTTAGTAAGTTAAAATTGCTATTAAAAGGAGAATCCGAAATTGACCTCAATGATGACACATAAGAGTCTGCATTAGGGGGTGTTGGTTCACGTCTTGAAGGGACCACTTTTGTCTTCGTAAATAAGACAAAAAACTTAAATGCGAGTGAAATAAAAAAAACTGCAAACATTAAAAAATCCGAATATTTATTTCATTTTAGATGTGTCATTTATTAGTGTTCGTAAACAACCACAATTGTAATATGTTCAAATCATCTAGATTTGTTTCTTTCTAATAATAAGCCGCCCTCCCATGAGATTTCCGAAAAGCTATTAAAAATAGAAGTCGCGGGCTTCTGCCCGGCGACTAATAATAATTGAATCGAGTTGAAAACATTGTGGCAAAAGGAGAAATTGCTTGTTTTGAGCAATTTTACCTTTTGTCACAATGTTTTCAAAAGTCGTCTGCTGCAGAGGCGTCAGAAAGTGTCTATATGTGGGGAAATTGTTAAAAGTCATTTGCTGCCTAGGTTACAAGAAGTATTTCTCTATATGAGTTGGAGGAACAAATGGGGGGGGGGGGGGGGGGGGGGGGGGAGGTATATGTATATACTTAATGTCAAGAGTACAAATTAATTGTTATTAAATGATCATTAAAAAGTTTATACTAGATCTACAAATTGTTTTGAGCTCATAATGAGCCCCTGGAACCAGCCCTGGTGTCTGACTAAATTATCTGTTTACAGGTCTCGAGTTGTTTACTGGCTGCCAGAGATAATTGGAAGCATTCTTTTCTTGAATCATGATGATTCCCACTTAAAAATGATTTTTGGCGCATATGCAGCAGACGATTTTTTAAAACATTTTAGTAATTGAGAAATTGTTTATGATGAAGCATTATATCTCCTTTTGCCAAAAAGTTTTCAACTCTATCCAATAATTCATCTTCTGTTTGTAGAGAATTTCCATATTTTAATCAGGGAGGGGGGGAATGTACGCTAAGATGTCGTCTGCAGCAGATTTGTTTTATATGGGAAAGAATTAACCTATAGATTATCAGTAACCATGAATATAGTCCAAGATTTGTCTTTGATTGATTCTGTTCATTCATACTTAACGGTTTAATCACAGATTTTAGTCTAATCGAAGGCGTCTACATTGATGTTGACTGAGCCGAGACTTGGGAGCTCAGTCGGTAGTGATGTATGTTGTCAATCAAGAGGTTTTGAGTTTGAACCCTAGCTTGGTCAACATTCTTTCTGACATTTGACAAAAGTCAATGCCACAATCGTCATTTGTTGTGTGGAGTACTGTTATAAAAAAGAAAAGGAAAAACCTGGGTTGTTGAATTGGCCATCATGATATGACTGAAATATTGTTGGAAAAAAGTGTTAAAATCCAATCAATTAATCAAATGATCTTGACTGATCCTTTTATGCCTTTAGGCTGATAGTGCAAAATGAACATTTTTCTCTATAGAAATACTAAATCTCATTTACACCAATTTGAAAAAGCTTTTAAGATTGCTTTACAAGAGAAAGTTGATGCAAGGCATCAATGTCGCCGGAAAAGACTGCATTGATTTATTTATGTATTCTTGACTTTCCTTAGTCTATTCAAACATTAGGAACGTTGAAATGAAAACATTTGCTTATAAAGTTTATATTCATACCTATACATTAGGGTATCTATAAAAAATTAACGAAATGTGTACACATTTATCTGGCTTAAATTTAATTTTGCTGTTGTTACTTATTTAAATAATAGTATTCATTCATATAATTTCAATGTTTGTCAATCTTATTCGAATCACAAGGTAAATATCCTGGTATTGCTTTAAAGGGAGGTAAGTTGAAGAAAACACACAAAAGTCTTCAAAAGGAGAAATATATCAGCATTACCGTCTACAGTTTAAATTGTTCTATTGTTTGTGGATTTAAAAATGTTCTTTTTTTCTTATTTCTACATGTACAACGAAATATTGCGGCTTCTCTTTGACGCTTTGCGTCAAACATTCGTCTTGTACTTGTCTAAAATAAAATAATATCACTCGCTTTTTCATATCGAAATGCGCATGCGCGAAAATCGATGTTAAAGGTCACGAAACTACACAACAGAATAGGGTCTATATTTAGCTTAGAAACAGTTCCTACTTTAGATATTCATGGATTAACATTATTAAATGAATTCTACACAAATCAAGACATCTCTTTGAACATGAAAACAACATTTAGTAAGTTAAAATTGCTATTAAAAGGAGAATCCGAAATTGACCTCAATGATGACACATAAGAGTCTGCATTAGGGGGTGTTGGTTCACGTCTTGAAGGGACGAATTTTGTCTTCGTAAATAAGACAAAAAACTTAAATGCGAGTGAAATAAAAAAAACTGCAAACATTAAAAAATCGGAATATTTATTTCATTTTAGATGTGTCATTTATTAGTGTTCGTAAACAACCACAATTGTAATATGTTCAAATCATCTAGATTTGTTTCTTTCTAATAATAAGCCGCCCTCCCATGTGATTTCCGAAAAGCTATTAAAAATAGAAGTCGCGGGCTTCTGCCCGGCGACTAATGATGGTTTTTTTGGATTTATTTGATTTATTGTTCAACTTAATTTTCTACAAAGCTTCTCTATTTTTCTCAAATGTTGTCAATAATAGTTAAACAGCAGTGTTCTAACATAAATCAAGATGTTTGTTTGGCTTTCCAGTTAAAAACCTTTCCCGCATGCAACAATCTGCAGCAGACGACTTTCAAAACTTGCATAAATGCATTTTGACGCAATCTTCTATTTCTACTTTTGCCACAATGTTTTCATCTCATCTTCAATAATTATAGATCTATCTAGTTGAAGTAAAGTGGTCTGTCCCATAGATAGACAATCATTCTGTAGCTATATGTTTGTATAAGGGGAAACTATATATTGCCGTGCTATAGAGCTAAGCTTTTGTTGTGACGTAGTAGAGTGATCGCCTCCGGGACAAGAGGTCCTGAGCTCGAGCCCTGTCCGGGTCACTCTTTCAGCTGGGTTACATTAGGGCCCAACATAATTATAACCTGCAGTGATGCGAGATAGAGTAGTATAGTTGTAGAAAATTGAATGATTCGAGGTAGAATCTTCACATGGAGGGGGAGTATGTAGTATAGTGCTCTGTCCCATATAGACATAGCCAATCATGCTGTAGCTATGTTTTTGTATAAGGGGATACTTATACAGCCTTGCTATATAGAGCTAGCTTTTATAGCAATGTGGTAGAGTGTTCGCCTACAGGACAAGAAGTCCCGAGATCGAGCCCTGTTTGGTAACAGTGATTTCCATATTTTTATCTGCTGCAGATTTGTAGGTCATATGGGACAGGAATTTAATATACCTGACAAAAAAAGCATCAATAAAAGTGTGCCCATACTTATCATTAGGGTGGGGTAACAATTCTACCTCGGATCCCTTGTTTATATATAATGTGGTTAACCCTTTCCCTCATTCGACAATTCTGTAGCAGACGACTTTGAACATATTTTGTAAATAATTACAAAATCTCTATAATTGAATGGATAAACTATGACTAAAAGTGGAAAACATTCTGGCAAAAGGAGAAATTGTTTGTTTTGAGCAATTTCTTCTTTTGTCACTTTGTTTTCAAAAAGCCATCTGCTGCAGAGGCGTCAGAAAGCGTCTATATGAGGGAAAGGGTTAAAGGTTTACTGCTGATTTTAACTCTTTTCGAAACTCTTTATAAAATAATTCATAGAGAGTTTCCATATTATTTACTAGAAGTTTTCAAAGTCATGTACTGCCAATTTTTTGTGTATGTGGGAAAAGGTTAAGACATTCTCAGAATTAACTTGAACTCACATTGTAGTGTAAATTACAGTTAGGAACAAAATGAAGATAAAATCTTGAATTTAATCATAACACCATGGCTGTAAAACTCTTGAGTCTCCAAATTGTGTAATGGGATAACTCTGATAAGCCCATGATAGGCTTCTCCTTAAACTCTAAACCCTTTTTCCAAATACAGCGCAAATCAGCAGCAGACGACTTTGAAAATGTCTTTGCAAAAGTATAAAAAATCCCAATAAATGAGAGTTGAATTATTAAATAAAGTTGAAAACACTGTGGGAAAATGTTTTCAAAAGTCGTCTGCTGCAGAGGTGTCAGAAAGCGTCTGTATGAGGCAGAGGGTTAGACTGTTAACCCTTAAATATCTTGGATTTCTTTTGGAAAATTTCTTTTAATGAAAGCTGGAGCAGACGACATAATAATAATGATAACAACAACAACTTTAGTTTATTATTCCATTTGGGCTGTCCAATTATATCAAAATCTCTATATACGAGAGAATAATTATTGAACTAAGGGTTCAAAATATTGTGGCAATAGGAGAAATTGTTCATTGTTAGATATTTCTTCTTTTGCCACAATGCTTTCAGATGCGTCTGCTGCAGATGCGTCAGAAGGCTTCTGTATTAGGGAAAGGGTTTATTCATTAATAAATGGCATAAAAACAAAATCAAACTGAACAACTAGAATAATGCTGTCCTGGGGTATTTTATGGGAGGTTTTTTATCTTCCCAGTTTTGCAATGCGAAGAATTGTTTTTCAAATGAGATGAAATTTCTCTAGGAAAAAAAACTTAAAAACAGTTTTCAAATCTAAGGTTCACGAGAAATAACTGCAATTTAAGTGCACAACACACAGCGGGGTTTGTCATGGTTTATACCTACAGTATGTAATTAGGCACCTTTTAATCTAATGTTTGTAATAGCTTACGGGGATCTTGTTAATGGAACTGGGATTTATCTTAGGCAAATAAATCCCTCTTTTATGGCTTCTGCATGCAGCAGGAAACAAAACTATGCAATAACATTACGAGAAATGCACCTAATTTTCTTGGAACATAATGAACGCCTAAAATTAAGTGACCTTGTTACAAACTACTTGCCATAATGTTGGTAGTAATCCTTTTTCAAATTGGAATACTTTAGAGTGTAGAATAGTTAATCTATAACTGATTGCCCAATATGTTTCTATTTTAGTGGACATTTTAAAAATGTTAACTATGAAATTCGGAATGACAGCAGACTAGCAACTTCCCACTTTCAAACACATTTGCAGCAGACCACTTTTATAAATAAAGTGACAAAATGAGAAATTGCTCATGGTGAGCAATTTTTCATTTTGCCACAAGGTCTTCAATGCTATCATTGTCTACATGTGTCTGCTTCTTGACATTGGAAGGCAGCATGTGTTCATTGAACACTCTTGTCTTCATATATGTAGAAATGCATACAAATTTAACCCTTTCCCTCATATAAACGCTTTCAGACGCCTCTGCAGCAGACGGCCTTTTGAAAACATAGTGACAAAAGAAGAAATTGCACAAAACGTGCAATTTCTCCTTTTGCCACAATGTTTTCCACTTTTAGTCATAGGTTATCCATTCAATTATGGAGATTTTCTATGTTTTGACAAAATACGTTCAAAGTCGTCTGCTGCAGAATTGTCGTATGAGGGAAAGGGTTATATTGGCAAGTTTTCTGTATTTCATATCGCATAAAGGTCACACACCTTTGGATTCCTACCATACCTGCATGTCTTCATTCTCAGAAAGTTGTAAATAAACTGCACTGATGAATGCCACGTCCTTAAATGCCAGTTCATTTGGTAAAACAAATTTTCTCATGACTATTTCTCTGAAGATGTTATGAAAGGGGCAGTCTTTCAAAACATTTTCGGAGGGAAGAAATTGGACCGGACAATAATTTCCTTTTTAACTAAATATCGTCTACTTTAAGTATGGCTCTTAGTTATTCAGATGACTAGAGGCTTTTACTGCAGACTTATAATAAATGAACTCTATAAAAGAAAGAACAATTATTATTGAATGGAGTTGGAAACATTGTTGCAAAAAGAGAATTTGCTTATCATGAGCAATTGTTCCTTGTCACCACAATGTTTTCAAACGTTGTCTGCTGCAGGGGGCACCAAGGCAGACAGACCTTTCCCGCAAACAACGAATCTGCATCAGACGACTTTGAAACTATTTAGGCTAAAAATTGGATTATCTAAAAATTTAATTGATTCAAGAAGTTGAAAACATTGTGGCAAAAGTTGAAATTGCTTGTGATAAGCAATTTCTCCTTTTCTCACAGTGTTTTCAAAAGTTGTCTGCTGCAGAGGCGTCAGAAAGTGTCTGTATACATGTGGGAAAGGGATGAAATGGATCATTTCTCCATCGTCTGACCGTCTATCCTTCACCCTTTCACTTACTAACATTGGAAGTTCAGACAAAAGAAGCATTTTAACATTCTAACAGTTAATTAAAATGACATCATTCAGTCAAACCAGTGCTAAAGATCACCTTTGTTTAGCAATTCCCTGTCTCTAACAACCACACTTTTAATTCGCCCAATAACTCATTTTCTGCCTAAATGACCCTGTGAACAAAGACCAGATTGTTATCTTCCCCTGGGTGGTTTTTAAACACAGGTTGGACTGTATATGATATACAGTAAACATGGATAACAGGTCTTTAAACACAGGTTAGACTGTGTATATGATATACAGTAAACATGGATAACCGGTCTTTAAACACAGGTTAGACTGTGTATATTATAAACATGGATAACAGGTCTTTAAAGACAGGTTATACTGTGTATATGATATACAATAAACATGGATAGCAGGTATTTAAACACAGGTTAGACTGTTTATATGATATACGATAAACATGGATAACAGGTCTTTAAACACAGGTTAGACTGTGTATATAATATACAGTAAACATGGATAACAGGTCTTTACACACGGGTTAGAGTGTGTATATGGTATACAGCAAACATGACAGGTCTTTAAACACAGGTTAGACTGTGTATATGCTATACAGTAAACATGGATAACAGGTCTTTAAACACAGATTAGACTTTGGTATAATATGATATACGGTAAACATGGATAACAGGTCTTTAAACACAGGTTAGACTGTGTAAACATGGATAACAGGTCTTTAAACACAGGCTAGACTGTGTAAACATGGATAACAGGTCTTTAAACACAGGCTAGACTGTGTAAACATGGATAACAGGCAATTGGAACCTGCATGTGATCTTGAGACAGTATTTAAGAGTTTGCATTTCTTAGCTAAGTATCTCCTGCATTATTAATCCTTTTCCCATATGCAGCAGTCTACATTTCAAAACAAAACATAGCACAAAAAGTAAATTGCTAAAATTGGTAATTTCTCCTTTTGCTTTAATTAGTAACACTTGTCCAACTCTTTTGAAAAAAGTTAGTTTTAAGGAAATTTTATGCTATTTTTTTACCTTGATGTTTGTAAGATTGTCTGCTGAAGATTTTTTCTACGTTGGAAAGGGTTGAGAAAACCTAGGTAATTATAGAAGACTGAAAATACAGAAGTTTGCATGTCAAAATGTCTTTCTTTACAAAATATAGATTTGTTCTGGGGGTAAAATAGATAATCAGGAAGCTATTTTGTGTCACTTGTCATTTTTTGTGATCATTTGGATGTCAAAACTGTAAAATAAGTCTGTCTATAATGCCTTGTCACACTAAATGGGGATCTATATATTCCTACTGTTTGGTATGCTAGATGAGTCAAAGACATCTTTACCATTACCACTGTCAGACACATTTGCTGACGCCTGGATCTGCAGCAGACAATGTTTGAAAACATTGTGGCAAATTAAGAAATTGCTCATTAATAAGCAATTTTGTCTTTTACCAATATATATGTTTTCATCAGTCTATTAAAATAGTCTATACATTAATTTATATATAAAGCTCACAGTGCAGTTACTAAGTTTTGAGACTACATGTTTTCAACATCCTTTGCGGGAGATTTGTTGAAGAGGGGAAAGGGTTACACAATATGTGACAAGACTTAGGATTAAGAATATGCCATTCAAACAAGGTAAAAAAGCATTTTGGGAAAAGAGAACGTCATAAGTTCATGAGCAAGATTTATGTTGTCTGAGATGTAAAAAAATTGGCAGAATAAGACGTAAACGGATCTCTTCTCAATAAACTTCCTGTATGTCTATCTGTCCATATTAAGTCCATCACACTTTATAACTTAATCGGTTATTTACATGTTACAAAGCCTTTTCACTTGATGCTTCTTAAACTATTAACCCTTTCCCTCATATAGACGCTTTCTGACGCCTCTGCAGCAGATGGCTTTTTGAAAACATAGTGACAAACGAAGAAATTATGACACAATGTTTTCAACTTTTAGTCATAGGTTATCCATTCAATTACCGTTATAGAGATTTTCTATTTTTTCACAAAATATGCTCAAAGTCGTCTGCTGCAGAATTGTCGTATGAGGGAAAGGGTTAAGGTATATATCAAGTCTGTTACTCTATCCCAGACTGTTCCCTAAGGGAGATACTCATGGAGACACTTCGTAGAAACCCATTTCTACATCCTATTTTGAAAATAACATAACACTTTTTGTGAAACATCAGTCAGAATGGTACCAAGTATCTTCTTAAAACATGTAATAAGTCTGTCTTAGTGGAGTGCCCTTGATTAAGGAACATTTCCTAGCCTTAGGTACTGGTTTGTTTACCCAGGGATATGTCGTCTTGACATATTACTAAAATAATGTTGAAAAACACCATAAAACCCCATAAAAAACAAAAACCTAATGCATCTGCATAAAGTATTTAAGTCCTGCAGATCCGTCAAAATGCTTCTCCAATTTTGTTCGGAAAGGGTTATAATTGAAGCCTTTTCATTTTGGAGATATCACTATATAAGACAAGTCTGAACTCTGGCATGATCATTCCATGGGGAGATATTTACGAGACAGATCATAAGAAACGTTATACCTACATTCAATTTACAAAATGACATGACAATATTAGGGTGACATCAATCTTGCTGCAACAAGGATTTTGGTTGATTGTCATATAACATGCACCTGATTGCCTTTTTTGACCTCTGGAATAATTATTGTAGATCAGATTGTTTAACCCTTTCCCTCATACAGACGCTTTCCGACGCCTCTGCAGAAGACCGCTTTTTGAAAACATAGTGACAAAAGAAGAAATTGCACAAAACGTGCAATTTCTCCTTTTGCCACAATGTTTTCTACTTTTTGTCATAGGTCATCCATTCAATTATGGAGATTTTCTATGTTTTGACAAAATACGTTCAAAGTCGTCTGCTGCAGAATTGTCGTATGAGGGAAAGGGTTGAACCATTTCCTACATCCAGACACCTTGTAACACATCTGCAAATGTCTAAAGGCAAAAAAGGGAAATGTACTAAGAAGTAGAAAGTTTGAGTCGAGTTGAATACCTTGAAAACATGGTGTCAAAAAACAAGAAGATTTTAGCAATTTTGCCTCAATTTTATCAAAAGCCGTCTGCTGCAGATGTGTCATACTGAATCTACATGTGCGAAAATAATAATATTTAGCCTATTTAATTGTCTCATCATTAACAAATGGCAAGATTTTTTATTTGAAATTATGAAGACTTTGTTTATTCATACAATTATTTCATTGACAAGCTTAAATATGACAGTTAAAAAATGCTGCCGCATGATAATTTTATTCTCGTCAGCATTAAAATTTGTTTGTTTGGTGTTTTAATACTCTGCTTTTGACAGTTTCTTTTATATCCCAGGATATTTCTTGTGAATAAAAAGTACTGCTTATGGTTGAAATATTGGTGAAATACATTATGTATTATATATATACAATCACATTTTGTAAGGCTTTAATAGTTTCCTAAAAGCTCAGAGTATTTTGTTGCCAATTTCTGATACATGTGTGTCTGGATGTCAAATTTCAGTCGTAATGTCAAGATTTTGATATCTATAGGAGACAGGCCTGTATTTTAAACTCTTTCCCCGACATGCACCAAATCTGCAGCAGACAACTTTGAGTACATAAAGGCAAAAATCTCTTGAAATGAAAGCATATTTATTGAATTGTTAGCACGATGTCCTTTTGTGACAATACTATATATGATCGAGGCATCAGAAATGGTCAGAATGTGGGAATGGGTCAATTGAAGATCAAGAGAAACGGCATTTTATTGTAGTGATATTCGAAGAGATCACGGTAGATGAATTGTTCAGAGTTGATCAAATTATATTTATAAAATTGTCTTGGGATTATACAGCAAGAAGACGGACTTATACAGTTCATTGTACAAAATTGAGCAGCAGTTTTCATTCGCCTTCATTTTTTTTTATCTTTCTATGAATTTGTTCAATTCATTGATTTAATTGCTTTAACCATAAATTAAGTGAATGACAAGAAAACTGGGCATATTCAAATATTTCAATTCATCAAGTTGACCCTTTCCTACATGCATATGCAATTTGACATATCTACTGCATCTGAATTTTGTCACAAATTTTTTCAACCCTATCAAATAATTATGTTTTTTCATGTTTTGCCAAAATATTTTCAATGTCGTTTGCTCTATATTGTTATATATAGGAAAAGGTTTAAACAATTATATTTGATTATATTTTATTCATATTCATTATTACATAAACAATGTTGCATACAAAAGCAAAAACATAAAGCTCATTTCAGTTGCTCTTTCCTGGCAACATGTGTTTGCATGTTGGAAAGTGTTAACCCTTTCCAACATGCAACCAACTCCGCGGCAGACGACCTCGAAGACATACCAGAATTCTTTTAGAAACTCCCTTTAAATGAAAGTACAATAATTGAATAGTGTTGAAACCATGGTGACAATAGGAGAAATTGCTTGTTTTGAGCAATTTCTTCTTTTGCCACCATATTTTCATAAAGCCGACTGCTGCAGAGGCATCAGACAGCATCTTTATGAGGGAAAGGGTAAAAATGGAAGCAGAAGTCTGAATTGATATTGCTCCTGTTTGTTACAATCCCAATGTGTAAGTTAACTGGGGTTCATTTCATTGCCAATAAAAACAAACTGATTACCGGAGGAATTTAATTTCAAGATTTGGAAGGTCTGTCTAGAATTTGCAGTGAAAATAAATAATATTGCCATGTTTATATAATGATAAGTGTCCCTGCATAAGATGCTTTATCTATCAACAGAAGATTGCCTGATGCAATTTTAGGGGGGAAACAAAAATAACTAGATGATTAGAAAAAGAGGAAACGACTTTCATTTTGAAATGTTTAAGTCCTGTTCAAACATTAACAAAACCAGTACCTGCTGATAGGTTTGTTCCCTTTCCCACGTTCAACAATTCTACAGCAGACAAGTTTGAAGACATTAAGTAAAACGTTCACATGGGAACTCCTATAAATGAAAGAACAATTATTGAACAATTATTGAATAAAGTTGAAAACATTGTTGATGCAAAAGGAGAAATTGTTTATCATGAGCAGTTTCTCCTTTTGCCACAATGTTTTCAAACATTGTCTGCTGCAGAGGCGTCAGAAAGCATCTATATGTTGGAAATGGTAAACCAGGAAACATTACTTTTTTGCAGACAATTTGTAAAAAACGTTTTTAAATATTTCCATATTATCGTTTTAAGCAATTTCTTCTTTTGTCACAATGTTTTCAAAAAGCCATCTGCTGCAGAGGCGTCAGAAAGCGTCTATATGAGGGAAAGGGTTAAGATATATACCCATATGTACCTGGTAGCTGTAAATTGACCTTGAAGAATTACAAAGGTCAAGCCCTTTCCACATTAATGTCTTGATGGAGGCTTTATTTTCAAAGGAGAGCCGTGATAAGGGGAGATAACAATTTATGACCTCTTGTAAGAAGTGGTATAGAATATGCCACACTTTAGAAGTGAAGAGGCAGCGATCATGTTGAACAAGGAGGCCTATCAGTTACATTTAACCCTTTCCCTCATATAGACACTTTCTGACGCCTCTGCAGCAGATGGCTTTTTGAAAACATAGTGACAAAAGAAGAAATTGCTCAAAACAAGCAATTTCTCCTTTTGCCACAATGTATTCCACTTTTAGTCATAGAATATCCATTCGAATTATAGAGATTTTCTATTTTTTGACAAAATATGTTCAAAGTCGTCTGCTGCAGAATTGTCGTATGAGGGAAAGGGTTAAACATTTCCACATACAGTGAATCTGAAGCAGAAGACTTGAGGTCAAATAAATTCCTTCTTTGTTTGTTTCCATGTAAATCAAAGAGTTTGAGTTCTCAACTCTTACACTTTCTATGCGTTTCTCATGTAGAACAACACCATATATCAATGAAACGAGTTACTTACATCTAAGTTTAAAAACAATCCAAAGAAAATGGGTGGTTCATAATGCATTATGCAAGAAAGAATGGTTACCGGTCATTTTTGGACCAAATCAGGCCCAGACAAAACCAGTGTCTATATAGCCTTCTCTACTTTCACTTTCAAACAAGGTGAAAATAAATTGCTCTTAATGATGATAAATGTCTGACAATATTGCAGCAGAAGGGTTAACTCTTGAAATATCTTATCTTATAAGGTTATATTTACAGAAGAGAGGTGTTTAACTTCATGATATGTCAGGTATCAAAAAAGGCAGGCAATAAAAAGATTAATTATGAATCCAGGTATGTTCTCAAAGGCTATAAATATTGTACTTGTTCATTTATGGGTCCATTGAATGTTTCTATAACATGCAGACACATTTTGATGTAATTCTTTTCCCAGAAAATGTAGAATTGTGAAAACATTTTGATGAAAGGAGTAATTGCTTTGAAGTTCTCATTCTAGTGCTATATTGATCGCAACTGTATCAAGAAAATCTAAACCCCCCTATCCCTCATACGACAATTCTGCAGCAGACTACTTTGAACATATTTTGTCAAATAATAGGAAATCTCTATAATTGAATGGATAACCTATGACTAAAAACGGAAAACATTGTGGCAAAAGGAGTAATTACTTGTTTTGAGCAATTTCTTCTTTTGTCACTATGTTTTCAAAAAGCCGTCTGCTGCAGAGGCGTCAGAAAGCGTCTATATGAGGGAAAGGGTTAAGACTTTCTCACATTCAACAAATCAGCAGCGGACAACTTTGAAACATTCTAGGCACATTTATGGAAAATCACAATAAGGAAAAGTTAAAATTTACTTATTGAAAAGAGATGAAAACATTGTTGCAAGATGTGCAATTTCTCCTTTTGCCACATTGTTTTCAAAAGCACATAGGCGTCAAAATGCATTAATATGTAGGGGAGAAAGTTAATAATTGTTATACTTTCATTGATTGAGATTTTCCATATTTATTACAAGATGTTTTCAAAGTCGGCTGCTGCAGATTTGCTGCAGGGTTTAATGAAATCACATCATTGTTTTTTTTACCATGACAACAATTAGAGAGTGTTCTTGATAACTATTACAATGTGTTTTTTGCTGGTAATTAGTTTTTTGAAATCTTCACTTTTTAGTCAAGTACATGCATGTGTTAGATTGAAATTCTGACCTTGCTCTAATTTCGATTGAAACGATCTTGGGGAAAAAAATACAGGACATTCAAAGATGAAGCATCTTTAGGAAATATGTAGGCATCAATTCCTATGGGAACACCTAAATGTTTCCTAATTTACATAACAATGACCCCAGGGGCACCTTAATTATGGTCCATCAGTATGATTTGATAGGATTTATTGGACAAACTGATTGTGGAAAAACTCATGATTATTTTCAAACACTGGCAAATGAATGTATATTGTTTTATGGCGCATCGACAGCTAAGGTCATTTAGCGCGCATATAAATTTAATTATTCATGATCCCTAGGTGAACAAACCAGTACTAGGCTAGAAAATGTGCCTTGCCCAAGAGCACTCCACCATGACCGAATTGCCAACACTGGCAAATGTGGAGGGATGTATTTTTAACATCATGGACTCTGCGTCTCTCTGTGAGAAGTCATATCTATATCATAACAAGAGAAAGTTGATGCAAGGCATCAATGTCGCCGGAAAAGACTGCATTGATTTATTTATGTATTCTTGACTTTCCTTAGTCTATTCAAACAGTAGAAACGTTGAATTGAAAACATTTACTTATAAATTTTATATTCATACCTACATTAGGATATCTATAAAAAATTAACGAAATGTGTACACATTTATCTTGGCTTAAATTTAATTTTGCTGTTATTACTTATTTAAATAATAGTATTCATTCATATAATTTCAATGTTTGTCAATCTTATTCGAATCACAAGGTAAATATCCTGGTATTGCTTTAAAGGGAGGTAATTTGAAGAAAACAAAAGTCTTCAAAAGGAGAAATATATCAGCATTACCGTCTACAGTTTAAATTGTTCTATTGTTTGTGGTTTTAAAAATGTTCTTTTTTTCTTATTTCTACATGTACAACGAAATATTGCGGCTTCTCTTTGACGCTTTGCGTCAAACATTCGTCTTGTACTTGTCTAAAATAAAATAATATCACTCGCTTTTTCATATCGAAATGCGCATGCGCGAAAATCGATGTTAAAGGTCACGAACCTACACAACAGAATAGGGTCTATATTTAGCTTAGAAACAGTTCCTACTTTAGATTTTTATGTCAAAAATACATTACCAGTCATTTATTACCTGATATATACATCTCCTAACCCTTAATTCATCCAGAAAAAGAACTCGCCTAGCGTATCCCTCACGCCTGTGTGATATACACGGTCACCGGTAAATACCGGTGCACGAGGTCAACGTGTCACTTTTAGTTTCCTGGACACACCGACCTACAGGCTTGAATTTATTTTCATTTTTCTAAATTTATTTTCGTTGTCTAGTTAAAGCTTTCGCTTTAACGGGTCAATTCATTCAGTTAAACTGTACATTTACTTCTTGAACTTGAACTTTGTTTATTTATTGTTTGTGTTTAAGTTGTGTTTTTTTGTAGTAACAACTAGCTGAGAGCCGCGGGTGGTTACCCCACCCACTATTTCAGTTACGAGTCGGGTCTTGAATGACCGTGCATTAATTTTTCAATTAATTTTCAACGGTGAGATTTCCCGATCCGGTAGCGATAATATTGTTTATCGCCTTTGTTGTTGTTTTGTATAATTACATAGACATTTGGAGAATATTTAAAAAATATTTTTTCATTGAATTACGTCCGTAAAAACGAGTAGTGAAATAAAAGAATAGAAAATATTATTTTTTGTTTTTGAACTTCGTAATTTGATTTTGTATTTATACTATGTCACATAATGGTGAACAGAGGCGTGGCTCATGCGGTCTTTAGTGGCCTTGTGGGACACGCACTCTTCCTGCATTGCGTGCACTAAGTGCACAAAGGATTCACCATGTGAGTTCTGTTCGTTATGGTCGGCTTCCGTTTGGAAACAGGCCATATCGAGGAGGACTCACAAAAGCCGTAAGAGTAAAACTGTTCCTTTGAAGAAGAAGGTAAGTATTAGCTCTACGAGCGAAGGGGAATTCGAGGGTTTTTCCCCAACAGACTCCACGACTGGGTTGATTAGACGGAAGGACAGAGCTGTTCAATCTTCAGTCAAGACATACGCCTCTGTAACAGCCACGACGGGACCGTCTCGAAGTTCGGAGGAACGTATGATATCGTCTGGTCAAAAACAGACGACTGGTGTTAGTGCTGAACCTTCGGGTGAGGCAATGGGGCATTCTCAGGGAAACCTAACAGAATGGCCCCCTCTTTCACCACACTCAGTTGATAGGCATTCTTCGGAAGCCTACAGCAGAGTTCCAAATTACCCGGTCGGCGGGCAGAATTTGGGGACCGGTGATGGAGCATTACAATTGCCTATCATTGGTCCACAGGGTGATGCTTCCGAGCAAAACCCTTATGACTCCGGGCGACCGGGTACCGGGCAACCGGGTACCGGGCAACCGGGTTCCGGGAAACTGGACAGTCATATTACCTTGGTTAAATCGGGCACCGGGCAACCGGGCACCGGGCAACCAGGCAGTCATTTTGAAATGACGAGACCGGTCACCGGGCAACCGGGCAATCATTCTAGAATGATACGACCAGTCACCGGGCAACCAGGCAGTCATTCTGAAATGACTAGACCGGGCACCGGGCTGCATGAAGCGACCGGGCATTCTGTCAGTCAATTCAGCATGACTAATCCATACACCGGGAATGAGGACATGGGTCATTCATTTCACGATGAATGGGAGAATCAGCAAGGCAGTCATTCATACATGACTCGACCTGCCACCGGTCAACCAGGTACCGGGCAACCCGGTACCAGGCAACCGGGATCAGTGCGTCTCGATCGGATAGATACACGTTATCATTCTTTCGCAGCACAGCCTGATTATTTGGATATTCAGAACACTGGTTTACCAGGTTTTAATAACCAACCTGCTGACATAGATTACGGAGAGTACATATCGAGAAAATCATTCCGTTCTCCTAGGGGAACAGTGTATTATTCAAGAGATATTACTCCTCCACGTTACCAACCTTCATTACGAAGGAGTGATCGGTTCTATGACAGACAGGTTAGTGATGCCTACCGTGATCGTCAAATTCCTGATTATAGGAATTTACGACTCCCGGAAGGACACCTCTCCAAGAGGCAGTCCTTTGAAAGGCAATCCCCCGATCGGAATATTGCTTGTTCCGTTAAGGGGAAGTCGAAAAGATCACATACAGTGAGTTCGGCTCCGATGATTGACTCTGTGCAACCTTTCTCTGCTGCGGATAGAAGGTTGAGTTCACATGATCGTCACCAGCTTATGGATTTATCAGAGAATGAATCCATTTCTGGATCGGAAATTGGTCAACCGGTGGGAAGTCCGGTTAAGCACAATACTTCTCGTCGTAGGCCTAGACAATCCTCCACTTCTTCGTCTGACGAAGAAACGGAAAGTCTATTACCTATAGAAGACGAGCCGGCTGCGGATCGTTGGTCCCTGCAGCAGGCTATTGAAGAAGTTCTTAGGGTAGTGCCTAGTACGCTCTGCCCTAAGATCGACGCTCCCCCACGTCGTAAAAACCTTTCAAGTTTGGAAGAACATAATGCGGAGATAGGAGGGTCTACAACTCCATTACAGTTACTTCCGCAGGCGAATAACTTGGGAAGGTTATTGGACCAACTGCAGTCCACCAGGTCATTAGACACTGTTGAGGGGGAGAGTTCCCGTTAAAGTGCCGGCCTTAGACGGAGATGCGTCCACTTTGGGATTAACTGCACCCACCTCAATCACAGTTAGTGCTAAACTGGTTGAGAGATGGGAGGCCAGAGCGCGTCTGGGAGTCATGGTGGCTTCACATGACGATCATTTCGCCATAGCTCTGGCACTTCTACTTAAGAGGAGAATGTCTCTAGCAGAGGGGCTAGCAGAATTCTGGAGGCTTTTGATACGGGGAATCGGCACCTAATGGCTCTGAATTTGCAGAACGCCACGGAAATGCTGTCCGCGAGGAGAGATGCGACACTTGTCAAATCCTCTTCTCTGCTACAAAATAGCAAGGACAGCTTAAGAGCCGCCCCCTTATCCTCCAATCTTCTCTTTGGTGGAAGGGTTGCTGCAGTGACTGTTACTGATTCGTCAGAACAATCCAGACGCCTTTCGGCGAGTGCAGTAAATGCTTTGTCACAGAGTCGTAAATACTATGCACCGGCGGCTAAATGGACTAATACTAGTATGGTACGGCTCCTAGGCCGCAGCCCTAGGGGTACGCACCTCTCTATGACTATCCCGAGGCCGGAGATTGCAGTAGGGGGCCGCCTGTCATTTTTCAGGGAAGAATGGGGGAGTATCACGGAGGATCGTTGGATTTTATCCGTGATACAAGAAGGGTATCTAATTCCCTTCGTTTCCCCCCCTCCCATGACAAGCGTGCCCATCGATCTGTCGTCACGCCATCCGACCATGTCAGAAGTGATTACATCACTTCTGAAAAAGAAAGCCATAGAGAGGGTTCTCAACCCCAATACTCGGGGTTTCTACAGCCGTCTTTTTCTCGTTCCGAAAAAAGACGGTCGGTGGAGACCGGTGATAGATTTGTCAGCCCTGAATCTATTAATACCGGTCGAGAAATTCAAGATGGAGTCGGCCCGCTCCATCAGAATGGCTATTCGGAAGGACGACTGGGCGGTCTCGTTAGACCTCACAGACGCCTATTACCACATTCCGATCGCTTCCTCGTCGAGGAAATACCTTCGGTTTGTGGTAAATGGAGAAGTGTACCAATTCAGGGCACTTCCCTTCGGCCTCAAGTCCGCACCTCGAGTATTCACGAAGATTATAAATGCTGTGGGAGCCTTTCTACGAATGAACGGGCCCCAGCTTCTTCAATACTTCGACGACTGGCTACTCCACAGAGCAGATCGTTTAATTCTCCTTCACGATCTGTCTCTAGCCTGGCGGACCATTCTGCGATTGGGCCTTATTCCCAATACGCAGAAGTCGGACTTAGTTCCGTCAAAGAGGTTTACATTCGTAGGGATGACCTTTCTCACCGACCTAGCGGTGATTCGGGTCCCTTCGGACAGAGTCGATTCTCTTTTCCGGAAGATCAGACTCACTCTGGACCAGGCTATGGTAACAGCCCGGTCCATGCTGTCACTTCTGGGGTCCCTGAGTGCAGCAGCCGACCTAGTCAGTCTAGGCAGGCTCCACATGCGGCCCCTTCAGTATCTTTTTCTGTCCCGGTGGCGTCCGTCTGTGGACTCACTGGAACAGGAGATAGCTCTGACGGATTTCTTCAAGTCACACCTTCGGTGGTGGCTGGATCCGTTAATCTATCTACAAGGGGTGCCCTTGATCACATCACCTCCGGATCTGTACCTTTTTACAGATGCCAGTGCTGTAGGTTGGGGAGCTCATTTAGAGCCACAGGGCCTAACAGCCCAGGGCATGTGGACAGCGGAGGAACGTTGTTTGCACATAAACAACTTAGAATTGAGAGCAGTCCTGCTAGCTCTCAAACAGTTCTCTGCCTCCGTTGCGAACACAACTGTTTTATTGTCGACGGACAATACTACTGTTGTGTCCTACATTCGCAGGCAAGGAGGAACGCACTCCCATCTACTCTTTCTGGAGACATGGAAGTTACTCCTTTGGTGCCAGGCGACGTCGTTAGTAGTCTTAGTAAAACACGTCCCCGGCCATTTGAATGTCTTAGCGGACAGTCTATCCCGCCAAAACAAAGTTCTTCCGGCGGAATGGACACTGAATCAGAGTGTAGTAAACTCTGTATTCATGCGGATCGGGACACCACTGGTGGATCTTTTCGCCACCAGAGTCAACCATCGGCTGCCACTTTATGTGTCACCGATGTACGATCCTGCAGCCTGGGCAGTGGACGCACTGACCCTCGATTGGGACCGTCTATTCGGGTACGCGTTTCCCCCGTTCATTCCGGTCCCGATCGTACTACAAAAGGTTCTTCGTTCTCAACAGTGCAGAATCCTGTTGATAGCGCCATTTTGGCCAGAGGTCTTGGTTCAACGACCTCCTGGCCTGCCTGTCGGCACAACCAGTACGTCTTCCTCTTCAAGACGACCTTCTGTTTCAGCAACCGGGGCGGCATCTTCATACCAACCCGGCAATGCTTCATCTTCACGCTTGGACATTATCAAGCGATCGATCCGAGAGAGAAACTTTTCTCAAAAAGTTGCCTCTCGCATCGCTCAATCCAGAAGACGATCCACTAGAATCGTCTATGATTCCAAGTGGACAGTCTTCTCAGATTGGTGTCATGCTAGGTCGATCAATCCTGAGTGTCCCTCTGTAGCTAGGATTGCCGATTTCTTTCTTTTTCTTTTTGAAGATAAAGATCTAGCTGTTAGCACAATAAAAGGTTATCGTTCTATGCTTTCGAATACGCTTAAGTTCAAAGGGGGAGAGAGTATTGGTGCTAATCCATTTCTCTCGGAACTTATGCGATCATTCGAACTAGATAAACCCGTTTGTAGGAGTTTAACTCCAAAATGGGATTTATCTTGCGTTCTTTGGTCTCTTACAAAGGCGCCGTACGAACCTCTGTCTTCTGCTTCGTTAAAATTTTTAACTTACAAAACTGTCTTTCTTCTTGCCTTTGCGACCGCGCGTCGTAGAAGTGAGTTGCATGCGCTTTCAGTAGAAACCGGCTTTATCAGATTCAATGAATCTGATGGCTCGTTCACTCTACTTTGTCAGTCAGGTTTTTTAGCCAAGAACCAGTTACCTTCGGTCCTTCCTAAACCAATCACGGTTCCCAGTCTTTCTGCGAGCTGTGGTCCGTTGGATGCCGACAGACTTCTATGTCCCGTTAGAGCTCTTAAGCTTTACCTTAAGAGAGTTAAAGGGACAAGGGGCCGTAGGAAGAGGTTGTTTCTCCCTCTGATAGGATGTAAGGATATATCAGCGGCTTCTATTTCCCGCTGGATATCCTGTACAATTAAATTAGCCTACACTAATCTTTCAGTTCGCGATCTCTCGTTTTTACGGATTCGTCCACATGAAATTAGAGCACTCTCCACTAGTTGGGCCTTTTCCAACAATGTGCCTTTAGAGGATATTCCTCGTGCCGCGGTATGGAAATCTCAATCGACTTTTTCAATTTCTACCTGCGATCTATGTCTAAGCAAACTGAAAATCTTCACTCTCTGGGGCCACTGGTGGCGTCTCAGCGAGTTATATGCTAAATTACATATTAGACACAACAATAAAGTACTTAACGATTGAAATTTATCAATACATTCTCCTACTTTCACAGGCTGTTGTGTCTCAGTACTAAGTAAATAAATTAAATAAAAATAACTACAATGTGCTGCATTACCTGTAGGACTAGAAGTGTTGGCAGATGCCTCCCGACCGATGCTGAAAAGTCATCAGGTAATAAATGACTGGTAATGTATTTTTGACATAAAAATGAAGTTTTTAAAGTAAAACATATTTTTATTAGAAAATACTTACCAGTCATTTCATATTCCCGCCTCCCAACCCCGCGTCGTCAACCAACACTTACTTGAAAACTAAAAGTGACACGTTGACCTCGTGCACCGGTATTTACCGGTGACCGTGTATATCACACAGGCGTGAGGGATACGCTAGGCGAGTTCTTTTTCTGGATGAATTAAGGGTTAGGAGATGTATATATCAGGTAATAAATGACTGGTAAGTATTTTCTAATAAAAATATGTTTTACTTTAAAAACTTCATATTCATGGATTAACATTATTAAATGAATTCTACACAAATCAAGACATCTCTTTGAACATGAAAACAACATTTAGTAAGTTAAAATTGCTATTAAAAGGAGAATCCGAAATTGACCTCAATGATGACACATAAGAGTCTGCATTAGGGGGTGTTGGTTCACGTCTTGAAGGGACCACTTTTGTCTTCGTAAATAAGACAAAAAACTTAAATGCGAGTGAAATAAAAAAAACTGCAAACATTAAAAAATCGGAATATTTATTTCATTTTAGATGTGTCATTTATTAGTGTTCGTAAACAACCACAATTGTAATATGTTCAAATCATCTAGATTTGTTTCTTTCTAATAATAAGCCGCCCTCCCATGTGATTTCCGAAAAGCTATTAAAAATAGAAGTCGCGGGCTTCTGCCCGGCGACTAATAACTAATGTATTGACGCACCTGCAGCAGACACCTTTAAAAATGAAAATAATATCGCAAACGGAGATATTGCTCTTGAAAATACCTTCTCATTTTGCAAGATTTGTTCTTAAATGTTTTGATACATTTTTATTGTCTTTTGAAAATTCTTATAAACAGACAGGGGGAAAAGATATAAAGTTGAGACAGTTTTAACAATTGTTGTCAAAATGATGCATTATTATGTATAATAATATGGACAGCTTGACTTACAATCTTCTAAAAACATTGCTGTTTTTCAAGTATTATGTCTTTTTGACACTTTTATTAACTAGGTTACCCCTGTGAAATGAACGCGGTCAAAACATGGTCGACCATGTTTTAAACAAGGTCGACCATGTTTTAAAAACATGGTTGACCACGAAATGACCATGTATAATCCATGGTCGACCATGTTTCATGCCGTGGTATATGGCCACCCTGGGGACCATGGTCAACCATGTTCTTTTAAAGACCATGGTTAACCTTGGTCCATGGTCATAAAAAAATACCATGGTAAAACATGATTCATAGGCCACGTGGTATATGGCCGCCCTAGTACCATGGTCAACCATGGTTTGACCATGATCTTAAGACCAGGATAAATCATGGTCAAACATGTTTCATAGTCCACTTCAATGCAGCCTTGTGGCAAGTTCAACCATGGTTTGACCATGTTCTTTAAAAGATCATGATAAATCATGTTTCATTGCATTTCAAAATAACATTGCCTAAGACTGACATGTTTTATAGAATTAGTCATCTGTTGCTGCCCTGATTACCACGATTCATGTTTCATAATACCAAATTAATTCAGTAGCCCTTTTACAGGTCTTTATTGAACAAAACATGGTATTTTGTTTCATTAAATAACATGTACACAAAATTAAAACCTTGTTCATGGCAATTAAATCTTTTTTTTTTAAGTCGTAAAAAGGGTTATCCGAGACTTTGTAGTAAATTACAAAATTATTTGAAAATGCCAGGGCCTGGAACTTCCTAGGTCTAAAAGTGTTCTAGAAAATAATCATATTACAAGAGTAAAATATCACTAAAGATGATAACACTGAATAAACATTCATTAATATAAGTTTTACCTGTCAAGTGTTTCCAAATCAAATTGAATACATTGCCATTTCTGAATCCATTCTGTGCTTGTAAATCTTCATTTTATGTTTTTTCTATCTGCTTCTATCATTAGAATGAGAACAAAAGTTATTTACAAATCACTATGTACATAATATTTGATGAAAATCCATTATAACAGAGTGTTTTGTGAAAACATTGCCAGAATTTTAACATGTCACATTGTCATCCATTTTGAAAATTTAAAATCTCAACTTCCTGTTGTTGTTGTTGCAATTATTAAAAAAAATGGTTCTAGAAGTGTTCTATAAGTGTCCTTAATAAATGTTGTAGTGATATATTTGTTTAACTTGGCAATTTATCAAAACTTTGTTTAGTCCAAATAAAACCATTAATATTTAAAACAAATTGTTATAAAGTTCTTGCAGTGTAACAGCAGATACAGAACACATTAAGAATATTAAATGTCGTTCTGACATCTCTTTATTCTTTGCAATGCACATTAAGTATGTGAAATATTTATGCTTGACTGTGATTCAGGGTCTAGTAATTACTGTTGACCATGAATCATATTCAAACAAAGACTCTTGATCATGAATCATAGTCAGTCATGGACAATACATAAGGTGTACACCGTACTCACGGTGTTGCATGCTAAACTGCTTAGAGTTTCAAATTGTTGTATTTTAAGTAAGAAACAGACACTATTTGTGCAATGCAACATTTATTACCAAATGTGTTTTTACTGTTTAAGATTGACCTTGTTTCATGGTCTGGAAAACATGGTCATTTACCACAGTCAGACCATAGTCAAATCATGGTCAATCATGGTTATAATCGACCAGAGTCAAAGTCTGAACGAACAACATAGACAACCATGTTTTGACCATGTTTAACCATGGTCAAACTTGATTCAAGGTTCACATTTCACAGGGGTCTGTAGGTTGAAATATTTTGATATGCTTATTTGAGGGCTTATCCTTCCCTATAAACAACCAATATGCAGCACACAACTTTGAAAAGTTCCAGGCAAAAAATATAGAAACAAATGTATATATAGGAAATATTATATTGAATTGAGTGGAAAACTTTGCGGGACATTTAGTGAAGGAAGTCATTTGCTGCATATGCATTAAACCTTGTCTGCATGTTGGACACGGTTAACCCTTTCCCGCATATGGACGCTTTCTGCAGCAGACGGCTTTTTGAAAACATAGTGTCAAAAGAAGAAATAGCTCAAAACAAGCAATTTCTCCTTTCACCACAATGTTTTCCACTTTTATTGATTGATTGATTGATTGATTGGGGTTTAACGCCGTTTTTAACAATTTCTCCTCAGTTATATCACGACGGCCAGTTCACCTACTCATGCATTTCCTGGTTTTCTCACACCAGTACTCCACACAACAATCTTCCCAAGCAACTGGCTGCTTTTCCACATAGACTTAGCCCACTGGTGGAAGACGAATGACACATGTCTCATTGACTTTTGTCAATCGTCGGAAAGAAAGTTGGCCGAGCCGGGATTCGAACTCACAGCCCCTGGATTGACAGCCCGCGGCGCTATCGGCTGAGCTACCGGGGCTCGGCTTTTCCACTTTTAGTCATAGCTTATCCATTCAATTATAGAGATTTTCTATTTTGACAAAATATGTTCAAAGTCGTCTGCTGCAGAAATGTTGTATGAGGTAAAGGGTTAAGTCTTTAGTGGCAACAATGTTTTTATAAAGTCATTTGCTGCAGGTGCATCAAAATGTGAACACATGTGGGAAATGAAGCATGAACGGATGCATGATAATTTAACCCTTTCCCTCATATAGACGCTTTCTGACGCCTCTGCAGCAGATAGCTTTTAGAAAACATAGTGACAAAAGAAGAAATTGGCTCAAAACGAGCAATTTCTCCTTTTGCCACAATGTTTTCAACTTTTTGTCATAGCTTATCCATTTAATTATAGAGATTTTCTATGTTTTGACAAAATATTTTCAGTCGTCTGCTGCAGCATTGTCGTATGAGGGAAAGGGTTAACCCAGGGGATTGACAAGTTTCATAAAACCAAAATAAAATGTTCAATAAAAACTACAGCTGTATCTGAAATCATTTTTTATTGAGGGATTTTGAACTGTATACGAGATGCTATATTACATAATAAATCATTGAAAATTCAAAGTTATTACTATATAATATTCCGTGTTTTTGGGACGGGAATCGTGACACCACGGGAATCGTGACACCACAGCAATTTGATCTCATAAAAACTTGTCTGCTGGATTATCTCATTGCCTTACATTAGGGTACAACAAATCTGCTGCAAACAACTTTGATAATGTTTATGCAAAACTATGGAAAATCTTTATTAAAGAAAATGATATTATTCGAATAGAGTTGAAAACATATTGATATGATGGGCAATTTCTCCTTTTGTTGGGAATTAATAAGCTTTCAAAATTTGTCTGCTGCAGATGCCAAAACAAATTTCCTCGAAATCTGCATACATATGGGAATGGATATTAAAGACAAATCTGTTATTCAATGCATGTAAAAAATCACTATTTTAATGTATTAGCTTATTACTTTGAAGTCCATTGTATCATATACATATTGGGTGGGATGCACAAACTCTATTGGTGTTAACACTTTTCCCCACTTTGATTTGGGAATCAAAGTACTTCAGGTACTTCACATACAGATTTGTTTATTGTCAGCTATAAGCTGGCTCTATTGTATGAAGATTGATGGTCCTCTGTTCAACATGAAAGCCAATGTCCAAAGTGTTGCAAGCTGGTTATGTAATAAGTTTCCCCAGATCAATTTGTGATTTACGAGCTGAGATAAATTGTTGAACAATTAAAATCTTTCTGATCTGTAAGAGAGATATATTAAAATGTGGAATGTCAATGGCTGTTGCTTTGTTTATATCATTTTGTTTCTAGCCATAGGAAACCTACCAAAGTCAAGGATCTGAACTAAATCCTTTCCCACATGTAACAAATCTGCAGCAGACATCTTTAAATAATGGTGACAAAAACCTGAAAAATCTCCATAAAAGATAGCTTAATTGTTAAATAATGTTGAAAACATTATGGCCAAAGGAGAAATTGCTCATCATGAGCAGGTTTCACCTTTCGACACAATGTCGTCTGCTGCTATTGTGTCAAAATGCGTCTGCAGTTGGAAAAGGTTTAACTTGATATGAAAGTAAGTATTATGCTGCAGCAGACACACATTCCACAGACAAGCACATAATATTTTCGAAAAAAAAATAGTTTCGAGTTCCAATTTCAGTTCCAATTTAGTGCATCAGTAAGGAATGTGCGAAGTGCAACATGAGTACTTCTCTTGCAGCAAACACATTCCACAGACAAGCACAAAATATTAATAGCTGTCTCCAAAATATAGTTACTAGTTCACACACAGCTACAATTAAGTGTGCATCAGTAAGAAATGCATTAACCCTTTCCCTCATACAGCAATTCTGCAGCAGACTACTTTGAACGTATTTTGTCAAAACATAGAAAATCTCCATAATTGAATGGATAACCTATTACAAAAAATGGAAAACATTGTGGCAAAAGGAGAAATTGCACGTTTTGTGCAATTTCTTCTTTTGTCAATATGTTTTCAAAAAGCCGTCTGCTGCAGAGGCGTCAGAAAGCGTCTATATGAGGGAAAGGGTTAAGTGCAAAATGAGTACTTCTCTTGTAGACAAAGACTCATAAAGTCTTCATGACATTCTATTTAGTGATTTCGTTATATTTCTTTTCATGTAATAAAATGTTATGTCAATTGTGCTGTTGCTGGTGTCAGTTCATCTTATTATAATAATTTGTAAATCATCTGTGAAATATTGTGCGCTTTTCAACAATCTGGGTCTGTTACAGTGTTATCGAAAACAGTTTGTAGATAGATGAAAGAGATCGAATATTGTATGGGAAAATACGAAAAGCTTCTTTATCCTGGGACCCAAAGCTATTGCAAAATACAAAGGTTGATTAATTACCTCTTTGCCACTTGCAGACGCATTTAGAAGCATTTGCAGCAGATGACTTGAAATAAGCAATTTCTTCCTTTGCCACATCATTTTCAACTCTATTTAACCCTTTCCCTCATACGACAATTCTGCAGCAGACGACTTTGAACATATTTTGTCAAAAAATGGAAAATCTCTATAATTAAATGGATAACCTATGAATAAAAGTGGAAAACGCGTCTGCTGCAGAGGCGTCAGAAAGGGTCTATATGAGGGAAAGGGTTAATAATAGTTCAATCATTTACAGAGAGTATCCAAATTTCTGCCAAGAGGTTTTCAATGTCATCTGCTACAAGTTTAATTGTTGTATGTGGGAAAGGGTTTAATTGTTGGTACTGACCTGCCTGCCTATGAATTTACATTGGGTCAATAATTAATAGTTGGTAGACTCGCCTGCCTATGATTTTATATTGGGTCAATAATATCTCTGATGTCGGAACTGGATAGAAAACAGCTGGTGACCACTGATAATTAGCTTGACCATAAAACATTTGGTCATTATAATTGCTTTGTGCCCTTTGTCCTACACTAAAAATGCAGCCATTGTTATATTGTTGCAACGATTTTTGTCCAAGACATTTTCAATGAGTCCTTCCAATGTGAAATATAGTTCTGGTATGATTCCAATGATGCAGATCTACTTTGCTTGCTTCAAGGGTATGCGTAGATAAGTAAATCCCAACTGTTTAATGCTTTTCCACGTACAAAAAAAATTCTACAGTGAGTAATTTCTCCTTTTCTAAAGATCTTATCTACTGCAGATGTGTTAAAATTCATCGACATGTGTGCAACTTTAATAACTATTAATGTTATATTATTATACTGTAGAAGGGTATTTTACATGACATATCTTTTTGGGTTTTTACGCTTACAACAAATCTGCAGCAGCCATAACTTTGAAAACATCTGATTAATAAAGAAAATATCTATTAAAGCAATAATTGAATAGAGTTCTGAGCATTGGGGCAAAAGGAGAAATTGCTCATCATGAGCAATATCTTTTTATGCAACAATTTTTTCAAAAGTTGTTTGTTCAGTGTCTGCAAGTACTGAGGAATTGATTGGTTGGGGTTAAACCCTTTCCCCCATACAACAATTCTGCAGCAGACGACTTTGAACGTATTTTGTCAAAACAGAAAATCTCCATAATTGAATGGATAACCTTTGACAAAAAGTGGAAAACATTGTGGCAAAAGGAGAAATTGCATGTTTTGTGCAATTTCTTCTTTTGTCACTATGTTTTCAAAAAGCCGTCTGCTGCAGAGGCATCCGAAAGCGTTTATATGAGGGAAAGGGTTAACACCGTTTAAAAAAAAAAAAATCAGTCATATCATGGCAACCAGTCCACTTACTCATGTGTTTCCTGGCTTTCTCACACTTAGTAGTACACCATACAACATTCTTTTCAAGCAACTGGCTGCTTTTCCACATAGACTGTTATAGCCCATTGCAATAATGTGGAAGACGAATGACACTTGTCACTGACTTTTGTCAAACATTGGAAAGAATGTTGGCCGAGATGAGGTTCGAACTCTCAACCCCTGGATTGACAGCTCTTATCGCTTGAACCAACTGGGCTTCAGGGGCTCGGCTGTTGCAAATTGGAAAGAGTTGAATGAATGCAAACATGGACAAAAAGTATTTGTTAAATATGGTCAACAAAGTGTGCTTGACCGTTTTAATGGTCCTTAATTTATAGTTCTCCAAGTATTTTATCGCCTAATTAAACCTGATTGATCTGCAGGGGAGGATGGGGTGACCACAAAACTATGAAAGTCAGGGGGACTTTGATAGACATTATTGTATGAAAGGGAATTTAGTATTTATTAATCCTTTTCGCACACTTTCTGAAGCCTGACCGCAGCAGACAAACCTTGAAATCATTGTGGCAAAATGAGAAATTGCTCATAATGATTAATTTCTCCATTTGCCACAATGATTTCAACTCTATAAAATAATCATACTATCATGCATTCATTGACTTTTTCTAAATTTTTAAGTGGATAATTTTAGAGTTGTCTACTGCAGATTTATTGTATGTGGGAAACTGGGTTTATCTTTTTTGCATATAAGCAGATTAATTCTGACGCACCTGCAGCAGAGGACTTAAGTAGATTCTGCCGAGAGTCTTGATATCCACAAATGGTGCTAAACTAACAATTGCTCATACCGGTAAATGATTTACTGCTGGAAATGTAAATTTGCCAGCAATGATAAAACTGATTCTTTAGATTGTCAGCAAGACTTCACTATGCAAAATCCTAGGATAACCCTTTCCCACATACAGACACTTTCTGACACTGCTGCAGCAGATGACAATATTAAAGAACTTGTAGCAAAAAGAGAAATTGCTCAAAACAAGCCATTTCTCCATTTGCCACAAGGTTTCCTCTCTATTTAGCGGATGAACTTACTTTTACAGAAAGTTTCTATATTTTTGTCTAGAATTAATATTTCAAAGTCGTCTGCTGCAGAATGTTATATGTGGGAAAGGGTTCATAGCAAAACAAATCCTCTACTAGTTAAACTGTTGTATCTAATCCTGTAATAAAATGTAGACTCTTTTGATTTGTATTTATTTGGTGTGTGAACTGCTGGATCATTTAAATATATTCATCATATACCTCCGATGGTGTTTGGATAATATTTAACAGCCACTGAAATGGTTGTCATAAAAATGTTTTTATTATACTATAATTTCTCTAGTTTTTCTGGTTTTACTGTTTTTATTCTGGTAATGATTGCTTTCCTGACGTACTGGGGTTGGTTGTTAAAAGTATTTGAAAGAATTTGCCTCTCCATCTTTAGGCAAATGTTATAAAAGATTTGAAATGTTTAAACCCTGAACTAGAAGTAATTATAAGTATGTGTGACATGTTAAATGCTTGGTATAAGTTTTGTTAGACCATAATATTATATGTAATTTACACTTTAGATAAACAATGTTTTTGTCCTCCAGTATTTCGGTCCCATATACAACAGCAGATGACTGTAACATCTAGGCAAAAGTTACGGGTTCTACTCCCGGCTCTGTCATGATAGGGTTTAGCCTTTGGCATTTTTCCACACAGATGGTGCGAGTACTGGTAAAGGTCTGCAGGAAGCTGAGACATCGAGCGTCATTAATATAAGCTTAAATCATGTTTCTCAATCAATGTAAACTAAATAATCTCAAACTAAATTAAACTAATTTAAACAAATATGTTATGACAATTCTGTATGTGGGAAAGGGTTAAGACAGTCAAAATGATAAAACTTGGTAGTAATAACATAATGTCATGTTTATTTCACCAAACTCTTATCCCAGCTTGATGAATGATACATGATTGCCAGCATTTTAATCAGATGACTTGCGAAAACATTGTAATAAAAGGGGAAAAAAAATACTTAGTAATTTCTCGTTTTGCTACAATCTTATCAACTTTATTCAGCACATGCTTATATATGTATATGTTTTCAAAGTTGTCTATTGCAGATTTGAAGTTTGTGGGAAATGATTACATTTACATTAAGTGTAAACTTTGATCATGATTGGACAGTAACACAAGTTACATAATACTCATCAGTATTAATGAATTGATTAGTGAAGCTGGCAAAAACATGATTTTACGAGTAAAACCCCCGCAAAGGAAAAAAACAGCTGTTTTAACCCCCCTTTCACACGCACATACAGATCGAGGCATTTTGATGTAATAGCAGCGGACAACTTTTGAAAACATTGTGGCCAAAGGTGAAATTGCTCATGATGAGCAATTTCTCCTTTGGCCACAATGTTTTCAACTTTATTTAACAATTATCTTTTATGGAGATTTTTCAGGTTTTTGTCACTATATATATGTTTTCAAAGTCATCTGCTGCAGAATTGTTGTATTGGGGAAAGGGTTAAAGCAATGACTTAATCATACAGCCCACCCACTGATCCTCTACTAAAAACTGTCCTCAAAAAAACTTAACTCACTCCTCCAATCAACCCTTTCCCACATGCAGACCAATTTTGAAACATCTGCAGCAGACAGCTTTAATAATGAAAGCAATTTGTGGCAAAATGAGAGAATGCTCATAATGAGCAATTTCTTCTTATCCCAAAATGTTTTTAATTCTATTGGATATTTCGTTGATAGCTAGGAATCTACCATTTTGTTGTCATTATGTCATTTGCTGCCGTTTTGTTGAAATTTGTGGGAATGGATGAAAGGAAGTAAGCCAACAACACAAAAATGCACATAATGATGAACAAATCATGAAAGGGGAATAAATTGTCTTATATTGTCCAGGTTCAAGCTCAACTTCCTAGCTGATACTGACAACTTTCAACACTTTCATTAATTGACAGGATATCCAGTTATATATCATGGCCGTCAGTTCAACTAACAAATTGTGCTTTCTGGCTTTTACGCCCCAGAACTCCACACAGCATTCTTTCCAGGCAACTGGCTACTTTCCCGGCATAGACTAGATTCAGGCTCATTAGTGGAATATGAATGGTGCTAGTCAAAATGACCATTGGCAATCATTGGAAAAAATGAAGGGCTGTTAATCTTTGGTGCTGATGGCTTTTGCAGCAGATGCATCTTGTACACATTTTCGACAAAGGAACACTTTCTACACTTCCTACTTCAATATTCTACATCTATTGTGTGTGTGCCCTGTCCCTTTACAGGGCACTTGTGGATACTTTTTCCACAGTCTTTCTGTCTGTCCGTCCGTCTGTCATGATTTAATTAGCTTATTGGCAGGTGACCTGTTTTCCTTTGAACCAGATGCCTCTTTGTACACATTTTCGACAAAGGAACGTTTTCTACTTCAATATTTTACATCCATTTTTGTATGTGCCCTGCCTCTTAACAGGGCAATATGACACTTGTGGATCACTTCTTCACTTTCTGTCTGTCCATCTGTCTGTCACTGCTTTGATTAGCTAATTGGCAGGTGACTCATTTTCCTTTGAACCCTCATGGTTCCTCTGATGCTAAAGCTGGCCAAGGTTAACAAGTAAAAGACCCTTAAGGCATTTTAGTACTTAATTTTTTATGTAATTGCTGTTTGATTAACCACTGCTAATATTGATTGTTGTGTAACACTTTCATAACTAATATTGTTGAACTTTTATTTACTCTTGACTTTCCCATATAAAACAAATCTGCAGAAGATGATTTCAAAAAGATGTAGACAAAAATAATCGACAACTGGATATATGAAATTATAATTATTAAAAACAGATTAAAAAATTGTGGCAAATTAAAAGGTGAAATTGCTCATTTGGAGCAATTTCTACATTATAATAGTATATCATCATCACAGCAATAACAACGTTTGCAAAAGTCTTCCTACTGCAGAATCATGAGGGAGTGTCTGTAGAAAACCAGAAATGTAGAAATAACAATAACGTGGTATAGTTATGTCACTTATGGAAGAAATGCTGGAAAACAAAATACCTATATATAAATCTTCAGGCATGTATTAACCCTTTCTCACAAACAACTGTATTTCAAATGGAAAATCTCTAAAAATTAAAATATATATACAAAGAATAGAGTTGGAAACATTGTGGCAAAAGGTGAAGTTGTTCCATATGAGCGATGTCTCCTTTTGTCACAGTGTTTGCAAAAATGTGTCTGCTGCAGATGCCGTAAAATGCGTTTGCATGTGTGAAAAGGTGACAACAGATAAACTGATATACGTTCAGTTCGAGGGCTTGGCGTGAAACGGTTGTAACTAAAATTGGTATTTTTTTACCAAGGTTAATCACCTCGCCATAAAGTCTTTATAAACGTTAAATCATTCTTCTTGGTAAACAATGGAAATTTAGATGCCATTGCTCGTTCTGAGCAATGGCATCTAAATTTGCATTGTTTACAAAGGGGTCAAAATTGCCCCTAAACCAGGGTTTTCAAAATAGGTTTTTAGTTACAACCGTTTCACGCCAAGCCCTCGAAACTGTTGGTATAGGGTTTGATTTTTATCGATACCTAAAAAGATACAAAAAGTAGCAGATGTTTGACTTAATTACTTTCATGTATTTTTAAATACCCTTTGCTCATATTAGGAAAATTGGAGAAAAAAGTAGGGCCAAGAATATAACTTTTTCATGACAACTTAAACTTCAAGATATCAGACATAGATATATTGTGACAAGACTCTGCTGCACCTGGTGCAGTAGACAACTTTTGGCAAGGAGGAGAAATTGCTTATAATGAGCATTTTGTTTGCTATTGTCACAATGCTTAATTATAACTTTTATACTGTATTCAATAATTACACTTACATTTACAGGCTTTGCCATTATGTTTGTGTAGATGTTTTCAAAGTCAGCCGACGACTTTCGTAAGGAACACATTTAAATGCAAATTTACGAGATTGTTTGCAAATTTATTTAACCCTTTCCCTCATATTAGACGCTTTCTGACGCCTCTGTAGCAGACGGCTTTTTGAAAACATAGTGACAAAAGATGAAATTGCTCAATACAAGCAATTTCTCCTTTTGCCACAATGTTTTCCACTTTTAGTCGAAGGTTATCCATTCAATTATAGAGATTTTCTATTTTTTGACAAAATATGTTAAAAGTCGTCTGCTGCAGAATTGTTGTATGAGGGAAAGGGTCAACTTCTACCCAAGTTATTCTGCATCTCCGATTATGTTGGAAAACAAGCTTTTATTTTCCTGTCAAAAGGTTTTCATTACGGTTAACAAACTGAATTTGGTATACAAACTAATTTGTGAACTTTTTTCTTGATTTCAAACAGTTATCAAAAATGCTTAAAAAAAGATACATTTATTAAGTAATGGGTAACAAAAGTAATGGGACTTTAAAAAGACATTGAAGTTGGGATAAAAACTTTATGACTCAATAAAACCAAACAAGAAGTTTGAACATTACCAACTTTATTGTTACTTATACCTCCTCGCACCATTCCCTGCTTTGATCTGTTTCAGAGTCGGCTGCTTTGAAAACATCCTGTTGATGATATTGTAACATTAAACTTTTCCCACGTACAGCAAATATGCAGCAGACGACTTCGGCAATTTCTAGGCAAAAGCACAGAAAATGCCTTTATGAGTGGACAATAATAGAGAAGGGTTGAAAACATGGTGACAAAAGGATAAATTGCTCGTTTTGAGCAATTTCTTCCTTTGTTGGCATGTTTTCAAAAAGTTGTCTGCTGCAGAGGCGTCATAAAGCATCTATATGAGGGAAAGGGTTAAAGGTTATAGCAGTTATACATTTTTACAGAGGAAATGATTGAGGATTTTAGTTAATCTTTATTGAAAATTTAGGTTTCATAACTCAGATTTGTCAAACTATTATGGATTTGATAAGATGATAATGTACAAGTTAATTGCTAGAATTAGAAGAAGAAAGTCGTAAACTTAATAAAAAGACTTCTTTACTGTTACTTATGAATTATAGCGCAAAAATACTGTATTTTTCAGAATAATGTTGTACTAGATACTTTATTTTCCTCCCTATAATTATATAACCCTTTCGCACATGGCAGCTGCGTTTTTACTCACAATTGTTGTGGTTAGCTTTACAGTCGACTGGCTTGTGTCAGGATAAATGGACCAGTTAGTACTCGGGTAACTTATTACGCAGGAAACACAATGATATAACTGAAAATTGTTGAAAGTGCTTCAATAAATCATCGAACAATCAATTATCAAGTCACTTTTTATCCATCTGAACTTATGATCCAAAGTCTATAGATTAGCGATCATCATCTGTCCGTCTGAGTGTCTATCTGTCAACATTTTGGTTAAAGTTTCAGGTTGAGGCAAAATCTCAGCACTGGAAAGGGTTACAAACTTGAAACTTTGCCTGAAGGTAACCAGTAGCAAGTTCTATTGATTTCTATGGTTACTATGACCTTGACTTGTCGATTTTCAAGGTCAAATTGCCGACAATCCGGCCTTACCGTCTTCAGCGGTTTCTTGTTTTCTCAAAATCAGCTAATTCAGATTTTTACTTGACTGTACATTATTATGTTATTCAGAATAAATTTGACATTTGGTTAGAAAATTCAATCCTGCAAAAACATTGCAAGCAAGTGATATTACAATTAATAATTGTGACACAATTGATATTTAACCTTTTCCCACATACAATACATCTGCAGCAGAGGACATTCAAAACGCCAAGGAAAATTATGGTAAATATCAAAATTAATATTATAATAAAAGATAATGAATATAAGAGATGGAAATTTTATGTCAAAAGAAGAAATTGCTCGTGATGAGCAATTATTACGTCTTTTGACACCATGTTTACAAAATGTGTCTGCATGTAAGAAAGGTTGAAAGATATCATATTTGAAATATTCCACTTACATTATAAGCAGACTATTATTGCCATGACATAATTTGAAGTCAATAAATTCATTATTGCCAATACCTACCCTATTTGTAAAGGTCAAAAGATTAAGACAGAAATTATTAAATAAAAGCCTGGCCGTATACATTTTGGTATCAATTTGGTAACACTTTCTCACATACGACAAATTTGCATTTGCTAATATCTGGGCTAAATTCTGGAAATTAAGTCGATGTATTATCATTGAAAAGAGTTGGGAATATTGTAACAAAAGTAGAGCAATTTGTCCTTTTGCTACAGTGTTTTCTAAAGTCGTCTGCTCACTGCTACTTATAGCTGCTGAAAAATGCATCTGCATTATGGTTGGGAAAGCGTTAATGACAGACGAAAATGAAAAAAAGTAAGCGAAAAGTAAACCCTTTCCCACATACTGCAATTCTGCAGCAGATAACTTAATTGACAAAAATGAGGAGAATCTCTTTCAATGCAAGCATTATTATTGAATAAAGTTGAAAACATTGTTGCTATAAGGGGAATTGTTCATCATTAGCAATTTCTCCTTATTGCTGCCACAAAGCTTTCTATAAAGTCGTCTGCTGCTGTCAGGCATCAGAAAGCGTCTGTATGTGGGAAAGGGAAAGACCCAGCTCCTGTTTCATTATGAAATGGAATCACCGGATACTTGTATTGAATTTAACCCTTGCCTTGATATAAATGTCACTTACCTCTTATAAAGATTCCTTGGAAAATAGAGAAATTGATTGTCATTGGCAAAATGTCTTTGTTCTACAATATTCGAAAGTCAACTAATATTTATACTTTTCGTTTTTTGGGGTTTTCTGTCTTTATTGTAAGGTTTTCTCAGTTTGGAAGAGGCTGGAGTTTAAATATGCAGGGAAAAGGTTAATGATCACTATGGCTGTCATTAGCAATAAAAACCTTACAAATTCCGCCATGCAACGTGGCTTTCGGTAATAAAAATCGAGGAATTGCGGTGCTTTATTGGAGCCATTGTCTCGATCTTTCAATAAAAACAAAATTCAAATGAAATATAAATGAAAACGGTGGCCATCAGCAACAATAACTGGTTTTGAACTCTGGAGCATGCAATCATATATGGGAGTCGTGGGGACTGGCTAGCATTAACCCTTTCCCTCATACGACAAATCTGCAGCAGACGACTTTGAACATATCTTGTCAAAAAATAGAAAATCTATATAATTGAATGGATGACCTATGACTAAAAGAGGAAAACATTGTGCTCAAAATGAGCAATTCTTTCGCCAGAATGATATCAAGTTTTTCCAGTCATTATTACCTTCATTTATGGGGATTTCCATGTTTTTACCTAGATGTGTTCAAAGTTGTCTGCTGCAGATTTGTTTTATGTGGGAAAGGATTAACGAAATTCAATATATAGGGCATATAACACAAGAAAAGGGGGGAACTTTGTCTCAGTTGCCTATTGACATGGCAAGGTGACACGACTACAAGGAAGGAGCTCACACTTCTCTTTCAGTCGGTCCATGCATCATTTGTCAGACATGCTATTTGTAACTTACTGATATATTGGCAAGAGAGACTACTATGTTCCCCAGAATACTCTTCTATAAGAAAAATATGCCTGGCACTCAAGACTTGGCAGAACCGAAGTGCCAACCATGCAATGTAAGGATGTGAAGGTCCCCGTGCTCAATTTGTTACCTTTGGGCAAGTGTGTGTGGTTGCTTTTCTACTTGTGGACAGGACATTGAAATTAAATACGTTGAAAGGCATATCAAATGTTGATTTAGTAGGAAAAGAAATAAAGTAATATATGTCTTTCAATTTTAAGTAACCTATTTATGTCCGCAGAATAATACAATAAAATTTTATTGACCATTAATTAATAATCTTTATAAAAATGCTGATTTTAGACTTTTCTGAACTGAAATATCAAATAGAAAACCAACAAAAATAAAGTACAATTTAGGTGAAGGGACACATTTGCCATGACACAGATTTTATCATTTGCCCAACCTCCTCAATGTAGTAGTGGAAGAGAATCTGACTTGAATGCGGGAGGTCGCAGCGCGGGTTCGAATCTTGCACGGTCATACCAGACACTTTAAAAATGGTAGTAGTGGCTGCCCTCCTTTATTGCAATAAGGGTTGCGGGGTTAGCATTACCAGTGACTGACTGTCCATGAGTGTCAGGATGAACGGACCAGTAAATGTCACTAAGTAATGGTAACTTACCCAGGAAACGGTGTGATATAACTGGAAAATTGTTGAAAGCGGCATAAAAACATCATACAATCAACTTCTTTTGCCACCATTTTTTCTGATGCATGCAGGGACATAAAAATACGTGTATTATATGGGAAAGAAACTCCGTAAACAACTGCAAAATGTGCAGAACATACAAACTACTTATGTAATATTGGCAGTAATAATTACGCCACACTTATCACTTTTAATCATCTGTAAACTTTTACTGATTGATTCAACCAAATCTCGAGAGGAATTATTAACCCTTTCCCTCATACGACAATTCTGCAGCAGGCGACTTTGAACATATTTTATCAAAAAAAATGAAAATCTCTATAATTGAATGGATAACCTATGACTAAAAGTGGAAAACATTGTGGCAAAAGGAGAAATTGCTCGTTTTGAGCAATTTCTTCTTTTGTCACTATGTTTTCAAAAAGCTGTCTGCTGCAGAGGCATCAGAAAGCGTCTATATGATAGAGGGAAAGGGTTAATGGGAATTGAGTCTACAAAGCTTATATCTTTAGAGGCTGTAATATGTGGTTGTTTAGTGCTAGTTGTGCAATAAAATACGCACTGCGGTTAAAAGGTTTTTGTATCTCGGAGGATTCGTTTCTGCAAAACAAGAAAAAATAGAATCTAAATAGCTTTTATGATGTTTCTACATCAGAGCATAATGAAATCAAAATATTGAAAAATTAGAAAATACTGTTTTGGCTTCAGATTAACTAAGCTTTCTGCGTCTAATACCACCAACCTCTTGGTGACTTTAATAGTGTAATAAGTAATATTATAACTATTTAAAAGCATATTTTATTATTTTTGTTCCCCGTTTATAAAACATGAACAGTGGAATGTATTTAATTAAGTAATTGACAAGGTTGACAGAAAGTGTTGCCTTGTAGACAAACAATACTTGTTTAGAAATGAAATATTTTAGTATTTTTAGGGGGGGAAAAAATGTAATACACATTGAAGTATTTAAGTATAACTTAGCCCTTAAAGTAAGTTGGTGGAATTAGACCCCCTGGAGAATATGTTTATTTGTTTGAGTATAGTGTTGCAGCTTCTAGAGTTTGATAGGACCTGATTCTGATATCATCAAAAACACTAAACCCTTAAATTCCAACATACAACAAATCTGTAGCAGACAACTTCGCGATTACATTTAACCCTTTCTCTCATATAGACGCTTTCTGACGCCTCTGCAGCACACAGCTTTTTGAAAACATAGTGACGAAAGAAAAAATTGCTCAAAACGAGCAATTTTTCCTTTTGCCACAATGTTTTCCACTTTTAATCATAGGTTATCCATTCAATTATAGAGATTTTCTCTTTTTTGATAAAATATGCTCAAAGTCGTCCACTGCAGAATTGTTGTATGAGGGAAAGGTTTCAGGACATAGAAAAAATGTTTCAAAGATCGGTCTTCACTTCACGTGGCACTATATAATAATGATTTTGAATATGCATTTCCCCCACAATTTATAACATGGTCCTAATTATGACCACTATTTTAATAAGCAGGACTTAGTGTATCGAGGGCTTGGCGTGAAACGGTTGTAACTTAAACTTATATTTTTTTACCAAGGTTAATCACCTCGCCTTTATAAGCGCCTTTATAAGCATTCAATCATTTTTAGCTCTACTGGCCAACAATTTCTTGTTAACACGATACAGTCTTCACTTTTGATTGTATCTCAACCAAACTTATACAGTAGTTAGATATCCATGAGAGCTCGGTTCCTTTCGTAAACCAGCCAGATCCGCTCATGCAAGACTGGATTATGGCCCTTGAAATTGTTCAAATTGCTATAATTGAGCATGTGAATACAATAGAGGCTCTATTTACTATCTGATCTTCACCAAACTTAGATAGTAGTTAAATATTGATGAGAGCTTGGTTCCTTTTGAAAACCAGCCAGATCCGCCAAGACTAGATTATGGCCCATGAAATTGTAAAAATTGCTATAATACAGCTTGTGAACACAAAAGAGCCTCCATCTACTATCCGATCTTCACCATACATACATACATGCTCTGGATTGAAAATGACCAAAGAACCATACCAGTAGAGCATAGGCCCTCATGGGCCTCTTGTTCTTGGTAAACAATGGAAATTTAGGTGCCATTGCTCCTTCTGAGCGATGGCACCTAAATTTGCATTGTTTACAAAGGGATCAAAATTGCCCCTAAACCTGAGGGCTTTCAAAGTAGGTTTTTAGTTTCAACCTTTTCACGCCAAGCACTCGGTATGTAGCGGTAGATAATTATGCTTGAAATCAGCAAAACATTGAAATATTACCGGTCTTAAAATCTCAAATGTGAAACAACATATATATATATATATATCTTGTAACTATGTGTTACTAAGTTACTCCCTTTTGCAATGCAGTCTACAGAAATTACATGTCATTTAGCCAAAACCAATAGAATTTATTTTTTGAATATATATTTCATATTCAGATGCTTATCTCTTTCCCACATGCAGACGCATTTTGATGCATCTGTAGCAGATAACTTTTGAAACCATTGAGGCAAAAGGATAAAGTGTTCACCATTTCAATGTTAGACGTTTGTTTTTAGCTTGTCTCTGTTTTTTTCAAACCCTTGGCGTCGTTGTCCGCATCTGCGATGTCACAAAACTACAACCTTACCTCATAACTAAAAAAAACCAATGAATATATTCGGATGAAACTTTGTACACATATGTCCCAGTCGCGGCACTACGGTCATGGTGGAGTGCCCTAAGGCAAGGCACATTTTCTAGCCTAGTACTGGTTTGTTTACCCAGGGATCATGAATAATTAAATTTAATTGCGCGCTAAATGACCTTAGCTGTCGATGCGCCATAAAACAATATACATTCATTCATTCATGGTACACATATGTTCCTTGGAGTGATATGCATGTCTATGCCATCGAAGTCATATAACTCTGGCTTTAATAATTATTCAGAAATGTCCTGTTTTCGACTTGGAAAAAACAGGACCAGACAGGCGTTGGCTAAAATCTACTCTGTGGCGCTCTTGTCATATTTGTGTCTTCAGTTGTCAGCTGCAGAATTGTTGCATGAGGGAAAAGTATTGAAGTCTCAAATGCGTATCTATATCTTGTAGTTTTGCCATTTTGGAATGCTGTCTACAGAATATTATGTGTAAATTAGCAAAAACCCGGAGGAATCTTGTTTGAATATAAAACAAATTCAGATACTTAAGAGCCTAATCCCTTGCATAACTATTGCAAAACACTCTAATAAATCTAGGTTTGCACATTTGTTTGTAATAAATAGCTATTATAGCAGAAGCCTGGAATGAAGCAGTATTTATCCTCGTATATTATCGGCAGTTGCATAATTGCCTTTACCATAAAGTAGAACGAATCTGCAGGAGAAATTGTTAATATAATCTTGTCAAAAATATGAAAAATCTCTTAATACACTAAGTTTAAATATTGAATAGAGCTGAAAACATTGTGACAAAAGGAGAAATTGCTCATTATTGCAACAAACTGCATCTTTATCCTAAATTATGTAAAAGGGTTAACATAGAAAACCCTGGGAAATCAAGATAGATGGTGTGAAAATCTGTTGTTAAGTAGTTCTCAACTATTTAACTCATTTTTTTTAGTTTTCTGCAGGCATTATTAACTCTTTTCCTACTATATATTAAATACTTTAACCCTTTCCCACATACAGCAAATCAGCAGCAGGCTACTTTGAAAACCTTGATGATCTCTGTAAAAATATGGAAAATCTGTATAAATAAAAGAGAAAGTACCAAGGGTTTAATTATTGATCAGAGTTGAAAACTTTGTTTATTAAAAATCTGCAGAAGACGACTTTGTAATTATGTAGGCATAAACACATAAAATCACTCAAAATGTTGGTAGAATCACTGAAAAAAGATTGAAAACATTATGGCAAAAGGAGAAATTGCTCGTTTTGAGCAATTTCTTCTTTTGCCACAATGTTTTCAAAAGTGTTCTGCCACAGAGGCACCAGAAAGTGTCTGTATGTGGGAAAGGGTGAAACTGAGATGCACAACTTTAAAACTAGGAAGTATATATATACTGTAAATGCACAACTTCAACTAACAATGTTCCCTATTTAATTATCAATATGTGATAAAAATTACTCCTCTTTAGATATGTAAGAAGTTTTCTCTGTCAAACTTACCCCTTTCCCACATATAGACGCTTTCTGATGCCTCTGTAGCAGATGACTTTTGAAAACTTTCTGACAAAAGGAGAAATTGCTCAAAGCGAGCAACTTCTCCTTTTGCCAAAATGTTTTCAACCATTTTCCAGTGATTCCACCTTCATTTTGAGTGATTTTTATGTGTTTATGCCTAAATAATTACAAAGTCGTCTGCTGCAGATTTGTTGTATGTGGGAAAGGGTTAAAGCAGACGGCTTTTTGAAAACATAGTGACAAAAGAAGAAATTGCACAGGACGTGCAATTTCTCCTTTTGTCAAAATGTTTTCCACTTTTAGTCATAGGTTATCCATCTGACAAAATATGTTCAAAGTCGTCTGCTGCAGAATTGTTGTATGTGGGAAAGGGTTAAAGCAGACGGCTTTTTGAAAACATAGTGACAAAAGAAGAAATTGCACAGAACGTGCAATTTCTTCTTTTGTCACAATGTTTTCCACTTTTAGTCATAGGTTATCCATCTGACAAAATATGTTCAAAGTCGTCTGCTGCAGAATTGTTGTATGTGGGAAAGGGTTAAAGCAGACGGCTTTTTGAAAACATAGTGACAAAAGAAGAAATTGCACAGAACGTGCAATTTCTTCTTTTGTCACAATGTTTTCCACTTTTAGTCATAGGTTATCCATCTGACAAAATATGTTCAAAGTCGTCTGCTGCAGATTTGTTGTATGTGGGAAAGGAGAGTTAATTGTCTAATTTAGTGCACAGCATTGAGGCCAATCTAAATGCCATTGCTTGAACTTGGAAGTGCAGTTTCAGGTGTTCAATAATTCTTTCATTTATAGAGACGTACCTGGTTTACCTGTTTTCAAAGTCTCAGCTGCAGATTTGATTATGTCGGAAAGTGCTCAAGCTTATCATTGTGAATTGTGCAGTCAGATATAACATAATACCGTTGAAACGGGTACTTCAATAGTAAACAAAAATAATCGGTCTTGTCTAATAACTTTCCCCAAAATTTGCAATTGAATATCTCGCCAGTTGATAAATATACAGTTAGAAATGTTATTTAACCATTCCCACTTGTGGACTGCCTGGACAAGTAAGCATTCTGACACATCTGCAGCAGACGACATTTGAAAACATTGTTGCAAATGGAGAAATTGCTCATAATGAGTGATTTCTCTATTTGCTACAATGTTTTCAACTCAGAATATTTAATAATAAAACTCCCTGGTAGCTGCTATTCTCCACTTTTATTGAAATGGTTAAATTGGACCAGATGTTAATTTTGGATATATTCTTGTATATTGCCAAAATGTAACATCAATATGAGTATAACATTAAATATTCAATTAGGATTTTTATGGCTTAATTAAATCATTGTCTTTTGGGGGTTTCTAAACCCTTTTCCTAATACAGACTTTATATATGAGTCGCTTCTGCAGCAGACAACTTTAGAAAGCATTATAGCAAATGAAGAAGAAATTTGCTTATAATAATTTTTTTTTCCTTTTGCCATAATGTTGTCAACTCTATTCATTAATTACAGAGACTATCAACATTTTAGCCAAGATGTGTGAAATGTCGTCTGCCTCCGACTTAATTGTGTATGTTGGAAAGGGGGGTTAATTACTTAACCCTTTCCCTCATACGACAATTCTGCAGCAGACGACTTTGAACATATGTTGTCAAAACATAGAAAATCTCCATAATTGAATGGATAACCTATGACTAAAAGTGGAAAACATTGTGTCAAAAGGAGAAATTGCTCGTTTTGAGCAATTTCTTCTTTTGTCACAATGTTTTCAAAACGCTGTCTGCTGCAGAGGCGTCAGAAAGCGTCTATATGAGGGAAAGAGTTAATTACTTAATCTATAATAAGAATTGTACTGTATGTGTAATTAAAAACTCTTGTCTTCGGTTCATAAACTCTTTCACTGATATAGACATGAGAGACTCTTTTGACTCGATCTTTTTTGAAAGCTTTTGAAAACGCTGTGGGAATTATTTAGAGGGGAGTTTGTTTTTTGGCAGAAGTTCATATTGAGACAGACATGAGATTATGCGAGATGTACAAGGAGAGATTTTGGTCATTTGATTTAATTAAAGGAATCTGTGCCTTGGCTTAGGGTGATCAGCGCAAAGGAATTGCAACCGGGGTCCCGGGTTCGACTCCAAGCGGTCACGGTGGAGTGGCTTTAAATTGGGCAAGGCACAAGTTTCATAGCCAGTACAGTTATTGTTTACCCATAGATCATTAATAAGGGATATATATATCTCCATGATTTAACTGGAAAACCCACAAAAATAAAACAATCATTTGATTAATGCTGAGGTCCAGATAAGGAGGAGTATTCAGCTCTTTTTCCCACAATTTCTCTCTTATTATTTAAGGAAACCCTATGTTGTGGGATTTCAAAAAAATTGTCTCTGTGTGTACCCACAATATAGGTTTCGAGGGTCAAATAAACCTCTTAGAACATGCAAAACGTCCCTTATCTAGAGCTCTGGATTTGTATCATCATGCAAAAAAATGAATGCCTAAAAAATTAGAGACGTTTTGAATGTTGTGTGTGTGTTTTTCTTAACCCTTTCCCTCATATATACGCTTTCTGACGCCTCTGCAGCAGATGCCTTTTTCGAAAACATAGTGAGAAAAGAAGAAATTGCTCAAAACAAGCAATTTCTCCTTTTGCCACAATATTTTCCACTTTTAGTCATAGGTTATCCATTTAATTATCGAGATTTTCTCTTGTTTGACAAAATATGTCCAAAGTCGGCTGCTGCAGAATTGTCGTATGAGGAAAAGGGTTGAGGCAAAGTTCAAGATTTGAATTTTTGAGTTTTGAGATATTAAATAAAAAAAAAGTGGGCGATACATGTAATACTTAAAAGTGTTTATAGAGAGATAAGATAGATGAACAGAGATAATTACCCCCTACTCGGTGTATGAAAAACCAGACAGAAACTCTCAACTTTTTTATCTTTGTAAAACATTTTCTGAAGAGTGAGGGCATGATGGAATGCCAGAATTGGTTCACTTTTCCCCACATGAACTATTTAATTCTTAATCCTAAACTTCCCTCAAACAATACAACCTGGGCATAATTAAGTATTAAAAATCTCTGTAAATGAAATTATGATCTGAATGGAGTTGAAAACAATTGCAGTAAAGGGAGAAATTGCTCATTAGGAACAATTTCTCCTTTTGTCACAATGTTTTCAAAATGTGTCTGCAACTGCATCTGTATGTACAGTAGGGAAGCATAAATCTGTACTGGTTACCTAATATACTGCTTTTAGAGTTGATTGGTTTTAGAAATTTAAACTACAGTGAAACCTTTGTTTAAAGACCACCCATAGGAACACAACAGTGTGGTCTTTGTTCAAAGTGGTCTTAAATTACAGAAAATGAAAATGTGTGTATATGGGGAAACTTAAATTATGGTCGCCATAGACAGGAAATTGCTATTACAAGGTGACATTTAGCACAGGTTTGACTGTGTTTGGAAAAATGGAATATAATCATCATGATGCAGAATTGTGAATATTGTTGGAAAAAATTCAACCTCCTTTTCACACAACATTTTCTACTTTATAAGGCATCTTATTGCCTTTATCGGGAAATTTAGGATAATCATGTTATTTGCGGATAAATTAAGATAACATATTTGCAACTAATCTTAAACTGCACAATATTTGCAGTATAATTTTAGTTCACACTGTCTTTTTATGCCCCCACGGAATCTCCGATTCGGGGGGCATATAGTTTTTAGCTCGCCAGTACGAAGTACAGGAGAGCTTATGTGTTACCCCCGGCGTCGGCACCGTCGGCACCGTCGGCGGTGGCGTAGACACCTAGGTTTAAGGTTTGTGTTTAAGGTTTTAATTTGGGTTTTAAGGGTTTATACCTTTAGGAACCATTTGTCATCCATCTACGCACACCACTACACCCGTCCTGACCCTGGGTGAAGGTCAAGATCATTTCTACTTGGTTCAGTTACAAGGTTTAAGGTTTGCGTTTAACGTTTAACATATCGCTCTGCATTCACTATTATGACATTGATTGCTTTCATATTTAGTTTATACATTTAGGAACTATTGGTCATCCATCTACGCACACCACTACACCCGTTCTGACCCTGGGTCAAGGTCAAGGTCATTTCTACTTGGTTCAGTTACAAGGTTTAAGGTTTGCGTTTAACGTTTAACATATCACTCTGCAGTCACTATTATGACATTGATTGCTTTCATATTTAGTTTATACATTTAGGAACTATTGGTCATCCATCTGCGCACACCACTACACCCGTCCTGCACCTGGGTCAAGGTCAAGGTCATTTCTACTTGGTTCAGTTACAAGGTTTAAGGTTTGCGTTTAACGTTTAACATATCACTCTGCATTCACTATTATGACATTGATTACTTTCATATTTAGTTTATACATTTAGGAACTATTGGTCCATCTACGCACCCCACTACACCCGTCCTGACCCTGGGTCAAGGTCAAGTTATATCAGAGTTATTGCCCCTTTTCTGTCAAAAAATCTAACTTTTTCGTCACGTTTTCAAATAACTTTTTTTCTACTCAAAGGATTAGATTGAAACTTCTGACAAATGTTTATATCAATGTGTGTGATTGGTTCACAAAAGGGGGATAATCCAAATAATTTTATATCAGAGTTATTGCCCCTTTTCTGTCAAAAAATTAAATTTTCAAATAACTTTTTTTCTACCCGAAGGATTGGATTGAAACTTCTGACAAATGTTACTTTTTTTTTTATTCGACGTCTGTCTGTCTATTTTTTTTTTTATCCGGCGTCTGTCTGTCCGTCACACTTTTTTCGTCATGTTTTCAAATAACTTTTGTTCTACTCAAAGGATTAGATTGAAACTTCTGACAAATGTTTTTATCAATGTGTGTGATTGGTTCACAAAAGGGCGATAATCCAAATAATTTTATATCAGAGTTATTGCCCCTTTTCTGTCAAAAATTTAAATTTTCAAATAACTTTTGTTCTACTCAAAGGATTAGATTGAAACTTCTGACAAATGTTTTTATCAATGTGTGTGATTGGTTCACAAAAGGGCGATAATCCAAATAATTTTATATCAGAGTTATTGCCCCTTTTCTGTCAAAAATTTAAATTTTCAAATTACTTTTTTTCTACTCAAAGGATTGGATTGAAACTTCTGACAAATGTTTATATCAATGTGTATGATGGGTTCACAAAAAGGGGGATAATCCAAATATTTTTATATCAGAGTTATTGGCCCTTTTCTGTCAAAAATTTAATCTACTCAAAGGATTGGATTGAAACTTCTGACAAATGTTTATATCAATGTGTATGATGGGTTCACAAAAGGGGGATAATCCAAATAGTTTTATATCAGAGTTATTGCCCCTTTTCTGTCAAATATTCAAATTACTTTTATTCTGCTCAAAGGATTGAATTGAAACTTCTGACAAATGTTTATATCAATTGTTGTGATGGGTTCACAAAAGGGGGATAATCCAAATATTTTTTATATCAGAGTTATTGCCCCTTTTCTATCAAAAATTAAAATTTTCTGACAAGGCGCCGGCAGGTGACACACGTGCTCCGGGGAGCACTCTATTCTAGTTGAACTTAGAATTTTTGTCAAAAGTATTGAAAAGGTGTATTATCTTGCAATAGGTGATACTGTGCGACTTTACCTAATACTTTAACTGTTCTGAAGTAGGCCCTGATATACGATGGCCCTGATAGGCGAGCTATATTGTCCTCCGACAACTCTTGTTGGCCTGTCTGTTGGTCTGTCTGTCTGCACAAAAAAAACTTTAACCTTGGCCATTACTTTTGAACCATAACAGGTACGGCTACCATATTTCACATGTGTATTCCTTGTGACATGACCTTTCTGTCAGTACCAACATTTTTGACCTTGCGACCTTGACCTTTGACCTAGAGGTTGCCATTCTCGAAAAAAACTTTAACCTTGGCCATTACTTTTGAACCATAACAGATACGGCTACCATATTTCACATGTGTATTCCTTGTGACATGACCTTTCTGTCAGTACCAACATTTTTGACCTTGCGACCTTGACCTTTGACCTAGATGTTGCCATTCTCGAAAAAAACTTTAACCTTGGCCATTACTTTTGAACCATAACAGATACGGCTACCATATTTCACATGTGTATTCCTTGTGACATGACCTTTCTGTCAGTACCAACATTTTTCACCTTGCGACCTTGACCTTGACCTAGATGTTGCCATTCTCGAAAAAAACTTTAACCTTGGCCATTTCTTTTGAACCATAACAGGTATGGCTACCATATTTCACATGTGTATTCCTTGTGACATGACCTTTCTGTCAGTACCTTGCGACCTTGACCTTGACCTAGATGTTGCCATTCTCGAAAAAAACTTTAACCGTGGCCATTACTTTTGAACCATAACAGGTATGGCTACCATATTTCACATGTCAGTACCAACATTTTTGACCTTGCGACCTTGACCTTTGACCTAGATGTTGCCATTCTCGAAAAAAACTTTAACCTTGGCCATTACTTTTGAACCATAACAGATACGGCTACCATATTTCACATGTGTATTCCTTGTGACATGACCTTTCTGTCAGTACCAACATTTTTGACCTTGCGACCTTTACCTTTGACCTAGATGTTGCCATTCTCAATTTTTTTTTTAACCTTCCCCACAACTTTTGAACAATAACAGGTAATGCTACCATATTTCACATGTGTATACCTTGCGACCTTGACCTTTGACCTAGATGATGCCATTGGGGGGCATCAGTGTTTCACAAACACATCTTGTTTTTGTCTGTTGAGATAAGTTCAAATTTATTGTTTTACCCTTTTAGACATGCATGCAGGCACATTTTTTAACGCATTTGCAGCAGACCTCTTAAGAAAACATCGCGGTAAATGAAGAAATCGCTCATAATGAGAAATTCCTCTTTTTGCCACGTAATGTTTCGGGTCTGCAGGTGCGGGTAAAGGTTAAATTATGAATTCAGAAGTTGTAACGGATTCTCGCCCTAATCAATGGGGAGATCAGTTATTTTAGTCTCATTGCACACTGTGATTGATTAAAGTTAAAATAAGCATTTAAAAACTTTGACTCGATCGCACGGCTCAGCACGAACATAAATCATTCCCCGAACAAAATGATGTTGGAACTCAGTTGGAGCTACTTTAACCCTTTCCAATATATTAAGACGCTTTCTGATGCTTTCTGAGCAGACGTCTTTTTGAAAACATTGTGACAAAAGAAGAAATTGCTCAGAACGAGCAATTTCTCCTTTTGCCGCAATGTTTTTTTACTTTTTTCAGAAATTATACTTTATAGAGATTTTCCATGTTTTTGCTTAGATGTTTTCAAAGTCATATGCTGCAGATTTGATGTATGTAGGAAAGAGTTATATCGATGGAAATCTGCTTGAAACCCTTTCCCATGTGCAGGTTGACATTTCAATACATTCGCAGACTTCTGAAATCATGGTGGCAAAAGAAGAAATTGGTCATGATGATCAATCGATCAGCTTCTCATTTTGCTACAATAAAAAAAAAATACAATGATTTCAACTCATTTCAATTTCTTTTAAAATATTTAAAGAGATTTTGGGTTTCTTTTTTATTCTTCTTATAACAGCATCTTGTTAACATTTAGCACCATGAAAATGCATATAAAGACTTTCTAATTTAAATGTGTTTTTGATTATTCATATGAAAAAACGAAATGTTACAAATAAAAATAAAACAGAATTAAAACAATAAAGAAACGGCTAAAATTAATTAAAAAATGTTTGTTTTAATTAGGTTTCATGCTTATATTAGATCTGCATTGCTTTTAACCCTTTCCCTCATACGACAATTCTGCAGCAGATGACTTTTGAATGGGTTACAGTATAATGACTCAAAGAGGAAAACATTGAGGCAAAAGGAGAAATTGCTTGTTTTGAGCAATTTCTTCTTTTGTCACTATGTTTTCAAAAAGCTGTCTGCTGCAGAGGCGTCAGAAAGTGTCTATATGAGGGAAAGGGTTTACCCTATTCCCACAGACATCAAATCTAATGCAATATAAAATTGAAAATAATCATGTCAATAAATAAAATTATGGAATACAATTATATCACTGAGTGAAAGTAGAGTTATTTAAAGAGATGAAAACATTATGAGAAATTTCTCCTTTTGCCATAATGTTTCCAAGTATCATCTGCAGATGGGGACGGGTTTATAATATTGTAAACCTTCGGAATGTCTGCCGTTTCCTTTGGGATCCAAACAGACGTAAACCGTTACCATGATGCATTGGATTACAAATTCGAGGACAAAAGTCTGATAAACAAGTAATATATGGGCCATTATAAATTTAGCCATTTAGCAACACAAATACAGACCTAAAGGATTGGGCGACCACTAAACCCTATTCCACATGCAACAAAATAAGCAGAAGAAGACTTTGAGAGCATCTAGGCAAAATTATGGAACATTGTTTGTAGCTCTGTCAAAAAATGATACATTCATTTATCCCTTACCGTCGTACGACAATTCTGCAGCAGACGACTTTGAACATATTTTGTCAAAAAATAGAGAATCTCTATAATTGAATGGATAACCTATGACTAAAAGTGGAAAACATTGTGGCAAAAGGAGAAATTGCTCGTTTTGAGCAATTTCTTCTTTTGTCACTGTTTTCAAAAAGCTGTCTGCTGCAGAGGCGTCAGAAAGCGTCTATATGAGGGAAAGGGATAATAAAAATATTTTTTTTGTTTTTTTTACCTTGATGTTTTCAATGCCGTCTGCTGCAGATTCGTTGTACATTTGATAGTGTTTAAATGCAGTCTGATTAGGATCTTCCTGAGTCTGCCATCTAGCGCTACAAGAATCCTGGAAGTCCCCGGCGTACAATATACTATGACTAAAGATTTATTCTAACAAAAACCGAGCAATGTGATGGTGATTGCCATTTACCATTTCCCACATGCAGACGCATGTGCAGAGGACACCTTTTGAAAATATTGTGACAGAAGAAATTTTCTAATAACGAGCTGTGTTTCTCTTTTTGCCACAATGTTTTTAATGCTGACCAATATAGGTATATTTTCAATTTTGGAAAAAAAAATCCATATGTGGGGGGGAAAGGGTTGTTTTCATATGACACGGTTCAAATTTGTGTTTACGTTTTTCTGTCCCCTTTGTCATTTAATAATCATTTGTTAGAGGTCTTGAGATGGAGAGAATACATTAGAGAATATGTTTTTTCTGTAGATTAAGCAAATCTCTGCATCTTTAGATCACTGTACCTTACTCTTGAGACTTCCATAATGCTGGCAACTGCATTTACAGTTTTTGCAAATTTAATGAAAAAAAAACCATCAAGAGTGAAAAACAGTGTTTCCAAAGCCATCTGCAGCTGTTGGCAAGACATGGTTCTTCAATAAATGGAAAATGTCATTTCTGAGTGCCCTTTAAACAAGATTAAACAGCACATTTGGAATTGTATTTGTACTTACAATACTTTGATTTTTAAACTGTCACTACAGTGTACTTACATTCTTTTGTTCATAAAACGGTCACCATCAGGTTACAACGGAATTGTATGCATACTTACATTACTTTGATTTTAGAACTGTCGCGTTGGTTACATTAACTTGTATGCAAACTTAAACTGTAACCTTAGAATTTTCTCTATGGTTATTAATGTTTACATTGACTTAATTGTGTACTTTTAATGCTTTTGCCTTAAAATTGTCACCATGTTTACATTGACTTAAATGTGTACTTTTAATGCTTTTGCCTTAAAATTGTCACCATGTTTATGTTGACTTAAATGTGTACTTTTAATGCTTTTGCCTTAAAATTGTCACCATGTTTGCGTTGACTTAAATGTGTACTTTTAATGCTTTTGCCTTAAAATTGTCACCATGTTTACAATGACTTGTATCGATACTTACAATACTTTGATTATGCTTTCAGGATCCGTACAGAGAACAAGGGAGGAGCCTGGTGTCCCAAACCCATGATCAGTCAGTATACATATGAATACCTCCAGATCGACCTTGGACAGCTTAGTGTGGTTACCATGGTGGAGATTCAAGGTCGCTTTGGTAACGGACAGGTAAGCTAAAATTGTGTCCAAGTGCTTTCAGATTATAGGTTTAACCCTTTCAAACATAAATTAACCCTTTCCATCATACGACAATTCTGCAGTAGATGATTTTGAACATAATTTTTTTTTTTTCAATTATCAGAAAACTTTATTCAGGCTCACAACTCTTCCTAGATTTATAGCCCTTGTTGATACAGACTGAGTCAATGTGACTCAACCCTTTTCAAGGAGAGAAATAAAAAATATGTAGCCAAAAGATAGAAAGAATCATTTCTTTTCTCTCCGGATATTTAATTGTTGTATAGTAGCACTTAAAGGTGTCCAGGATGCATTTCTTAAACACAATACTTTATACTGCACCAGTATTGAGCATATTTTTTACAAGTTTTTTCCCTGGAATGATGAAAAAGAGATGTACCGTGATTAAGCAGAGAAAGTTTGCCCCTAATGTTCGGTTCATTTGTCAGGATTGAGTCAACAGTTTTCCCCGTGTTACTAATGTGTGTTTTATTGACAAATCAATACATGATGAGAGAGTATCGAAGTAGTCAATTTATAACTCTTTGTTCGGTACAGAAAACAATTGAATCCTTAGTGCAACAGACAGCTTTTGAAAACATTTTGGGAAATGAAGAAATATGCAATTTGTCCGATTCCAACAATGTTTTCAACTCTGTTTCAAAATTATACTCGTAATTTCAAAGATGTTGCAATTTCCACTTGAGACATTTTCGAAGCTGACAATTCTCAACCCTTTTCTTCATACAGACTCTTTCTGACACATCTGCAGCAGGTGACTATATATTGAAAACATTGTGGCAAATGCAGTAATTGCTCATAATGAGCAATAATTATTTCTCCATTTTCCACAATATTTGCAACGGTATTAAATAATTAGACTTCTTAATTTTTACGGATTTTTCATGTATTTGTCTAGATGTTTGCAAAGCAATCTGTTGCATATTTTGCATGTAGGAAAGGATTTAATGACTATTTTGGGTTAATAGAGAATCACTCTTTTGATATTCATGATGCATATATATATATAGCGAGCCGTCTAAACCAGTAGTTACATTAGTCAAAAGAAAATACACACGGTGGCCTTTGGGGATCAAATATGAGATCCCCAACTTTTGAAATCCTGTACGCTCTGACACTATCTGGCTAAAGGACCGCATTCAGACCTTAACTTGGGTTTTCTTGTTGAACCATCATGATTGGACATTGTTTCTCAATGAGTTAGTTAATCATGCTTTCACAATAAAGGTGGCTATAAATTTCCCATTATAATAGACTGATTATATTTACTCAGAGATTTAAAACAAACAAAGTAAAACTCGTTAAAGGCAATCTTAAAAATCTAATCATAGATCATTTTTCTTCTTCTTTTAATCCATTTCCTCATAATCATATAACTTATAGCTCATAGTTTGATAATAGAAGCTTCAAAAATAGACATCATCATCATTACATATAATGTTATCATTACAAATATAACTGTTGCCGTTTTAACATACAACATAATTTTTATCTGTAGCAGTAACGACTTTCATAAACATTTAGACATTATAAATTATGGAATATCTGTAAAAAAAACGAAAGTATAATTATTGAATTGAGTTAAAAAGTTAACTCTTCCGCTGTCAGATGCTTTCTGATGCAACTGCAGCAAACAACATAAATTATATACCCTTTCCCACATACAACAAATCTTTAGCAGACGACTTTGTAAACGTCTAATTACAAATGTTAATGAACTCTTTTGATGAAATAATGTTTAACCCTTTCCCTCATATGACAATTCTGCAGCAGACAACTTTGAACGTATTTTGTCAAAACATTTTTTTTTGCCCTTGCTTTCTGAACATTAGTCATTAGCTTTCAAAAAAAAAAATGTGACTTTTCTTAATTAACCCTTTCCCTCATACGGCAATTCTGGAGCAGACGACTTTGAAGGTATTTTGTCAAAAAATAGAAAATCTCCATAATTAAATGGATAACCTATGACAAAAAGTGGAAAACATTGTTGCAAAAGAAGAAATTGCACATTTTGTGCAATTTCTTCTTTTGTCACTATGTTTTCAAAAAGCCGTCTGCTGCAGAGGCGTCAGAAAGCATCTATATGAGGGAAAGGGTTAACTATTGAATCTAAGTTGAAAACAGTGTTATAAAAGAAGAAATTGAATTGCCCACTGTGATCAATTTCTTCTTTTGTTGCTATTTTTGTCCCCCGCTTTCGCGAAAGCGCGGGGACTATTATTTCTCATTCGTCAGTCCGTCAGTCAGTCCGTCAGTCCGTCAGTCCGTCACGCTGTCACACTTTCGTTTCCGGGCTATTTCTCTGCAACCGCTTTTTCGAATTTGATGAAATTTCATAGGAAGGATCACCACCAAGTGTAGATGCGCATATCGTGTTTGCGTTCCGGTTGGATGATTTTTCACGGAGTTATGGCCCTTACTTCTGAACCGTAATAGGTACTGCTTTCATATTTCACATGTGTATTCCTTGTGACAACCCCTTTCCATCAATACCAATTTTTGTGACCTTGACCCTGGCGGGGGACCATGATTCTCTGAATTTGCTTGTTTTTTTTAGAATCTTCTGCTTATGAGGCTGCAGAATATGTATGTATGTGGGAAAGGGTTCAAAAAAACAAAATGAGAAGTTGCTCACAATGAGAAATATCTTGATTTGCCAATAATGTTTTTAACAAGACTATTCAATAATTATACTTTTTTAGTAAAGATTTTCCATATTTTTGCCTTGATGTTTTTAAAGCCATGTGCTGCATGCAGATTGATTGTATAATCCTTTCCCACAAATGGAAAATCTCTATACATAGAGGATATTACATGAGTGATCATTCAATACAGAATTTATTAAACGAGTTTTCTGAAATTGATAAGAACGAGAGCATTGGCGAGTTTTAATCACTTTTAGAAAACGAGTTTAATAAATTTCGTATTGAATGACCACGAATGTAATGTTCTTTTTATATCATAAATACTAATTTAATAATTTACAGCGCTATATCCATATAAACGTCGCTATAAAGCGCGCGTATTTACAACGCTAAACGTTACGTTATGACGTCACGTTACGTAGCATTGTTATTACACTAGTTGAATACGCAATTTATTCAATGGCTTTATTACACTCAGGCGACGTCATTTATGATATAATGGAAAATCTCTATACATGTATATGACAATTACAATTATTGCGTAGGGTTGTTTTCAACATTGTGGCAAAGGGAGAAATTGCTTCTGTCATGAGCAATTTCTCGTTTTGCCAGCAACGAACATGTGTTTCAAAGGTCGTCTGCTGCAGAGCCCACAGAAAGTGTCTGTATGTGGGAAAGGTTTAGAGTAGCATTCATATCAAGTGGGAAATGTGTAGAAAAGGGGAAATGTTACATTTGCAAGGGATAGCTCACTTGTTTTTCATTAATTAGAACTAGCTTTAATTGTAAAAGCGGAATAAAAACACACTTCATTGAAACAGATGGAATCATATACACCTTAATGGTTGCTATTCACGAAGAGTTCAGCTTTTTAATGATTTTAATCTTTTTTTTTTGTTTAATTTCTGATTTTGATGTTTTAGTTAAATGAATTTTTCTGCGAGATTATACTTTCATTAATTTTGTAGAAATGAGTTAATATTAGAATAATTCAAATGGATCCTTTTCAAGAGAGAACACTGTCAGTGAATGGTTCCTTGTTGAAGCAGGCTTTGTGAACAGAAGACCAGGGTTTGATCCCCAGTCTGGATTTACCAAAGTCTGTGAAAATGACAGTCATGGCTTCCCTCATTGGTGCTATTAGGATTTCTGGAATAGCATAACAACTGATACATTGGAGGCGGGATAGTTAACCCTTTCCCACAATTGCAACAAATCTGCAGCAGATGACTTTGAAAACATCTGTGCAAAAATATGAACCATCTCCATTAATGACTATTTATTTATTAAATAGAGTTGAAAACATTGTGGCAAATGGTGAAATTGCTCATCATGAGAAATTTCACCTTTGCCACAAGGTTTTCTAAAGTCGTCTGCTGCAAAGGCGTCAGAGGGCGTCTACATGTGGGAAAAGGTTAAGACAATAGTAACTGGCGAAGTACTCGGGAAACACCATGATATGACGGAAATACAGTTGAAAGTGGGTTAAAACACGATTCAAACAAACAACCTTGGAAAGGTTCCCATTTCTTGGAAATATTCCTGACAATAACCAGGAATACCCGATAAACCATTCCTCCCAATCAGCCTAGGGAGCAGCTATTATTTAATGAGCATAATTAGAGGAAGGTATCAAAATAAATCAACGCCCCTCTGAGCTGTTATAAGAAAGGGAATGTATCAAATGTCATGAACAAAAGAGGTAGAAATTGGCATAATTGTTCCGTCTTCAAATACAAAATATTCATGCTTAGTATGTGTGGAAACATCAACCCTTTGCCTCATATAGACGCTTTCTGACGCCTCTGCAGCAGACGGCTTTTTGAAAACAAAAAGTGGTAAACATTGTGGCAAAAGGAGATATTGCACATTCTGTGCAATTTCTTCTTTTGTCACTATGTTTTCCACTTTTTGTCATAGGTTATCCGTTCAATTATGGAGATTTTCTATGTTTTGACAAAATACGTTCAAAGTCGTCTTCTGCAGAATTGTCGTATGAGGGAAAGGGTTAACTCAAAGACATTTACCCACTTACAGAAAATCTGCAGCAGACAACTTTGCAAATATATTGGCGAAAATATTGAAAATCAATTTAAACGAAAGCATGATAATTAAGTAGAAGTGTAAACATTGTGGCAAAAGGTGAAATTTTGCTCATTATATGTATCAATTTCTACCTTTGCTACAATGTTTTCAAAAGTATACAGCTGCATAGAATAATTTGTCTGTATTGTGACAAGATGGTTAACCCTTTCCCTATACAGCAAATCTGCAGCAGACGACAGTGAACATGTCTAATAAAAAATATGGAAATTCTCTTATAATTGTAGGAATAATTATTGAACACAGTTGAAAACATTGTGGCAAAAGGAGAAATTGCTCGTTTTGATCAATTTCTCATTTTGCCACAATGTTTTCAAAAGTCGTCTGCTGCAGATGTGTCTGTAAGTGGGAAAAGGGTTAAACTTGATCGAACTAAATTGTGTACAGGAATGATGGTGAGATTGTAAGTCTATAGGAGGCTTCCTTCTCAAAGTTTAAGCAGAGGCATCTCTTTTACCTGACATGGCACACAATGTAATGCCCCTTTGTGGCTTATAAGCAAGGCTATACCTTTAATTGCTCGAACCAAAGTACTGCAGGTACCCTTGCCATGGTGAGTTATGGTTTGTTGTGCCAAAGAAACATATAGTTTATTGTCCATTTTGAAAGGTTTATACTCTCAAGGTGAAATGGGGTTATTAAATCTTTAACCTTTGACTTTATTTGATCTGGAAACCGTATCCTGATTTGAAAATGTTCTGCTGGTCATATCTTCACAATTTAACATTTAATTTGGCCGCAGACTTTAATTAACCCTTACCCTCATATAGACGCTTTCTGACGCCTCTGCAGCAGACAGCTTTTTGAAAACATAGTGACAAAAGAAGAAATTGCACAAAACGTGCAATTTCTCCTTTGGCCACAATGTTTTCCACTTTTAGTCATAGGTTATCCATTCTTTTATAGAGATTTTCTATTATTTGACAAAATATGTTCAAAGTCGTCTGCTGCAGAATTGTCGTAAGAGGGAAACGTTTAATTAACCTCTTATAGACAACATATAATAGCACACAACTCTTAAAAACATTGTGGCAAACGGAAGTTCCTTTTGAACTATTCAATAATTATACTTACCCGTATACATATAAACAACAAATCTACAGCAAAAAACATTATTATACGCGGTAGGCAAAATTATCAAAGTAGTCAAAATGAACATATTTTGTCAAAAAATAGGAAATTGATTTGGATAACCTAATATGACTAAAAGTGGAAAACATTGTGTGAAAAGGAGAAATTTCTTGTTTTGAACAATTTCTCCTTTTGACACTATGTTTTTTAAAAGCTGTCTGCTGCAGAGGCATCAGAAAGCGTCTATATGAGGGAAAGGCTTAAACTTTAGAAAAGAAAAAAAGAAAAGAAAAAAAAAACCACTCACAATAATTCAAGACTGCCTTTGAGGCAATGAAAATTAAGGCAGTATAATTAGAGGCTTGAATTTAATTATAAAACAAGATTTAACTATTAGAAGGTATTATTTCTCGTTCCCAGTACAATTTTTATTTCATTATGACTTTGTTATTCCATTATAACAAAGTCCATGTATCTTCATTCTTGCTTCTCACTTTTTTTTTATTTCAAGACTAATTATAAGCCTTAGTTGGGTACCTAAATATTTCCCACTTACTGACGCTTTCTTAAGTGCCTCTGTCTGCAGTGAACAACTTTTGAAAACATGCATGATGAGCAATTTCTCCTTTAGCAACAATGCGGTGCAACTTGGGCAAGGTGACATTTTCTAGCCTAGAACTGCCATGGTGTGTTAATTTACCCAGGGATCATGAATAAGTGAATTGTCGCCGTGATATAACTGAAGTCATGTTGAAAATGGCATATAGCCCCAATAAACAGATTACAAGGTGAGCAACAGCTCCGTCGTATGTCCAATACCTTGTAATACATGTTCACTTATTTTTTGTCACTTAATGTTTTCAAAAAGCCGTCTGCTGCAGAGGCGTCCGAAAGAGTCTATATGAGGGAAAGGATTAACTAAGAAAAGTCACATATTTCTTTTTGAAAGCTAATGACTAATGTTCAGAAAGCAAGGGCAAAAAAAGGAAAATTTAATGATCTATTTAAAAATAAAAAAGTAATGACACAAAGATCCTGTTATTCCTTTGAAACTGATTTCCCTGGGGGCTAGAAAAGATGGGGTCTCCACTGACAACATAATAGTAGTGTATGAACAGAGAGAATAAAGGAAAATTTCTGAAGATTTCGAAAACAGCATAGCCAAAGTTGTGTTTATCCCTATCCCTCATACGGCAAGTCTGCAGCAGACGACTTTGAATGTATTTTGTCAAAACATAGAAAATCTCCATAATTGAAAGTGGAAAACATTGTGGCAAAAGGAGAAATATTGCATGTTTTGTTCAATTTCTTCTTTTGTCACTATGTTTTCAAAAAGCTGTCTGCTGCAGAGGCGTCAGAAAGCGTCTATATGAGGGAAAGGGTTAATTGTTAAATAAAGTTGAAAACATTGTGGCCAAAGGTGAAATTGCTCATTATGAGCAATTTGGCCATTATGAGCAATTTCACCTTTGGCCACAATGTTTTTAAAAGTCGTCTGCTGCTATTGCGTCAAAATGCGTCTGCTGGTGGGAAAGTTTTAAACTGCATTGGATTTGATTAAGCTGGCAACTGTCATTGTGAAATACAATTGGACACACTTCCTAGATTAGAACTTGTTTAAAATTGCCAATGGTTCATAGATATATATACTGTTGTGCATATTACTAAAATGGCAGCTACAGTCTTGTGTTCCTTGTTTACAATGTTTGTCACTTTATAATCTTTGCCGAATTTTTGGGGAAGAATTATGAAGCTTAAATCAAAGAAGGACATGATTTGACTTAATTATAATGCTCAAAAATGAGAAAACAGAATAGATTATAACTTATTAACATCATTTCATCTGTACAATATGAGAAAATTGTTTGTTTGGTGTTTATTGCCGCTTTCAACACTTTTTATACGCCCGTTTTTACCTGCGGCGTACGGATGAGTTCGATAACTAGCCATATCGCTTTAGTTAATCGAGAGTTATCTCCCTTTAATTATAGAAATTACCCAAAATTGGTCTTGTCAGCTCAATAACTTTAGAAGCCTTTGTCCAATCATCACCAAATTTAGTCAGAATTTGTATTGGCATAATATCTCGGACAAGTTCGATGACTAGCCATATCGCTTTAGTCAATCAAGAGTTATCGCCTTTTAATTAAAGAAATTACCTAAAATTGGGATTGTCAGCTCAATAACTTTAAAAGCCTTTGTCCAATCTTAACCAAATTTATTCAGAATGTGTATTGGCATAATATCTCGAACAAGTTCGATAACTAGGCATATTGCTTTAGTCAATCGAGAGTTATCGCCCTTTAATTATAGAAATTACCTAAAATTGGTCTTGTCAGCTCAATAACTTAAGAAGCCTTTGTCTCATCACCAAATTTGGTCAGAATATGTATTGGCATAATATCTTGGACAAGTTCGATAACTTACCACGTTATCTTAGTCACTACGCACTTATGTCCCTCAAAATGGTCAAAACTGTACTAACCGTGTCTGCTCTCTAAATTTGCCTGATGTACAACCAATTATCACTATACTTAATTGGTCTCAAAAAAACAGGACGGGCATATTTTGTGACATTTGGCGCTCTTGTTCATTTATATCACGGCATTTCCTTAGTAATTAACTTTGAAGTAACCACTCAGCACTACTACTGGTCTGTTTATTCTGACACCAGCCATTAAGTTGTTATGCTATCCCCGCAACCCTAAGCGCCAAGGAGGGCAGCCATTACTACCATTTTTAAAATCTTTGGTATGACCTGACCAAGGATCAAACCTGTGACCTCTTGCACCCGAGGTGGACGCTCTACCACTACACCACTGAGGCGGTTTATATGAAAAAATAACTTAAAGTGCAAAATAAGAAATCTATTGGGGGAAAAAAACAAAAAAACGGGTGGGATATGAGTATTTTCTTGGAAAGCTACTTGATATCCCGGAACATGATGCCACATGCTGGGAGAGGGGAAACTACCTATCTTATCTGGAATTCTCAGGTTTTTAACACTTTCCCTCATACGACAATTCTGCAGCAGACAACTTTGAACGTATTTTGTCAAATCATAGAAAATCTTGATAATTGAATGGATAACCTATGACTAAAAGTGGAAAACATTGTGGCAAAAGGAGAAATTGCACGTTTTGTGCAATTTCTTCTTTTGTCAGTATGTTTTCAAAAAGCCGTCTGCTGCAGAGGCGTCCAAAAGCGTTTATATGAGGTAAAGGGTTAATAGAATGACAAATGGAAATTTGATAAAATATGATACATCATTTCAGAAATATGTAAGGAAAGCTGATTTATTATACGCCTCCAATCAAAACCTGAATTACACTTTATTTATTTGTTTATTGAAAAATATTATTAGGTTATTAGCATGTGATTTGATTTTGGGATTTTACAGTATTATTTTGAATAGAATTTAACCCTTTCCCACAAACAACAACTCGGCAGCAGACGTTGTTGAAAAGGTCCAGCCAAAATTATGAAAAATCTCTATAAGAAAGAGCTTAATTATTGGAAAGAGTTCAAAACATTGTGGGAAATGGAGAAATTGCTCTTCAGGCTTAATTGCTCAAAAGTCGTCTGCTACATAGGGGTCAAAATGGCCTACATGTTGGAAAGGGTTGAGTTTTGCTTAATTGCTCAAAAGTCGTCTGCTACATAGGGGTCAAAATGGCCTACATGTTGGAAAGGGTTGAGTTTTGCTTAATTGCTCAAAAGTCGTCTGCTACATAGGGGTCAAAATGGCCTACATGTTGGAAAGGGTTGAGTTTTGCTTAATTGCTCAAAAGTCGTCTGCTACATAGGGGTCAAAATGGCCTACATGTTGGAAAGGGTTGAGTTTTGCTTAATTGCTCAAAAGTCGTCTGCTACATAGGGGTCAAAATGGCCTACATGTTGGAAAGGGTTGAGTTTTGCTTAATTGCTCAAAAGTCGTCTGCTACATAGGGGTCAAAATGGCCTACATGTTGGAAAGGGTTGAGTTTTGCTTAATTGCTCAAAAGTCGTCTGCTACATAGGGGTCAAAATGGCCTACATGTTGGAAAGGGTTGAGTTTTGCTTAATTGCTCAAAAGTCGTCTGCTACATAGGGGTCAAAATGGCCTACATGTTGGAAAGGGTTGAGTTTTGCTTAATTGCTCAAAAGTCGTCTGCTACATAGGGGTCAAAATGGCCTACATGTTGGAAAGGGTTGAGTTTTTTTCTTAATTGCTCAAAAGTCGTCTGCTTCATAGGGGTCAAAATGGCCTACATGTTGGAAAGGGTTGAGTTTTTTTCTTAATTGCTCAAAAGTCGTCTGCTTCATAGGGGTCAAAATGGCCTACATGTTGGAAAGGGTTGAGTTTTTTTCTTAATTGCTCAAAAGTCGTCTGCTTCATAGGGGTCAAAATGGCCTACATGTTGGAAAGGGTTGAGTTTTTTTCTTAATTGCTCAAAAGTCGTCTGCTTCATAGGGGTCAAAATGGCCTACATGTTGGAAAGGGTTGAGTTTTTTTCTTAATTGCTCAAAAGTCGTCTGCTTCATAGGGGTCAAAATGGCCTACATGTTGGAAAGGGTTGAGTTTTTTTCTTAATTGCTCAAAAGTCGTCTGCTTCATAGGGGTCAAAATGGCCTACATGTTGGAAAGGGTTGAGTTTTTTTCTTAATTGCTCAAAAGTCGTCTGCTACATAGCGGTTAAAATGGCCTACATGTTGGAAAGGGTTGAGTTTTTTTCTTAATTGCTCAAAAGTCGTCTGCTTCATAGGGGTCAAAATGGCCTACATGTTGGAAAGGGTTGAGTTTTTTTCTTAATTGCTCAAAAGTCGTCTGCTTCATAGGGGTCAAAATGGCCTACATGTTGGAAAGGGTTGAGTTTTTTTCTTAATTGCTCAAAAGTCGTCTGCTTCATAGGGGTCAAAATGGCCTACATGTTGGAAAGGGTTGAGTTTTGCTTAATTGCTCAAAAGTCATCTGCTTCATAGGGGTCAAAATGGCCTACATGTTGGAAAGGGTTGAGTTTTTTTCTTAATTGCTCAAAAGTCGTCTGCTTCATAGGGGTCAAAATGGCCTACATGTTGGAAAGGGTTGAGTTTTTTTCTTAATTGCTCAAAAGTCGTCTGCTTCATAGGGGTCAAAATGGCCTACATGTTGGAAAGGGTTGAGTTTTTTTCTTAATTGCTCAAAAGTCGTCTGCTTCATAGGGGTCAAAATGGCCTACATGTTGGAAAGTGTTGAGTTTTTTTCTTAATTGCTCAAAAGTCGTCTGCTTCATAGGGGTCAAAATGGCCTACATGTTGGAAAGGGTTGAGTTTTTTTCTTAATTGCTCAAAAGTCGTCTGCTACATAGCGGTTAAAATGGCCTACATGTTGGAAAGGGTTGAGTTTTTTTCTTAATTGCTCAAAAGTCGTCTGCTTCATAGGGGTCAAAATGGCCTACATGTTGGAAAGGGTTGAGTTTTTTTCTTAATTGCTCAAAAGTCGTCTGCTTCATAGGGGTCAAAATGGCCTACATGTTGGAAAGGGTTGAGTTTTTTTCTTAATTGCTCAAAAGTCGTCTGCTTCATAGGGGTCAAAATGGCCTACATGTTGGAAAGGGTTGAGTTTTGCTTAATTGCTCAAAAGTCATCTGCTTCATAGGGGTCAAAATGGCCTAAATGTTGGGACCTGCATGGTGTTGAATTTTGCCTCATTCATCCATTCAAATTTATATACATATTAGAAGATATAATTAACTGTTTTAACGAGAGTGCCATTGAAACAGCATAACTTGTTAGTTGAGCATAAACATTAATCAATAAATCAATTGATTTGACTTATTTTGCTGTCCATTAAAAAACGCAGAGATTAATATAAGAAATTAGCTCAAAAAACATAATACTTTAAATAAGTTTGTTCAATTATCAATCTATCAATCAGCCATTGAATCAGTCAATCATTTGATGTTTTATGGAGCTATCAAAGAGATTGTTTCTTCATCGTTTTAACTCAATCACTGAGATGTAAATGAGAAATCGGGCAGAAAATCCTTGTTATGGAGTGTGTTACACAGAAGGTAAACACTTTCCATAATATTATATAACAAGTCTGCAGTAGATGATTCGGAAAACATCTAGGTAAACCTCGGGAAATCTCTATGAATAGAAATATATATAATTCATGCATATGGTTGAAATCATTGTGGCAAAAGTTGTGGGCTGCATTATGTGTCAACATGTGCATTGTGAAGTGGGAAAGGGTTAAATGAGAAATTGTTATGGCGTTGATTTACAATGTAAGGTTAAAACCCCAGGTTGTAATGAAAATTATGGAAAAAAAAGATGATAATGTGACACCTCCGATATTGAAACTATCATCACCGTTGGAAATATCACTTAACCATCAACCCTTTCCTGCATACAATCAATCTGCGGCAGACGATTGTGATTAAAACTGTTGGGCTGTCTCTCAAAATGAAAAAATACATAGCATATAATTATTGAAAAGTCACTAGTTGAAAACATTGTGGGTGTCGGAAGTAATTGCTCTTAAAAAGCAGTTTTTCTTTTTGCATAAATGGTTTTAAAAGTCTTCAGTTGCATATGCAGGAAAATGTTTCTGCATGTAGGGAGAGGTTAAATTTAACAAGCCTTTTGTGAAAAAAACATTTAACTGAAAATGATTTGTTTTAGTTATAACCCACAGTAAATACAACATTCTGAAATAAAAGTTTCTTTTTCTATTGCATTCTTAAAAACATAATGAGAACAGGATAATTTCCTGCTCAACACCAGCAATTTTTCTTTTCCCCACAAGTTCTCATTGAAGTTGTCTGCTGTAGAAATGTCAAAAGTTGTCAGCTTCTAAGTACAAGGAAAAAGATTAATGTTTCAATTGAAACATGATGCTATTCCATTACACTCATGATCTAGTCATTAACCATTTACCACTCATTCCCACATTCATCCAATCTGCAGCAGACGGCTTTGAGAACATTTATTCAATATCTCGAAAATCTCTAGAAATGAAGGTTACATATAATACTTAATAAAAAAAAAAGTTGAAAACATTGTGGCAAAAGGAGTTGTCATAATGGTTTCAAAAGTCATCTGATAAATATAGAGCCTGGTCAGACGGCATGTATGCGACAGCTTGCCTCACTCTATTCTTGTTTAGCAGACTTCGCAGCCGTTGTCCTGGCTGATTGCAAAATAATTTTGAGGTGAGGTAATTTAAAAAAACACATTTTGGGGTAAAAAAAGAGAGCCAATATATTTTCAACAATATTGTCAAAATCTTTCGTAGAATTTGTTCTTTTTAGATATTACTCATTTTGGTTCAGGCATTTTCAAACCAGAAGACTCCTGATAACATCATATCGAGTAAACTGTAAAGTGTTACCTGAAAGATCGATGATCAATTGATTTTTAAAAAGATAATAAAACATCACACTTTCTAATTAGGCCATGTAACATAATTAGTATTGATGCGATTCTGCTTCAGAGCTCCGGATAAGGCGAGAAGTTTACTTCTAAAAATCTTTATATCTCGATACAGAATCTTTGTTATATGGTTAACTCAAAAAATCATCCTCACAGATAGGATAATTATAATAAGTACCTTCAACATTGGGTCAAGATGTAAATAGACCCTTTCCCACATACAACAAGCATGCAGCAGACTACACTACAAGTCTTGTTGTGCTTTGAAAACATATTTGCAAATATGTGAACAATTCTCCATAAATGAGTGTTATAAATATTTAATAAAGAAAGTTAAATTGTTGGAAAGAGTTAAAGAACTAAGTGGCAAAAGGAGTAAATGTTTATTATGAGCAACTCTTTCCTTTTGCCACAACATTTTTTATGTTTTTCCTCCTTACCCGAGTCTCGGATCATGTGTGGAGACAACATCATCTCAATTATGATCAACATCATCTGCTGTAGTGTTTCCTTATCATGCTATCTCATCTGCTTTAGATGCAACGAGTCACGAGTCACGATGGCAAGGTCAGGTTTATTACAACGGCTATCAATCAGGGTGTCCAGAAGTTGAACCTCGGCTTCTCATCTAACTCGTTGGTTTGCCACTTTATGAAATTAACTTTTATTCACATACAACAAATCTACAGCAGACAACTTTGAAAATATCTAGGCAATAAAAACATTTAAAATCTATTATAAATAAGTACGTAAAAAAGTTCGAAACATTGTTGAAAAAACAGAAATTGCTTGTTTCGAGAAATTCATCCTTATGTCACAATGTTTTCAAAAGTTAACTTTTGCAGAGGGAGCTGGCAAAATGTGTCTGCATGTGGGAAATAGTTTAGCTAAAGTAGAAAACTAATTAAAGGATTATTAGGATGTTGTTGACGAGCCTCAGTAATATTGTAAGCAGATTTTATGACATCCTGTCTTAGAGGAAGTAACAAAATCTTAATTGGTGATGGATAATGTCACATACATATATATATATATATAAAAGGACATATCTACCTGAAAGTAGCTGCATGCTTTGGTACGGTATTTTATGCCGCTTTCAACAATTTTACAGTTATATCACAGTGTTATCTGGATAAGTTACCAGGATTACTGGTCCATTTATGCTGATGCCAGTGAGTCTGTGAGTTGTCATGCAAACCCCACTATCCTGACTGCCTAGGAAGGAAAGCCATTAGTTCCACTTTTTCAAGCCTTTGGTATGACCTGGCCAGGGAATGATCCTGCAACCTCCTGCACGGAGGCAAGCGCTCTACCCCTTCACCACCAAGGCGGTCAAAAAAAGCTGCGCTTGTGGCCATACAAACAAATTTATATGAGCATTGGAATTAAAAAATAGTTCCATGTTGGTGTAGCCTGCCTTTGAAGAGGGTTTCTAATTGTCGAGTGTTGAGTAAGAAATGTTGAGTGTCAAGTAAGAATGGTTGAGTGTCGAGTAAGAATGGTCGAGTGTCGAGTAAGAAATGTTGAGTGTCGAGTAAGAATGGTCAAGTAAGAAAGGTCGAGTGTTGAGTAAGAATGGTCGAGTGTCAAGTAAGAATGGTCAAGTAAGAAAGGTTGAGTGTCGAGTAAGAAAGGTCGAGTGTAGAGTAAGAAAGGTCGAGTGTTGAGTAAGAATGGTTGAGTGTTGAGTAAGAATGGTCGAGTAAGAAAGGTCGAGTGTCAAGTAAGAATGGTCGAGTGTCAAGTAAGAAAGGTCGAGTGTTGAGTAAGAATGGTCGAGTGTCGAGTAACACTCAACCTTTCTTACTCGACACACGACCCTCAACCAAAAGTGACACACGCCTTTGAAGGGTTAAAGAGTTATTGTGGTTATATTATGAATTCATAAAGACTATAATAATTGTACCAATTCTGGGAAAAGATTCATATTACAGAAGAACTAATAATCCTTTAATAGCGAACGGATTATGTTCCATGCCATTCAAATATGAATCTAGAGAGAATTCATCCATTCCAGTTCATCATTTACACCTTGTCCAGGGATGGCCTGATACATTTATTTTGATTTGCGAGAAGTATGCAATGAATATGAATTGGATAGAGTTGAAAATATCCTGGCAAAAAGAGAAATTGATAATAATGAGCAATTTCATCGTTTGCCACAATGTTATTAACTTTATTCTATAATAACACTTTCAATTTTAGAGATTTATGGTATATATCGAGGGCTTGGCGTGAAACAGTTGGCTTAGGGTAAATTTTGACCCCTTTGTAAACAATGCAAATTTAGGTGCCAAAATTTTGCTTAAAACGAGCAATGGCACCTAAATATCCATTGTTTACCAAGAAAAATGATTAAACTTTTATAAAGACTTTATGGCGAGGGAATTAACCTTGGTAAAAAAATACCAATTTTAGTTAAATTGTTTCACGCCAAGCCCTCGATATATGTCTTGCTGGTTTCAAAGTCGTCTGCTGCAGATTTGTTGTGTACGGGAAAGGGTTAAAGGTCGGTACGCTTCTATCATGATGGGAGATCATTTCAAAATGATGGACCCTGAACACAAAAGAAGACAATAAATCCTGAATACAGGATGTAATATACTCGGAATCAAAATGCTGAACAATGCATGAGCTCACCTTTGGGAAATACAAAGGACTAATATCGGAACCATTATTAATTACTAACTGCTCCAATCTCTACAAACTGGTATTACAATATGTTTGACCCTTTCCTTCATTCAACAAATCGGCAGTAGACAAATTTAGGGAATAATTTGGTAAATCCTAATAAATGAAAGATAATTGATTGAATTGAGTTGAAAATATTGTGTCAAAAGGTGAAATTGCTCATTACGAGCAATTTCACTTTTTGACACATTTGTTTTCAAAAGTTGTCTGCTGCAGATGCATCAATATGCCTCTGCAAGTGGGAAAAAAAGTTGATTACTAACTCTTCGAATCTCTACAATATAATATTACAATATCTTTAATATGAAATAACTTATACCCCTAGGCAAAAATGCAATCCTTTTAGTAAAGAGAACTTTGAGGCCTGGATATTGAAGAGTAAACCGGTCTTTGTCAAACAGTATTTGTGTCGTCGAGATCCCCTCTCCGTCTGTCTGACTGTCTGTCCGTCACTCTTTTACTTTGTGGCATTGTTGACAACTGTAAAAAGAGTAAACAGGTTTCTTGGTCAAACATTATTTGTGTCGCCTGTCTTAAACTTGACGGGAGACACTTCCGTCCGTCTGTCCATCACTGGTTTATTTACGGACATATTGACAATTTAAAGATCCTTTCCCACACTAAGACCCGCCTCGGCAGCAGACAGCTTTTAAAATCAATGTGACAAAAGAAGAAAATGCTCAAAACGATACCCAGTTGCAGCAGTTAAGTGCCCTTTGGCACATTTCCTAGCCGAGTACTGGTGTGTTTACAAATAAGTGAACTGTCACCATGATATATCTGAAATAATGCAAAAAAACGGCCATAAATCATATTTAACCCTTTCCAACATACGACAATTCTGCAGCTTTGAACATATTTTGTCAAAACATAAAAAATCTCCATAACAACAACCTATGACTAAAAGTGGAAAAAACTTTGTGGCAAAAGGAGAAATTGCTTGTTTTGAGCAATTTCTTCGTTTGTCACTATGTTTTCAAAAAGCCGTCAGAGGCGTCGGAAAGCTTCTCCATGAGGGAACGGGTTAAAAAATATAAAAATGACTCCCATGTACTTATGACAAATATTTTGTAATTCCAGGGCCAGGAATATACGGAATCGTTCTTACTGGAATATCAGAGAGAAGATGGGGGAGAATGGAGAAGATTCAGACATAAAGGTGGACAAGAGGTAAGTACACACTTAGTTCTATTAACTCTACACAATATGTCAAAAAATGTTTGAATATTTGACCAATTGAACAGATTGAGAAAGTCACCGTGACAAGCGTCATTCATCTTTCACCAATGAGCTAACAGTCTAGGTGGAAAAGCAGCCAGTTCCTTCGAAAGAATGTTGTGTGGAGTACTGGTGTGAGAAAGCAAGGAAACACATGGGTAGGTGAACTGACTGCCATGATATGACTGATTTCTTTTTGAAAATGGCGTTAAACCATAATAAATCAAATCAAATGGAGAAATTGCTCACAACGAGCAATTTTCCTTTTTGCATAAATGTTTTCAACTAGATTTAATGTTAGCTTTTTCAATTAAGGAAAAGAGTTGTCTCTATAAAAGGATTCAAAAGTTGTCTGAATATTTGACCAATTTAACATTATAACATGAAACTTGTTATCAAAGCTAATGACAAAAAAAAAGTCAAAGAGAGGTAATTCATTTAACTTTATCTCTAGATTACCTCCCTTGGCAGAGGCAAAAATTTCAAGTTATCTACCTAGAACAAGACTAATGAACATCAAATTATGATACCATCCTTTATCATGCTTTTTTTACCTTTGAATAAAACCATGGCTAATGTACGTGATTTTAATGACAATTTATTTGATTGTCTCTCCAAAGTATTTAAATATTATTGTTGTAGACCATTATATATCATCATTTAAAAAGCATAATTTGATTTTACAATTTTATTCTAGAGGTTTTAATTTGTCATTTAATTTCAGCAGGTTAAGGGTTAAATTGGCTTATCAGCCCTGCAACACATAACAATTTGTTGATATCTGAGAAATATCAAGTGGTTTAGTCTGGGTAGAGTCAGTTATACAATAATTAGCAGGCATTCCTCAGTGGGGATGTAAAACAATAGACTCGTAGCATATTCTGTAAGATAGTATTGTTTATATTCAAAATAACAAGAGAATTCGAGGGGCAGTAGAAAAGGGGTTCTGTAATGTTTTTAGCTCGACTATTCGAAGAATATGAGAGCTTTACTACTCGCCCCGGCGTCGGCGTCGGCGTCTCCGTCGGCGTCCGGTTAAAGTTTTAGGGCAAGTTGGCATTTTCATTCATAAGTATTTGTGCTATAGCTTTCATATTTGGAATATAGTTACACCTTTAAGCTTTCTTCACATTGAATACTGAAGATGCTGAGTGTGACCTTCTTTTTGGGGTAAAAAACATGATTTTGGGAGGTTAAAGTTTTAGGGCAAGTTGGGATTTTCATTTTTTTTTTAATTTTTCTCAATAAGTACTTGTGTTAGGGCCTTCATATTTGGAATATAATTACATACGATACCTTTCCTCATATTTTATGCTGTAAATGCTGATTTCAACTTTCTTTTTGAGGTAAAACACATGACTTTGGGTGGTTAAAGTTTTAGGGCAAGTTGGGATTTTCATTTAATTTTTTAAACTTTTCTCAATAAGCACTTGTGTTTTAGGGCTTTCATATTTGGAATTTAATTACATAAAATACCTTTCCTCATATTGTTAGCTGAAGATGCTGATTTGACTTTCTTTTTGAGGTAAAAAACCATGATTTTGGGTGGTTAAAGTTTTAGGGCAAGTTGGGATTTTCATTTTTTTTTTTAAATTTCTCAATAAGCACTTGTGTTAGGGCCTTCATATTTGGAATATAATTACATATAATACTTTTTCTCATATTGTATGCTGAAGATGCTGATTTTGACTTTCTTTTTGATGTAAAAAACATGAATTTAATTACATAAAATACCTTTCCTCATATTGTTAGCTGAAGATGCTGATTTGACTTTCTTTTTGAGGTAAAAAACCATTATTTTGGGTGGTTAAAGTTTTAGGGCAAGTTGGGATTTTCATTTAATTTTTTAATTTTTCTCAATATGCACTTGTGTTAGGGCTATCATATTTGGAATTTAATTACATATAATACCTTTCCTCATATTGTTAACTGAAGATGCTGATTTGACTTTCTTTTTGAGGTAAAAGACATGATTTTGGGTGGTTAAAGTTTTAGGGCAAGTTGGGATTTTCATTTAATTATTTAATTTTTCTCAATAAGTACTTGTGTTAGGGCTTTCATATTTGGAATATAATTACATATTATTCCTTTTTTCACATTGTATGTTGAAGATAATGGAGAGTGACCTTCTTTTTGGGGTAAAAAACATTATTTTGGTTGATTTTGAGAATTTGAGATGAATTCATTATTTTTGGTTACATTAATTTTTAATTATGATCATTCATTTATCAAATATAGTTCTTCACCATTTCAAACGGGATTTGGTGTCAAACATTTGGAAAACCTTTTTTTAAGGTTTTGCTATTTTTGGACTCAGTCAGTTTTAACATTTGCGTTTAGCTCAACGTTAAAGTTTTGAATTTAGCTCGACTAGTCGAAGAAAAATGGAACTTTACTACTCGCCCCAGTGTCGGTGTCCGGTTAATGTTTTAGAGCAAGCTGGCATTTTCATTTATAATTCTAATACCCTTCATTCAAATCAGTCTTCATACTTCACACATTTGTTAAGGACCATCACACAATTAGATTACATAACTCCATTGTATCCTAAATATGGAGTTATGGCCCTTGATTGACTTAGGAAATTTGATTTTTAAATTATATATATTTAAATGTATGTATCTATTCAGTTGCTTTTACATATAGAGTATATAGGATTTAATAGTACTTAAAGGCTATATACGGAAATAGTGCTTAAGTGAATAAGCGTTGTAAAGTCGAGCGCGCTGTCCTCCGACAGCTCTTGTTTCCTTGAATTATATGTTAGTCGTCACTGTTTGAAGCCGAGCCCCGGTAGTTCAGTCGGTAGCTAAACCCCAATCAATCAATCACTGTTTGAAACAACTGATATTTAAGCATGACCCATTCCCATATCTTTTGAGTCAATTTGCGATTAACCCTTTCCCTCATATAGACGCTTTCTGATGCCTCTGCAGCAGACAGTTTTTTGAAAATATAATGACAAAAGAAGAAATTGCTCAAAACTTTTAGTCATAGGTTATCCATTTAATTATAGATATTTTCTATTATTTGACAAAATATGTTCAAAGTCGTCTGCTGCAGAATTGGCGTATGAGAGAAAGGGTTAATTTTGAAAACAGAGTGACAACAGGAGCCGTTTCTCATTATAAGCATTTTCTCTTCTTGCCACAAGGTTATATTTTGTTTGGCAGGTTCAATTATTACTAAGAATCAAGTTACATATAAGATAGCAGTGTTTTATTGTTAACAAAAGACCTCCGCTGCAAAGCGTTAAATGCATCTGCATGTGGGGAAAGTTTGAAGGTTAGATCTGAACAATAAAGGAAATCAGCTGGGACGAGATATGCCATGAAAGTTAACCCTTTCCCTCATATAGACGCTTTTTGACGCCTCTGCAGCAGATAGCATTTTGAAAACATAGGGACAAAAGAAGAAATTGCTCGAAACGAGCAATTTCTCCTTTTGCCACAATATTTTCGACATTTGGTCATAGGTTATCCATTCAATTAAAGAGATTTTGCATTTTTTGACATAATATGTTTAAAGTCGTCTGCTGCAGAATTGTCGTATGAGGGAAAGGGTTAAGGTTTTTTCATGTGTTTTTTTTTTGGCAGACTGATATTCACTTGGGGAAAATTTGGACTGTAGAAAATTGACTGTAATTGTTTTTGAGGGCATGTCGGGATACAGTTGGAAGTGAAATGTTTCCTTTGATTACTCTTGGCTTGCTATAATGATTGAATTCTGAATGAACAAGATGATTCGACTCTTGGCTCGTGGTAACGCAAGCATTTTGAATACTTGAATCATTGTTTATGGGCATGAAAAACTTATGTTGTGGGTACTCAAAAGTGTATCATCTTGATATGACTCGTCCAATGAGCACATTCACCAAACAATAAGATTAGTTATTAAAGACATGATTATTGCAAGTAAAAGAGCACTAATCTCATCCCTATCTTCAACTTGAATTGGCAATAAAATCCACGTGATGGCATGGTTGAAATCATAGCATGCAAATCATGATGGATGGTTTTTTCGGTATTTTCTTTTTTTCTTAACATGGGAAGTACAATATACAGGAGAGCAAATTTTAACCCTTTACCTTACTACATGAAACAATTATGATTCTATATAGAAATGTTGCATACCCCATAACCCCCACCCCCCAGCACCAGAAGTGGAGGGTTTGATCCCCAGTCAAAAGAGTTTTGAAATGTGGCTTCCCTCCTAGGCCCTTAGGATTGTGGGGATAGCATTACAACTCTGATGCATCATTGTGTCACCCTGCATAGCATTGTAGGCACTTGGGGATTACTTTGTTTTTTGTCCGGAGTCTGGCCGTCCGTCACACTTTTTCGTCATACTTTCAATGAGCAGGTTGATGGGTTGGCGTGAAATGGTTGTAACTAAAAACCTGGCACCTAAATTTCCATTGTTTACCAAGAAAAATTATTTAACGCTTACAAAGACTTTATCGAGGTGATTAACCTTCATAAAAAAATACCAATTTTAGTTACAACTGTTTCACGCCAAGCCCTTGAGGTGCAGGTGACACACGTGCTCAGCGGAGCTCTCCATTCTAGTTTTAGATAATAACAGTACATGTAGTACTGGTTAATTACCCAGGAAAAGCTGTGATATTACTGTGCAAAGTACCATTCAATAATCAAATAAACCATTGGCTAGTTCCATCTTTCAAACCCGATATGAACCCTGAAGCCAGATGCCCTCAGTTCAACAAACCTGATTGATATTCAAATCATTCTTTGAGTAATAAAAAAGGAAATGAGATTATATTTTTTTAACAGATTCATGGAGATCGCATCAAGATAAGAATTGATATACGATGTATCAAATTATGAATTTTCATTCCCCCAAACTGTCTGATTCTGGTGCAATAAAAGTTTTGTTGGCCGGCGGGCATAAGATATCTGCAAGACGGGTATGAAAGGCCTATACATCTGTTAATAGATTGGTATCATTTGGTGGTAGATTGATAATCTCCTGGCTGCATTTCTGAATTCACACTATTCTTTCACTCCCTTATATTTATTGGGCCGGAATCTTTCCAGCTATAACTCTTACCTAAATACAGATGCTATCTAATGCCTCCACAGCAGAAGACATTTAACTCATGTGGCAAAAGGAGAAATAACTCATAATGAGCAAGAAGGCCCCTTTTTCCACAATGTTTTCAACTGTATTCAACATTTATATTTTCATTTATGGAGATATTCACTATGTTTGCCAAGATGTTTTCAAAGTCTATGCTGCTGATTTGTTGTCTGTGGGGAAGGGTTGATGTTGTCCAGTTCTCTAAAGGTTCATTCTTGCAATAACTTGCATGTGACAGCAGATTGACTATTATCTTGTAACGGGAAGATAGGAAAGAAGATATTGATTGTTTTAGCAATTACTGAGTGCAGACAAGTTTTAACAGGGACAGCAGATCAATTCTGAAAGTATTAGAGGAAAAGGAGAAATAATTGCTAAATATATGCCATATTTCTCTATTTCCACAATATTATTTCAACTTAAAAACAAAATCATATTTCTGGTATTTGAAATGTTTTCAAAGCAACAGTATAACAAAATAACAATATTATTGGATAAAAAGTATAACACTGGTCTGAAAGAGAAAAGGGTTTAATATCAAATTGACTTGGGTTAACCTCATATCTAAGAATAAAGAATTAATTCATTGAGTTCTTATCATGGTAAAAAGATGCAAAAAATATTTAGGAGCAGATTTCATTCAGTAAAATGAAAGATTGTCTGATAAAAGTTAAAAACCTATCAAGAGATATCAGATAGTATTTCCTGGATGTGTTTACCTTTGTCAGTTAAGGTGTCACTCATTTCTACTTTAGTATTATTTCATGACAGCAATCTTCTCTGGTTCCGCCAAAGCCTTGAGCCCTAAGTTATTCCCACATACAGCAAATCTACAGCAGACGTCTTTAAAAACTTCTGGTTAACAACATGGGAGACCTCTCTAAATGAAAGTGTAAAGTTGAAAACACTGTGGCAAAAGGAGAAATTGCTCATCATGAGCAATTTCCTCTTTTGGCACAATGTTTTCAAAAGTCCTAAGCTTCAGAAGTGTGACAGAAAGCCGCAACATGTGGGATAGGTTTAACTACCATTTTCTTTACCTGTTTGATCCTGTCCACCTTTCAAATGTATTTATCCCAGTTTCAGCAAAAAAGTTTTGTATACTTTCATTAATAGAGATTTACTATATTTTTGTCTAGACATTTCAAAGTAGTATGCTGCGGATTGCATGGTTGTATATGGGAAAGTGTTTTATCTTTTCAAAAATTCAGACAGCCTAAGGATCAAACCAGGAGGGCTAGATATCTTACCACTTGGCCTGGTTGATGAGCAATTTTTATCTACATTCAACTTGAAAAAAGTTTTTTTACTAGCGAATGAATGCCTGTGTGTCTCAAGCTGTTATTCTTTCTGCTTTGTACCTATATTTATTTTACATTGATTGCGTAACAAGCATTCAGCTTGATGTCTGCTTCTCCAGGGCACCTAGCCAGTACTCGCACTGTTTGTGTGAAGAAGTCTTAAACTCTATTCAGTTCTACTTTTAGTTATTGATTATTAAACCCCCTTCGAAGAAGAGGGGGTATAATAGGAGTCACTGTTGGTCGGTCAGCCGGAAGTCATATTATGTCAGGCCTATTTCTTACAAACCACTGGGTGGATTTCAATAAAACTTTACACGAAGCTTCTATACCAAGAGGAGATGTGCATATCCGAAAGGTCTTACAAATGCATGTTGTTTTACTGAGTTATGGCCCTTTTACTTATTAAGTTATGGTATAGGTCAAGGTGCTGTTTTAGGGGTATTTATCATCTTCAGTGATATTTCTAGTTTCCAATATGTTTGCTTAGATGTTTCCAAAGTCATATGCTTCAGACTTGTTGTATGATGTAAAGAGTTAACCCTTTCACTCATATAGACGCTTTCTGACGCCTCTGCAGCAGAGGGCTTTTTGAAAACATAGTGACAAAAGAAGAAATTGCTCAAAACGAGCAATCCTTTTGCCACAATGTTTTCCACTTTTAGTCATTATAGGTTATCCATTCAATTATAGAGATTTTCTATTTTTTGACAAAATATGTTCAAAGACATCTGCAGAATTGTTGTATGAGGGAAAGGGTTTAAAGCAAACAAACTGAATCAGTTCAGACTAAGAATGGATTCCCTGATCAGATATAAGTGTCCATCTTCCCTTTCATTTACAAGGTCAGCCCGGGTAGTGTTGTGTTATTAAGTTTCACTGGGAATGTTGAAGTGTTAGACTTTATTTAGCCAGGTGTTCTATCCTCTCTTCAGAGAACATTTTTGTTAAATTTGTAAATACAGCACTGTTTAAACCCACCATCCACCCTATCTTCAGAAGGGGAAAGCTATCAAAAGATATCGTAGCTAAATAAAACACTTCATGTTTTGTAATATTACTTGGTTGTAGTTTGCAAAAGAAGCAAACCATTGTACCAAAGTTACAGTCACTGTCCGTTTACCCTTTACCAACCTCCTTGGTGGTGTAGTGGTTCAATCCCCGGTTGAGTCTTATCAAAGAAATGGTAGTAATGGCTGCCGTCCTTGGTGCTCAAAGTTGCAGTGTTAGCATTATGAATGACTGCTTGGTATCAGGATCAATGGACCAGTAGTACTGGTAACTTACCGAGGAAATGCCTTGATATAATTGAAAAAAGTTAACAGCGGCTTAACCCTTTCCCTCATACGACAATTCTGCAGCAGACGACTTTAAACATATTTTGTCAAAAAATAAAAAATCTCTATAATTGAATGGATAACCTATGACTAAAAGTGGAAAACATCGTGTCAAAAGGAGAAATTGCACGTTTTGTGCAATTTCTTCTTTTGTCACTATGTTTTCAAAAAGCTGTCTGCTGCAGAGGCGTCAGAAAGCGTCTATATGAGGGAAACGGTTAAAACATCAAACAATCAATTTAACCCTATCCCACTTCAACAAATCTACAGATGGCCACAGAGTTGTGGCAAAAGAGAAATTTGCTATTTACTATCAATGCTGAATTACAGTCCTATATATAGCATGTTCTGGAACTTTAATTTTTTTTACTTTCAAAGGAAAGCATTATAAGACATAGAAAACTATTTGTGCAATTTGAAAGATTACCGAGTGAAATTTGTCTGTATTCCCTGACATTAAAATTGATGACACATTATTAGACATGCTCGAACACAGAGTCATAATTATTCCTATTCTGAACAGTGAAGACACAGGTGAGTTTGTGAATATCAAACTTGAGTCACTAGAAATATCTTGGAATGGCTAAATGCTCATCACAGGATTTCAACCTGGGATATTTGGTTATCCTGTATTTACTGTTAATCCTAATCGCCAATATACCAATTCTGAACAGTGAAGACACAGCCTTATAATCGTGTTTTGATGGAAACTCCTGATTTTAGTATCTTGGTATGACCTGACCGGAGATTAAACCCTGGTCTCCCGCTCTCAAGGCAAACACTATTATCTCTAGACCACAGAGGTGATGCTGCTCAGTTTCATGTCATGAGGACACAACTAACTGAGCATTGGCATCCTGACAGAGCTAGGACTAGATAAGGAGGAGTGAACTGGTCTTTTCCCATCCATATCTCCCTTATGACTCCACTAAAACCTATGTTGTGATATTCAAAAGAATCATCTCACTGAGATGGTTCGTTTGTGTACCCACATTATAGGTTCTGTGGGTCAAATAAGGTTTTCGGGATGTGAAATACTCTAGAGCTCTCGTACTCTAGTACCATTTCCAAAGAACATGCTCACTTGGTCATGTACCGGTTTATGACATAACACATTGTAATTAGAATGTATACTATGTTAGGTTGTCTCTGGAGTCAAAGCATTTTTGAAATTTCTTGCATGTCATGCAGAATTTCTACAGCAGACTTTTAAAGCTTTTGCAATGCATCGACTACATTAATGACATTTGCTAAAAGTAGTTGTTTCATCACAGAATTTTCAATGATGATGATCAAGGTTTAAGCTGCTCCTTTCAGCCGCTAACCCTTTCCCTCATACAACAAATATGCAGCAGACGACTTGAAAACATTGTGGCGAAAGGGGAAATTGCTCAGTTTCTTCTCTTTGCCAAAATGTTTTCAACTCTATTGAACCCTTTCCCGCATACAATAAATCTGCGGCAAATGGAGAATTGCTCATTTTGAGCAATTTCTCTATTTGCCATGATGTTTTCAAAACTTGTCTGCAGCAGAGTTGTCAGAAAGCATCTAGAAGTGGGAAAGGGTTCATAAGTTATTTCTCATTCATAAAGATTTACACTTTTGTGCCAATATGCCAGTAAGTTGTCTGCTGCAGATTTGTATGTGAAACAGGGTTAAGTTGGCAACTGGTACAAAAAGGAAGATCCTTGTTTGATGTCTGAACAAATGACTATAAAAGCATCCAACTGGTACTTGCCTGGATTATCAAGTAAAAGGTTGACTCTGCTGTCAGGGTTCTTGAACCTAGGACCAATGGAGCATTATAAGGCTAGTTCTTACATGTGAGCTACTGTATTGCTACAGGGCCCGTTTTGTGTGACGGGGTTAATATAGATTCATTTCCCATGTTTTCAAAGACAGAAGGATTTCTGTTTATGACAGAAAACAGCACAGTAGACTTTTGTTACAAGACAGAATGTTTGGTCTAACTAAATCAGAGAAATTCCTTGATGTCGGTGAACATCTCAATCCTATTTTACATGTAGACTTTTATTAAAAACCCTTGACTTTATGAATTTCAATCCTTCTTTATATACACATTGACACTTTAAGAAGCAGGTGACTATTGAATATATTGAGGGAAAAGAGGCAACTTCTTCCATTCCCTTAATGACTTTGATCCTATTACAAAATTGCCCTTCCAATTTTCCGGATGTATTAATACTTTTTTCCTTTGATATTTTGAGTTAACTGTGTTGTAATTACTCAATTGAAAGTTCCATAAATAAAAACTGAAATAAAAAGTACTTTCTGCAGAAGTTATACAAAAACTAAATAATGAAAGATTAACTTACAAGAAAAAAATAATGAAAGATTAACTTACAACTGAAAAACTGGAAATATTAAATTTCTCATGTTATTCTAAAAACATTCTGATTAATGGAGAAATTGCCTCTTTTTGATCAATTGATCCGGATTTTTTTTTCAAAACTGTCAGCCAACAACTTTGATGGTTAGTCTAAGCCATAAGTATGATAAATCCCTATGAAAGTACAGATTTATTCAATAAAAATTAAAACATAAAGGAATTTTGAGCAATTTCCTCTTTTCAATGTCCTAAAGTCATCTGCTGCAGTATATAAGCATCAATTTAATGCCAATCTGCTATGAAAAAGGGTTTAATTAATAGCTATGTGAGAGAAAATTCTGTATTTCAAAAGATTTCAACTAGATCCGTCTGTCTAGATTACACACAGATTATGTCAGTTAGTTAAAGTAAAAATATCATAAAAATGTTTATCAGCAGTTTTGTTAGAATTTGATACTGCTTAGTGTTGTTAACATTTTGTTGATACCTTGTCAGACCGATATGTGTTTTAACCCTTTCCCTCATATAGACGCTTTCTGACGCCTCTGCAGCAGACAGCTTTTTAAAAACATAGTGACAAGAGAAGAAATTGCTCAAAACAAGCAATTTCTCCTTTTGCCACAATGTTTTCCACATTGACAAAATATGTTCAAAGTCGTCTGCTGCAGAACTGTCGTATGAGGGAAAGGGTTAAACAGTTGCAACATGCATCTAATCTGCAGCAGACGATTTTGTTAAAATATAGCTAAAAAGATTGAGAATAAATGAAAGAATAATTATTGCTACATTGTGGCCAATTTAGGACTTTTACACTGATACCAAAACAAGCTTTCAGCGCATTTTTTATCCCCCTTGATGTCTGTTTCCTGTAGATACTACCATTACTTGTTTGCCTGAAGTGTGGAATAATCCAGAATGCAGAACCTGCTTGCTCGTCACAGGATTTTACCAAGCCCCCGTAGCTCAGTCGGTAGCGTTGCGGGCTGTCATTATCCAGGGGTTGTGAATCCGACGATTGACAAAAGTCAATGCGACATGCGTCATTCGTCTTCCACCAATGGGCTAAGTCTATGTGGAAAAGCAGCCAGTTACTTGGGAAGATTGTTGTGTGGAGTACTGGTGTGAGAAAACCAGGAAATGCATGTGTAGGTGAACTGGCCGCCATAATAATACTGAGAAATTGTTAAAAATGGGTGTTAAGATGGAGAATAAATGAAAGTATAATTATTGCTACAAGGTGAAACATTGTGGCCAATTTAGGACTGATCGAGTCTTTTACACTGATACCAAAACAAGCTTTCAGCTCATTTTTTATCACCCTTGATGTCTGTTTCCTGTAGACACTGCCAGTACTTGCGCGGTTAGTGTGGAAATATCTTGAATGGCTTGCTCATCACAGGATTTCAACCTGGGATATTTGGTTATCCTGTATTTACTGTTAATCCTAATCGCCACATGTAGACTCGTTTATACTATGATCAAGTTCACCTCTTGCCAGAATGTTTTTTAACCCTTTCCCTCATAATTACGACAATTCTGCAGCAGAAGACTGAACATATTTTGTCAAAAAATAGAAAATCTCTTAAATTTAATTGAATGGATAACCTATGACTATAAGTGGGAAACATTGTGACAAAAGGAGAAATTGCTCGTTTTGAGCAATTTCTTCTTTTGTTACTATGTTTTCCAAAAGCCGTCTCCCGCGGAGGCGTCAGAAAGGGTCTATATGAGGGAAAGGGTTAATAAGTATACACTCATTCCTGGATATATTTTGACAAGACAATGTGTCAAATGGAATATATGAAGTTGCTTTCTTCTAAGGGAAAGTTAAAATTACAATTTTGAGTAAAAATCCTGCCCTATATATTTTCTTAAGAAATAAAATCTTTATTATACAAGTTATCAATCAACATGCAATACAATCCGTCATTTCATCGTTTCATTCATCACATGTGCTTTGAAGCAATATGCCATATCTTAATGTGTGGAAAAAAGGCTAGGTTTGAAAGAAAAAAAACTTGAGTCATGAAAAAACTGAACACATGATAGCGGCGGCCCAAAACGGCTTTTTTTTTTATTCAGTTGCCTATCTAAAATATAAATGGTTTACTTTGTTATTTTATAGCAGTTTAATTATTTCAATTTGACAGAAAAGAGTAGATTCGGAGGCTTGACGGTAGTGTGAGTGACATCTATGTGTAAAACGATATCAAACAGGAATAGGAACCAGCCAATGTAGGGGATTAACGCTTTCCCACATGCAGATGCTTTTTGACGCCTTATGAATAATGAGCAATTTCTCCATCTGCAGCAGACGGCTTTTTGAAAACCTAGTGACAAATGAAGAAATTGCTCAAATCGAGCAATTTCTCCTTTTGCCACAATGTTTTCCACTTTTAGTCATAGGTTATCCAATCAATAATAGAGATTTTCTATATTTTGAAAAAATAGTCGTTTGCTACAAATATATTGTATGGGGGAAATGTTTTAAGCTTATGTTGCATCTGCTTATAGTAGAGACCTATTAGTACAAATGCCAAGATTTGCCAGAGCCTTTATGTTCCGTCTACACAGAGTTTAACCCTGAAAGTGTTAATGGCTAGATTTAACTTTCGTAAAGAAACTAAAAGTGTAGCCCCACTTAAGTTTCACTTTAATACCCTGTTGTATTATAATGGGAATGCATTGAGACCCCTTATTACTAGAGGCAGCTCAAATCTTTCCTACGGAGAACAGAAGAACCTTAAACAAGGCTGTGCAGATGTAGTCTGATCAGACCCCACACTTTAAGTATGGATATTGATGCACTTTTAGCTTGCTATCTCTGGAGGAGAGTTTGAATCAACCTTGAATCCTACCTCACTAGCTTTCGTTGGTTCGCCTGTTTTGGCATGGTGTGACACATAGGGATCACATCTCTGTCAGCTGTCTGTCCGTCCATCTGTCTGTTGGTTTAATATATTGGCACAGTGACACATGCGTTCCTTTGAACCCTCTGTTTGGTTTCAGCTATAAATCTAATATTTTTTGTGTCACAAAAATAAGAAGCCCTTGCTTCAAAATTTGTTATGGAAAAGATTTTCCTACAATATTAGCTCATATTATTTGAGGAATAAAAATTCTTTGTTTTCTATTTCTAGAAATTCGAAGGGAACGTGAACACCTACGTAGAAGAACTGCGTCATGTATTGCCTCCCATAATTGGTAAACGGATTCGTTTCATTCCATACAGCGAGAAATTGAGGACCGTGTGCATGAGAGTTGAGATATATGGATGTAAATGGGAAGGTAAGTAGGTCGATCTATATGATTGTCCATGACCTTCAGAGGATGCAGGTCAAGGTCATGAAAAGAATGCCTGTTTGATTCACAGCAACAGTAACACACTGGGCACAATTTGTATGAGGGTCAAGATGAACGGATGGAGGTCAGATGAATTGATCTCCTGTGACCTTCAAGCACCTTTAGCATAATAATACCTTGGGTCAAGGTCATTAAAAATCATATTGATTCACCAGAAACAGTGAAACATTGTAAAATGTCAATGGAATTGATTGCCTTTGATCTTCATCTTAAGAATAATACCCTGGGTCAAAGTCCTGACAAGGACCTGTTGTAATAATTTGTAGAAGAGATGTCTGCTTTGAAAATACCAGGGAATAAAAACTGTCATTTCTGGAAAGTTAAAAGTTTAATTTAGAGACAGAGAGGACTTTTGTTTAGGTCTGTTCTTTACCACCGGAACATTCACCGTTTACATGATCTGATATTTAACCCTTTCCCTCATATAGAGGCTTTCTGACGCCTCTGCAGCAGACAGCTTTTTGAAAACATAGTGACAAAAGAAGAAATTGCTCAAAACGAGCAATTTCTCCTTTTGCCACAATGTTTTCCACTTTAAGTCGTAGGTTATCAATTCAATTATAGAGATTTTTTTATTTTTTGACAAAATATGTTCAAAGTCAACTGCTGCAAAATTGTCGTATAAGGGAAAGGGTTACCATGCATGATACCACTCAATTAGACAAGATATTCCAGGAAGAAAAGTGTCAAATGATAAGTACTGACATTACCCACACCGCTAACCTGCCACCATTACAGCATTCCAGGGGGGCATTTTTTATGATACAGTGTTTTTTATGAACAACCTAATTACAGCCTATTTAAAACAACGAGTTTCTCTGTATGTGCATCATGCTATCTTTAATTGCTCGGAAAACAAGCTGTAACTGTTTTAACTCTTTCCCACATATAAACCTGAATCTGCAGCAGACGGAATTTGAAAACTCCTTTCCTGATACAGATAACTTCTGACAACAAATGCAAATACATAGCAATAGTCGATATTCACAACAAGGAGCAATTAACCCTTTCCCACTTGCAGACGCATTCCGAAGCATTTGCAGCAGACGTCTTTTGAAAACATAGTGACAAAAGAAGAAATTGCACAGAACGTGCAATTTCTCCTTTTGTCACAATGTTTTCCACTTTTTGTCATAGGTTATCCATTTAATTATAGAGATTTTCTATGTTTTGACAAAATACGTTCAGAGTCGTCTGCTGCAGAATTGTCGTATGAGGGAAAGGGTTAAGTTCTATTTTTCAGCCGTTTGTTATCGAAGAATAGTTTTCTTCCCCCACGTACAAAAAATACACAGCAGATGAATTTAAAAGCACAAAATATGGAAAATATCTGTTGAAAATAACAGTATAATTAATGAAAAGAGTTGAGAACATGGTGGCAAATGAACCAAATGCTATTCTTGACATATTCCCTTTTGCTTCATTGTTTCCAAATGTTTTCTCCTGTAGATGTGACATTTGTGTCTGCATGTGAAACGGGTCAACCATTTTCCTGATACTAATGACGTTTGATACCCTTTCAACAGAAACCTAAGATTTGAATTATTTTATGACTGATAATTTACTCAAAGAACAATTTCTTCTTTTCTCAAAATTAACTAATACTTTTGGGTTTTCAAATTTTACGTTTCTTGCCTCTGATGTTTTAGATAAAACAGTTTTACCATTTATTCAATATAATATCTTAGAATCATTTATTGTATTATATTGAATAAATGGTAAAACTGTTTTTACCCAGATAAATTCAACTTTGTGGCCAAAGGAGAAATGGCACATAATAAAATGTTAAAAGATTTATGGGAACAACCAAAGGGTGAAATGTCTTTGCTTACTGTTTCTCAGCTAGCGTTTGTCTGTGTTAGACATTGATTGGCAATTTACTGCAGAAAATGTTCCTAATTTACCTTTGATAAATGTACCCCTATTCCACCAGGCGTCTTATTCACCCAGCCACAAATTGTTTGTTTATAGTACTCTGACTTTAATTTCCCTGCTTTGTTTATGTTTACTGGTCGTCTGGTTTGTGGTTTGGATATTATTTTTATTCTTGAGAATTTTTATTTTCTTTGAAAATATTACTTTTAACCCTTTCCCTCATACGGCAATTCTGCAGCAGACGACTTTAAACGTATTTGTCAAAAAATAGAAAATCTCCATAATTGAATGGATAACCTATGACAAAAAGTGGAAAACATTGTGGCAAAAGGAGAAATTGCACGTTTTGTGCAATTTCTTCTTTTGTCACTATGTTTTCAAAAAGCTGTCTGCTGCAGAGGCGTCAGAAAGCGTCTATATGAGGGAAAGGGTTAAGCAATCCTCAAACCTTTCCCACATTCAACAATATTTTACAGTTAACAACTTTGATAATTTCTTTGTATCAATGTGGAAAAACCTATAAATGAAAATAAAATAATTGAAAAAGGTTGAGAACATTGTGACAAAAGGAGAAATTGTGCATATGAGCTATTTCTCCTTTTCTCGCATTTTTAGCTTGACTTTTCGAAGAAAAGGCTAGCTATACTACTCGCCTCGGTGTCGGCGTTGGTGTCACAACTTGGTTACGGTTTTTGTACCGATTCCCTTTTTTGTCAAGACCATTACAGATATTGCTTATTCACCATCAACAGACAAGAGTACATAACTCTGGCAAGGTTTTTGTAAGAATTAGGGCCCTTTTTTTACTTAGACTTTTGGTTAATTTTTTTGTACCAATTCACTTTTTTTCAAAACCATTACAGATATGGCTTTGAAACTTACAACACTTTTTTACCAACATTACCTCTAACAACAGACAAGAGTACATAACTCTGTCAAGGGTTTTGTTAGAATTATGGCGGACAGCTTTTGCCACACACTTTCACATTTTACAAATCAAAAGTCTTTAATTTATAGATGATAATTTATAGATGATTTCCCTATTTTAACAGACATGTTTTCAAATTCGTGTGCTGTATGTGGGAAAGGGTTAGTAACCTCAAGTGCACCATCATTTACATGTTCAGTCTGATGTTTGTTTATAAGATTGCACATGCTTTACGGAAATCCTGTGAAAATGGAATTTCTGTATATCAAAAGAATACTTCAAGTGTTTCAGAGATTACATTTTTTTCCTCGACTGTTTTCAATGCAGATGGTGACTGAAAACGTCTTAACCCACTTGCAACATTTTCCCTATTTATGGATGCATTGGTGGCAGGATAAATAATAAATACCTGTAAACATGCAATTCATCCAGGAAACCTAACTTGAATACTGTTGAAAGCAGTGTTTAACCCTTTCCCTCATACGACAATTCTGCAGCAGACGACTTTGAACGTATTTTGTCAGATGGATAACCTGTGACTAAAAGTGGAAAACACGTTCTGTGCAATTTCTTCTTTTGTCACTATGTTTTCAAAACGCCGTCTGCTTTAACCCTTCCCCTCATACGACAATTCTGCAGCAGACGACTTTGAACGTATTTTGTCAAAACATAGAAAATTTCCATAATTGAATGGATAACCTATGACTAAAAGTGGAAAACATTGTGACAAAAGGAGAAATTGCACAAAACGTGCAATTTCTTCTTTTGTCACTATGTTTTCAAAAAGCCGTCTGCTGCAGAGGCGTCAGAAAGCGTCTATATGAGGGAAAGGGTTAACCTCTTCCCACTTGCAACAAATCTGCAGCAGACAACTTTGATAACATCTTAGCACAAATGTGGAAAAATCCTTTAAATGAAAGTATAATTACTAAAATCAGTTGAGCAATTTCTGATTTTGTCACAGTGTTTTCAATAGTCGTCTGCTGCAGAGGCGTCAGAATGCATCTGCATTTGGTAAAGGGGTAAATGTAGGTTAAATTATTGAAGAGCGAAGAAAACAATGTTTTTAAGATGTGAACTTGAATTTTTCTTTTTTTGCCACAATGTTTTCAAAAAATGTCTCATGTAAATGTGGCTTTATGTAGAAAGGGTAACAAATGTCATATAAGGGAAAAAAGTACAGCTTCTGATAGCATCAGCCAGGGATCATGAATAAGTGAACTGCCGCCGTGATATAACTGAAATAATGTTGAAAGCGGCATAAAACCCCAATAAATAGATACTGATGGCATCAGCCTCATACAATATGGCTTGTGAAAATGAAATAACAAGTATAGGGAAATATGATACAAGGGGAACAACTGTTATATTTCAAAACATTCATTTATCTATCCAGTTATATCCCTTAGTTTACTTAAAGCTGTTTGGTGGAGCAATATAAATACTGAACTTTTTTTTTTTGTGAACAGATGCTCCCTTTTAGCAGATGACTACTTTGTATCATTTTGGGAAAAAGAGAGATTACGTAATAAAATGAGCATTTCTTAGAAATAACACCTTCTTCCAAGATGTTTTCAAACAATACTATAAACTCCTTATACAAGTGATATGCTAGCATTGATATTTTATTTCTTTTCCCGATATTTTACTTTCCCACATACAGACGACTTTTGAAAACACTGTGACAAAAGGAGAAAAAACAATCAATTTCTCTTTTTGCCATAATGTTTTCAACTCAGATGTTTTTAAAGTTGTCTGCTGCAGATTTGCTGTTTTTGGGAAAGGGTTAAGTTGTTTTGTTTATTTCAGATGACGTCATATCCTACAGTGTACGACAGGGCGACAGACGGGGTCCAGAGTTAGACCTGTTTGACTTTATGTATGATGGTATCACGCAGGACAATTTTCAGATGGACGGACTGGGTCAGCTGACAGACGGAGAAGTCGGGGAGTCCAACTTTAGACAGGATCATCAGGAGTTAGGAATCAAAGGGTAAGGAGGATAATATCAGGATTTTGGGTGATTATTATACCCCCAGATACATAGTATATGGGGGCTATATAGGAGTCACGCTTGACGGTCGGTCGGTTTGTTTGTCGGTCTGTTGGTCTGTGGACATTTCGTGTGAACACTATTTCTCAGCAACCCTTGGTCAGAATTCAATATAACTTCACAAGAATGATTGATACCAAGCCTAGTTGTGCATATTGTCGGTGTGTTGCACTGGAATTAATACATATGTATATTGTCAGGCACCAGCTGGGGGTATTCATCACCTTCAGTGATATTTCTAGTTTATTAACACTTACCCTCATACCACAATTCTGCAGCAGACGACTTTGAATATATTTTGTCAAAAAATAGAAGATCTCTATAATTGAATGGATAACTTATTACTAAAAGTGGAAGAAATTGCTTGTTTTGAGCAATTTCTTCTTTTGTGACTGTTTTCAAAAAGCTGTCTGCTGCAGAGGTGTCAGAAAGCGTCAATATGTTTTGTATTTCGTTCTTTCAGGTACGAGTGGGTTGGTTGGAAAAACGACTCGGGTGACTTCCATGGACCGCTACAAATCACATTCAAATTCGACTTGGTGCGGAATTTTTCCTCCGTCATTCTGACATGCAATAACTATTACTCCAAAGACGTCAGGGTGTTTAAGAAAGCGTTGGTGTACTTCAGCGTGGGCGGTAACCTTTACCAGAACCAGCCCGTGAAGTACGACTTTAACCAAGACGACGCAATGGAGTACGCCCGTCCAGTGATGATCCATCTCAATCATCATGTCGGAAGATTTGTACGACTGCAGCTTTATTTCGCCGCGAAGTGGATGATGATCAGTGAAGTGGAATTTCAATCGGGTAAAAATACAACTTTTAATCCTTAACCCTTTCCCTCATACGACAATTCGGCAGCAGACGACTTTGAACATATTTTTTGAAATAATGGAAAATCTCTAATTGAATGGATAACCTATGACTAAAAGTAGAAAACATTGTGGCAAAAGGAGAAATTGCTCGTTTTGAGCAATTTCTTTTTTTGTCACTATGTTTTTAAAAAAGCTGTCTGCTGCAGAGGCATCAGAAAGCGTCTATATGACGGAAAGGGTTAAACCACCCTTTCCCTCATACAACAATTCTGCAGCAGACGACTTTGAACATATTTTGTGAAAAAATAGAAAATCTCTAAAATTGAATGGATAACCTGACTAAAAGTGGAAAACATTGTGACAAAAGGAGAAATTGCACGTTTTGTGCAATTTCTTCATTTGTTACTATGTTTTCAAAAAGCTGTCTGCTGTAGAGGTATCAGAAAGTCTCTGTATGTTGAAAAGGATTAACAAATGTTCGTTATTTAGTTTCCAAATGCAGTGGACAGAATTTTGTATACACTTGTCAGTGATAAATGGGTCGAGTCCCGGTAGCTCAGTCGGTAAGGATGCGGGTTGTCAATCCAGGGGTTGTGAGTTTGAATCCCGGATTGACCAACTTTCTTTCCGATGTTTGACAAAAGTCATTGTGACATGTGTCATTCGTCTTCCACCAATGGGCTGAGTCTATGTGGAAAAGCAGCCAGTTGCTTGGGAAGACTGTTGTGTGAGAAAATCAGGAAATGCATGAGTAGGTGAACTGGCCGCAGTGATATAACTGAGAAATTGTTAAAAATGGCGTTAAACCCCAATCAATCAATTGGTGATAAATGAATTTATACAATACTGATATTTATATATTTTATTATATCTAATTTCAGTGCCAGCCACAGGAAACTACACAGAAGAAGTTCCTCCACCCACCCTGAAACCGCCAGGTCATATACCCAACCACAATCGCCCAATCTACCCCCACTATGTGGATGTACCTGCATGTATGTATTTCAGCTTAACCCCCTCCCACATACAAACGAAGTGTGCCACATCCATAGCTGATGACTATTGGAAACAATATCCATCAATGCCTTCAACTCCTTCTAGTTGTTTTACATGTAACGATTTTCCATATTTTTCCCAAGGTGATTTTAAAGTCGTCTTCTAAAAATGGTACTGTTGGTCATTACAACTGACACACATGTGTTGGGATAAATGGACCAATAGTACCGGTAACCTACCCATACTTAATTAATCACCGAGATATAACTGGAAAATTGTTGAAAGTGATGTAAAATACCAAACAATCAAATCCAATCCAAGTAGTCTGCTGCAGATTTGATGTATGTTGGAAATGGTTAAGTAACTAACCAATCTTACAATGTTTTCTTGACATGATAGCTTAGTCCACTTTCAAACTGTTGAATGATAGTATAGTTTTTGTAAATAAAACAACAACATTGTGGCAAAACGGTTCATTGCTCAATTAGGAGCAATTTCTCCTTTTAGCACAGTATTTATACCCCCTTCGAAGAAGAGGGGGTATATAGGAATCACTGTGTCGGGCTGTCGGTCGGAAGCCATATTTTGTCTGGCCTATTTCTTACAAACCATTGGGTGGAATTCAATAACATTTTACATAAAGCTTCTATACCAAGAGAAGATGTACATATCCTAAAGGTCTAACAATTGCATGTTATTTTACAGAGTTATGGCCCTTTTACTTATTAAGTCTGTCGGTCGGTCGGAAGCCATATTTTGTCCGGCCTATTTCTTACAAACCTCTGGGTGGAATTCAATAAAATTTTACATGAAAGGAGATGTGCATATCCTAAAGATCTTACAATTGCATGTTATTTTACAGAGTTATGGCCCTTTTACTTATTAAGTTATGGTGTAGGTCAAGGTGCTGTTTTGGTGTTTTTTTATCATCTTCAGTGATAGTTCTAGTTTCAAAAGCAGTCGGCCAATGGAAAAGGGTTAAAAAAACTTGTGACATCAGAATAATTGGATATCTTTGTTGAATAAAGAGTTCTTAAGATTGTCGGGAAAAAAATGAAACTGCTTGTTTTGAAAAGATATACTTGCTTCAGACACACCAAATTCATTGTGTATGCGTAAAGGGTTTATAACTAACAAATCTTTCCACTTTCTTTGATGGCCGTGTGGTTATCGTGATGGATTTGAGACCAGCTCCGGTCCCCTCCTGTGTCAGTTATGGTGGAGTGTCCTTTAGCACAGCACATTTCCTGGTCTAGTACTAATTTGTCACCCAGGAGTCATGAATACTTAGTGTTCTGTTGCCATGCTATTACTGAAATACTGTTTACCCATTACTTCACATTGCTTTTCAAAGGTCGTCTGCTTTACAATCATCAGACAAACAATTTCAACAATCTAGAAAACTGAAAGAACAATATTGATAAAGAGTTTAAAATATTGAAATAAAAGGTGAAATTGCTTGTATTGAGCAATTTCACCTTTTATTGCAATGTTTTCAAACGTCGTCTGCAACAGCAGGCATCAAATGTCGTCTGTGTATAGTAATGGGTTGAAATGATATTACACTCCAATAACACAGAACAAATCCCATATTTTAAGTAACACATTGATATGATCAAGTCTTTAGCAATGATGAGTATTGGCATAGATCATCATTACTAGTTTAAATAAATACATTTCAAACAAGTATAACCAATTGATGTTTTTAACACGAAATATCTCTCTTTTTATAGCTGAACCCGAGGTTGTACCGGAAAAATCACCAGACAAGAAATCACCAGGCACTGACATTATCGGTATTGTCATTGGCTCCCTGGCAGCCCTGATCACCATTCTCATCGCCATAGTTATCTTCATCATCTTCCGACATCGTATCCAAAAGAACAACAACAACAGACGTACCGTTAAAGCGCCAATGCCAGATCAGCAGAATCACCTGAACATGTCCGAGTTCCGGAACTCGGCGAATGGGAAGATTTTGATGAATGGTAACATGTACAAAGGGATACCAGTCACGGAGATGGATTCGGATAGAGAATGCTGTAGTGGTAGGTTTGAGGGTTTAATACTTTGTTCTTATTGTATAACCCTTTTATCTGATGATTTTGTTTTAACCCTTTCCCGCACACGACAAATCTGCAGCAGACAACTTTGAAATTGTAAACAAAAAAAATCTCTTAATGAAAGTGTAATTATTGAGTAGAGATGAAAACATTGTGGCAAGAATAGAAATCACTTCTTATGGGCAATTTCTACTTTTTGCCAAAATGTTTACAGATCTGTTGCAGATGTGTCTACAAGCGGGAAAGGGGTTTATAGCTGTCTGGTTTTAAAACAGTCAGTACACAATACTCTAGAACTTTTAGACTTGGAATCATAATTTTACATACAGTTGGAAACGGTGTGTTTTGCATTTGCAATGTCAGGGTTAAGTACAGATCGTACTTGCAGACTTTTTTTTGCTTTAGCTGTATGCGCATAATAAACAACGGTATTTCCCATAATCATAGATTCAGTCTTGTGTGATGATAATATATAACAACTTTTACTGCTGTTATCCCTTCCTCTCATACAGACACATTTGTATGTCTCTGTAGAAGACAATCTTTGAAAACGTGACAAAAAGAGACATGAGCAATTTCTCCGTTGCAACCAAGTTTGGGTTCGATCCCCAGTCACGGCACTACGGTCATGGTGGAGTGCCCTTTGGCAAGGCACATTTTCTAGCCTAGTACTGGTTTGTTTACCCAGGGATCATGAATAAGTGAACTGTCGCTATGATATAACTGAAATAATGTTGAAAATGGCGTAAAACCCAATAAAACGTATAAAACGTTGCAACCAAGTTTTGAACTCGATTCAACATTTACAGAATCTTTCATATTTTTGCCTGGATGTTTTCAAATTTTGTTGTTGTATGTGGGAAAGGGATAAAGCTGTGTGCAAACGTTTGGGCTGAAGTATGTTAACTGGTTTTAATTAGATAATAAGCTTTTCATAGTATGTGAGCTTTAATATATATGAGCTTTAGTTCTTAGCTTGAGGAGTGTATTTGTTTTTGTTACTGTTCAGCTTTACATTTTGATCATCTACAGCAGATGACATTTCTAAACAATGTGGTAAAAGGAGAAATTGCTCATAATGAGAAATAGCCCAATTTGCCACAATGTTTTCAACTCTATTCACTCACTTATAACTTTCATTTACGGAGATTTTTCATATATTGGCTAGATGTATTCGAAGTCTTCTGCTGTGGATAATGTGTTTATTGGAAAAGGATGCGGATAAGGTGTTTATTGGAAAGGGATGCGGATAAGGTTTTTATTGGAAAGGGATAATATAGTTTGAATTTCTTCAGTTGAGAAGTAAAGTACAATTCATCATCACCAACCAACTTAACCCTTTCCCTCATACCACAATTCTGCAGCAGACGACTTCGAACATATTTTGTCAAAAAATAGAAATTCTCTATAATTAAATGGATAACCTATGACTAAAAGTGGTAAACATTGTGGCAAAAGGAGAAATTGCTCGTTTTGAGCTATTTCTTCTTTTGTCACTATGTTTTCAAAAAAATTCCGTCTGCTGCAAAGGCATCAGAAAGCGTCTATATGAGGGGAAGGGATAATAAAAATCTCACTTGATTTTACTTGGCGTCCTGAGTTTGATCGCTACTAGGGGCGGTCAAGGTGGAGTACCCTTTGGCGAGTTGCATTTCCTAGCCCCAGTACTGGTTTGTTTATCCAGAGATCATGACTTTGTTTAATATGTTCTGTTGCCTTGAAATAATGTTGAAAATGACATAAAACCCCAATGAAGAAACTTACTTGACGTTCAAAACTTTTAATGGGACACTAAATTATATTTATTATTTAATTATCTTTCAAATTTATAATTTGAATTTCTCTGCTGTGTATGACTGTATAATAATTTTGAGTTGCTAGTTTTTTACAAGTTAAAGAGTTATTATGTGTATACCAATAATTTTAGGTAGAACAGGGATACCAGTTTGTATATCTTTGACTTTCTGAATTTACAGATCGAAATAAAAATATAAGTGGCATGTATAGAGAACCAAAAGATTCAGTAATTGTGAATCGTGGAAGCATTCCCCCAAATTTTGCCGATATCCCAGAATTTCCCCTGCCAGGTACTGTTAATAGATCTGGATAGTTCAGATGCTTGATTAGAATGCAGAACAAGCTTTTAGATGATACATTGTAGATCAGTTGCATTGTGGGGAGGATTAGTTTCCTTTAAATATTTAAACTACAACATGCTTGCTAGTACACAGAATATATAACTAACATTTGTATTAATTCCACCCATTAATGCCTTTTTTTTTTTACTCTTTATGCTTTTCACACAGTCGTGCAGATGCATTTTTATATACCTGCAGCAGATGACTCATAATAAGCAATTTCTCCTTCTGCCACAAAGTTTTAACCCTTTCCCTCATATAGACGCTTTCTGACGCCTCTGCAGCAGACGGCTTTTTGAAAACATAGTGACAAAAGAAGAAATTGCTCAGAACGAGCAATTTCTCCGTTTGTCACAATGTTTTCCATTTTTAGTCATAATCCATTCAATTAAAGAGATTTTCCATTTTTTGACAAAATATGTTTAAAGTCTTCTGCTGCAGAATTGTCGTATGAGGGAAAGTTTTCAACTAGTATTCAATCAGTATACTTTCATTTATATAGATTTACCAAACATTCACCCAGATGTTTTCAAATATATCTGTTGCTGATTTGTCCTATGTGGGAAATGGATTGTGACACAGAAAAGTAGCATCATACAAAATCCCATCCTCGGTACCCAGGCTATTCATAAAATATGTGGCAAATTGGCTAGCAAAACTTCGTAAAGCATGCACCACGCTTTCCTCCGTAACTTAACTAATTTTCGTATCGCATGAGGTTTGTGTCATGCGTCCAATCAAGCGGCTGCATTTCACCTCATAAATTATTCCGGAGTAAGAGACGTTTACAGACCATTTGCCCAGGGTATCATATATTTCATGAATAGCCTGGGTACCGAGGATGACAAAATTCAATCTTCGGTCTTGGCAACTAGTGAAGCAGCAATCACCATCTAATCATGCAAGCATCCTATACATCTGCATGCTCTTTATGAGAATCTACATTTGTTGACATAACCTTCTAACAAGCTTGTGTAAGTTATATGTCTAAGGTGTAGATCTTGATTATACTGTGTGGAATCACAAGCTCATCTTGGTTTACACTACATGTTTTTTGCGAAAGCCAACTTGTACTTTTTTTTCCATGCACATGCTCATCTATTCATGATTGTCATTGATTATTTCAAAACCTTAATTATTTCACTGCCAAATTTCTCAGATTTGATTCTTCCACATTGAAGTTTGGACCACTTGCAAACAATGAAGACTTCAGGAGAGACAGCTAAATCTGCATTGTTTGCATTAGCCTTAACCCTTTTCCTCATACGACAATTCTGCAGCAGACGACTTTGAACGTGTCTCCATAATTGAATGGATAACCTATGACAAAAAGTGGAAAACATTGTGGCAAAAGGAGAAATTGCACGTTCTGTGCAATTTCTTCTTTTGTCACTATGTTTTCAAAAAGCCATCTGCTGTAGATTAGTTAACCCTTTCCCTCATACGACAATTCTGCAGCAGACGACTTTGAACGTATTTAGTCAAAACATAGAAAATCTCCATAATTGAATGGATAACCTATGACAAAAAGTGGAAAACATAGTGACAAAAGGAGAAATTGCACGTTTTGTGCAATTTCTTCTTTTGTCACTATGTTTTCAAAAAGCTGTCTGCTGCAGAGGCGTTAGAAAGCGTCTATATGAGGGAAAGGGTTAATTGCCTTTGGACCGGAAGGATTAAAATGTTAGTGTTGGTGTGATATGGTCATGATCGAGTATGTGTTTATAACTCCATTTTCACAATATATTGCTATGAAAACACACATTCACTTGCCTAAATCTGAAATGGTTGTGGGGGAAAAAGCGGAATTGCTTATTTTGAGCTACTTCTGCTTTTCCTTTCAACTGTGTATCAGAATTATGCTTATAATTTCCAAAACTGTAACATCTGGAAAACTATTGTTTTAATTGTAGACATTGTAGAAAAAGGAAATATTTCTTTTTTTTATGTCTTCTAAAGGAAATAAAGGATATTCGTACAGAGCGGAATATCTGTATTCAATGGCATGTTATCATCATATTTGATATAACAGATTCACAAATTATCTCCCTTGTTTCCAAAATCATCTGATATGTGTACATGTACATTCTATGGTCCTAGATTGTCACTGTAGCATGAATGAAGGATGCTGTTGTTTCTTATTAACCCTTTCCCTCATATAGACGCTTTATGACGCCTCTGCAGCAGACAGCTTTTTTAAAACATAGTGACAAAAGAAGAAATTGCTCAAAACGACACAATGTTTTCCACTTTTAATAATAGGTTATCCATTCAATTAAAGAGATTTTTGTTTTTGACAAAATATGTTCAAAGTCGACTGCTGCAGAATTGTCGTATGAGGGAATGATGATATAAAGTACAGATTAACTGGACTGTTAGCAGTATATAAAATACATTATATTAATAATTACTAAGCATTTCTGTTGATGTTTTGTCAGTTTAACCCAGTATAACGCTTTTCCACAATTCTGCAGCAGACGAGAAAAAGAAATTGACATAATTATGAAAAATCAAGTATAGTTGAAAACATAATGGGAAAAGAAGGAATAGCTCAATATAAGCAATTTTTTCTCTTGTCAAAATGTTTTAAAACGTCCACGTTTGCCGCAAATGCATCAAGATGCATCAGTAAGTGGTGATGCGTTAATTTTCCTGTCAGTAAATTTCTTAACCTTACTGTCATTTACCTGATAATTATCCCTTTCCCACTTACAACAAATCTGCAGCGGATGACTTTGAAAACATAGTGACAAAAACCTGAACATCTCCTTAAAAGATGCAGAATATTGTAACTGTATGTAATCTCAGAATCAATTGCAACTAGTTAGCGCAAAGCCAACGAGATGAATACTATAAAATGGATCTTGAGAATATCAATTAATCACTACTTTAATAAATGTGGATGGATTCTTAATTTATAGTGAGTTAGAAGCAACTGAATTACATGTAGATGGTCATTTTGGATATCTTTAGTGAATTGAAATAAAGAAAATACAAGACATGGGAAATCTCTCATTTTTAGCTCGCCAGTACGAAGTACAGGAGAGCTTATGTGTTACCCCCGGCGTCGGCACCGTCGGCACCGTCGGCGGTGGCGTAGACACCTAGGTTTAAGGTTTGTGTTTAAGGTTTTCATTTGGGTTTTAAGGGTTCATACCTTTAGAAACCATTTGTCATCCATCTACGCACACCACTACACCCGTCCTGACCCTGGGTGAAGGTCAAGGTAATTTCTACTTGGTTCTACTTGGTTCAGTTACAAGGTTTAAGGTTTGCGTTTAACGTTTAACATATCACTCTGCATTCACTATTATGACATTGATTGCTTTCATATTTAGTTTATACATTTAGGAACTATTGGTCATCCATCTACGCACACCACTACACCCGTTCTGACCCAAGGTCAAGGTCATTTCTACTTGGTTCAGTTACAAGGTTTAAGGTTTGCGTTTAACGTTTAACATATCACTCTGCAGTCACTATTATGACATTGATTGCTTTCATATTTAGTTTATACATTTAGGAACTATTGGTCATCCATCTGCGCACACCACTACACCCGTCCTGCACCTGGGTCAAGGTCAAGGTCATTTCTACTTGGTTCAGTTACAAGGTTTAAGGTTTGCGTTTAACGTTTAACATATCACTCTGCATTCACTATTATGACATTGATTGCTTTCATATTTAGTTTATACATTTAGGAACTATTGGTCCATCTACACACCCCACTACACCTGTCCTGACCCTGGGTCAAGGTCAAGTTATATCAGAGTTATTGCCCCTTTTCTGTCAAAAAATATAACTTCACGTCACGTATTCAAATAACTTTTTTTCTACTCAAAGGATTAGATTGAAACTTTTGACAAATGTTTATATCAATGTGTGTGATTGGTTCACAAAAGGGGGATAATCCAAATAATTTTATATCACAGTTATTGCCCCTTTTCTGTCAAAAAATTAAATTTTCAAATAACTTTTTTTCTACCCGAAGGATTGGATTGAAACTTCTGACAAATGTTACTTTTTTTTTTATTCGACGTCTGTCTGTCTATTTTTTTTTTTATCCGGCGTCTGTCTGTCTGTCTGTCCGTCACACTTTTTTCGTCACGTTTTCAAATAACTTTTGTTCTACTCAAAGGATTAGATTGAAACTTCTGACAAATGTTTCTATCAATGTGTGTGATTGGTTCACAAAAGGGAGATAATCCAAATAATTTTATATCAGAGTTATTGGCCCTTTTCTGTCAAAAATTTAAATTTTCAAATAACTTTTTTTCTACTCAAAGGATTGGATTGAAACTTCTGACAAATGTTTATATCAATGTGTATGATGGGTTCACAAAAAGGGGGATAATCCAAATATTTTTATATCAGAGTTATTGGCCCTTTTCTGTCAAAAATTTAATCTACTCAAAGGATTGGATTGAAACTTCTGACAAATGTTTATATCAATGTGTATGATGGGTTCACAAAAGGGGGATAATCCAAATATTTTTATATCAGAGTTATTGCCCCTTTTCTGTCAAATATTCAAATTACTTTTTTTCTGCTCAAAGGATTGGATTGAAACTTCTGACAAATGTTTATATCAATTTTTGTGATGGGTTCCCAAAAGGGGGATAATCCAAATATTTTTTATATCAGAGTTATTGCCCCTTTTCTATCAAAAATTAAAATTTTCTGACAAGGCGCCGGCAGGTGACACACGTGCTCCGGGGAGCACTCCATTCTAGTTGAACTTAGAATTGTTGTCAAAAGTATTGAAAAGGTGTATTATCTTGCAATAGGTGATACTGTGCGACTTTACCTAATACTTTAACTGTTCTGAAGTAGGCCCTGATATACGATGGCCCTGATAGGCGAGCTATATTGTCCTCCGACAACTCTTGTCCTATCATGCACTCAGAATTAGTTTATAATAACCTGCAAAGCCAGTTTGCCAAGGAAATGATATGTGTTTCATATAATTATTTTACTTTTTTTCCGTTTCCAGATGGTCAAGATTATGCTGTACCAGATGTCACCAAATCAGCTCTTATGGTGACCTTCCCTCAGGTCCGCTCTCTGGTGAACGGACACAATAACCTCGACAAACCCCCACCAACTTACGATGCCCTATACGCTGCTGCTGACATCATCAACACACAGGCGCCCAACATTCCCACACTACAGGGTGTAAGTGGTAACAATGTGTACGCTGTACCCAACGCTGAACTTCTACTCAGTCTGGATGTCACAGTGAACGAGTTTCCGAGAGAAAATCTACGATTTATAGAAGTTCTTGGTGAAGGACAGTTTGGCGAGGTAGGACAAAAGTTTCATTACAGTTCAATAATTGTGAAAGGTTTCTTTATGAGAATTTAAGCTATGTTTAAAAAAATTGATATGAATGTTTGTTATACCATGTTGGAAATTATTTGAATTTTCTTCATTAGTTTCAACTTATTTGTTTTACAATGTAAATCACGGTTGATATCTGTCTACTTCCTTGAAACTTAACCAGTACTTGTGCTGTTTGATTGGAAAATTCCGAAAGGCAGAACATGCTCATCACAGGACTCGAACCTTGGACCTTTTATAGAAGAGGTTGATGCTTTATCACTGTCTTCATCTTATTTTCATCATTGGTTATATACGATATACATGTATAGTATTTATCTACCATTGAACTAACTTGTGATTTAGGATTTTTGGGTCTGTTGTGATGCTTACCTTCCAATTACATGTACATATAAGTAGGAGTATCACTCCTGTATCAAAATGTTTAATTAACTCTCTATCATGGCCACACAACAATGGTAGTAACATGTCCCTCTGTTTACAGGTGCATCTTTGTGAGGCGTACAATATGAACAACTATGTGGAGGAGGAATACTTTGTCAACAGAACTATGGCCCGACCTATCCTTGTCGCTGTCAAAATACTCAGGAAGAATGCTGAAGACCGAGCTAGGTGGGTAGTTTGATAACTTCCTGATGATTTGGAACTGTGTTAACTCTTTCTGACAAACGACAATTCTGCAGCAGACAACTTTAAACATATTGTGTCAAAAAATAGAGAAAATCTCTATAATTGAATGAATAACCTATGACTAAAAGTGGAAAACATTGTGACAAAAGGAGAAATTGCTTGTTTTGTCACTTTGTTTTCAAAAAGCCATCTGCTGCAGAGGCATCACAAAGCGTCTATATAAGGGAAAGGGTAAACTCTTTCTGACATACAAGAAATCTATGGCAGATAACTATGAAAGCATCAAGACAAAAATAGTAAAAAATAATAATAAATGGAAGAATAATTATTTGATAGTGTTAAAAACATTGTGGCAAAAGGGGAACTCATTAAGAGCAATTTCTCCTTTTACCAAAATGTTTTCAAAAGTAGCCTGCTGCATAGATGCAATAATGTGATGAGATAAATGGGAATAGTCTCACAACTTTTATAGCTTTATAATATTCATGCACAATGGAGAAAAATTATACTGTCCAATTTTAGATGTCACAAAAAATTACCATCATGTTTTTACTATCATCAGGTATCTTATTATAAAAATCATTTTCTATTCAAACAGAAACGACTTTATGAAAGAGATGAAGATCATGTCGCAGTTAAAGGACCCGAACATTGTCCGTGTACTGGGGGTATGTATGGGAGAGGAGCCCCTGTGTATGATCGTGGAGTACATGAAGTACGGAGATCTGAACCAATTCTTACTGGAACACGTCCTGGAGACCCCCTCCGCACAGGCTCTTAATGCCAAGATTTTAAGGTGAGTTTTGTGTTTTTACCCATCTCTTTACGCTTTCCCACATGCAGACGCATTTCGACGCGAATGCTGAAGACAACTTTTGAAAACATTGTGGCAAAAGGAGAAATTGCCTCTAAAGGGATATTTCAATGTTTTTTATGAAGTTTCTACTGCAGATGTGTCTGCATGTGGGAAATTGTTAACGAATTGCAGTGGTTAGTTTAACCCTTTCTGACCTATAGACGCATCTGCAGCAAACAACTTTTAAAAACATTGTGGCCAAAGAGAAATTGCTCATGAAGAGCAATTTCTCCTTTGGCCACAATGTTTTCAAGCCTTATTTAACAATTAAGCATTATTGAGATTTTTCAGATTTTTGTCACTGTTTTTTTTCAAAGTAGTCAGCAGATTTTTGGTGAAATTTGTTTATAGGATGGAAAAGAAAGCAGGGTGCATATCATCCATCCTCTGTCAGCGAATTTAAATAAGGGAAGTAACTATAGAAGGAAAGGAATTTTTTCATGTTTAGTACTAGTTATTTCCCTTAGATGTAAAAATTAAAACGACCCAGCACATTAAAAATTGACTTTATGTGTATGGCAATGTATAATGATTACATTTTAAGAAAAAATATGCTTTGTACGAGGTACCAGACAAATTTTTACCTGAATTTAAGATTACGATTTTATTTCTTATCACGATTATATTATTCAAGCTCAAATTTTACAACAGTAACATTCTATTTTACAGTTATGGCTGCCTGATCTACATGGCTTCACAGATTGCATCGGGAATGAAATATCTCGAGTCGCTAAACATGGTTCATCGAGACCTAGCCACTCGTAACTGTCTAGTCGGTACCAACTTCACCATCAAAATCTCAGACTTTGGGATGAGTCGAAACCTTTACACCGCGGACTATTACAGAATAGAGGGGAGAGCTGTTCTGCCCATCCGCTGGATGGCCTGGGAATCTGTGCTTTTGGTAGGATATCTCTACTGTTTACATGATGTGCTCATTTTACCCTATCCCACATGCAGACACTTTCTGACGCCTCTGCAGCAGACAACTTTTAAAAACATCGTGGCAAAAGGGGAATTTGCTCCTAATATTCATTTTTTAGCTCATCTGTTTTTTTAAAGAAAAAAATGTCGGTACACATGTCTATATATACCAAGTCACATAACTCTGGCTTTAGTAAATATTCTGTAATGCTCCTTTATTTCGGCATGGATGTTTTTCACGTTTGTCTGCTATAAATTAGTTGTATGTGGCAAAGGTTTGACCACTCACCTGCTAATCGGGTGAATGATGTGATTTGCTCAGACAAAAAAAAAATCTTTTGAAGTACGTTTTATTTTTTAAAAAAAGAGGAAACAAAATCACCTATATTTTTGAGATTAACCCAAGAATAAATATTTCAGACCCTAGTATATGTAATTTATAAATTATAGCATTTTCCACAAAAAAAGCTCGACAACGAACAAACCATTCACCTGATTGATATATGATATGGTTTAAAAATACTAAAGGATAAAAAGCTATGGAAAATAACAGTACAGGTTGAACTGTGTTTACGCAGTTTGCAAATGTATGGAACTTTCATTTACATGCATTGAGGCTCAAATGTTATTAATCTTTTATGATAGAGTTGCAATAATCAATTTCGACATTTTTTAAATTACAGGGAAAATTCACAACTAAGACAGACGTTTGGTCCTTCGGCGTTACACTGTGGGAAATTCTAACATTCGCGCGGGAACAGCCCTACAACAACCTCAGTGACGATCAAGTGATAGCGAACGCCGGACACTACTATAGAAGTGATAGTCAACAGATCATTCTGCCACAGCCGGTTGTCTGCCCGCGCGAAATCTATGACATGATGGTCGAGTGTTGGAATAGATCTGACTGTGAACGGCCCACGTTTAAGGATATTCATATGTTCTTGCTACGGAAAAACATGGGATTCAATCCAAAAGACGAGAAAATGAATCAGTTGAAATTGCCCATATGTTAGTTTCCAAGATTAGTTCTTTCTTTAGTGGATTTATTTTCTGTTATTGAAATTAAATTATCTGTTTTCGGGATCAGTGTTTTAAAAGGGTCACAGTTTCACATCAAGTGTTGATGATTTGTGTCAGATACAAAAATGTGGAAAACAGTAGTTTTCTGAACGTTATGCTAAATTCAAAGAGCATTCTTCTCTTCAAGGGAAACAATTGTCTTCTCAGTAAAGATGTTCCTAGTTTAAGAAAGAGAATTAAGGTGTTTCTATTAATAGAACTGGTGAATATGCCATGATCTGAAATGCTGTGAATAATTCTTTGAATTTGGGGGATTAACCAAATTTGTTAAAAAAAGTTAATACAGTGACATTTCTATAATTGAAAGCTTTCCAAATTATGGAAAAATTATGGTCAGATGATTGAAATTCATTGTACAGAGAGAATTGTTTAAATGGATGAAATCAAGATGGCAGACAGTGACATTCAAAGGGAAGTTCTACTGTCCTTGACCTTTGGACCTTTGACCTTGAATTTAAAAGGCGCCAGACTCTGTAATATGAGGGTCTGTATGTGTAAAGGTTGTATACTGTATAAAGTGACCATTTTATGTTATGTTGCTATGGATACAGTTTTGAGTGCTAGGTGACACGAAACAATGGAGTTAAATGTGAAGTTTGCCATATTTTATTGATAGCCAGATGAAGGAAGCATTTTCTTGTACGTCACTAAACGCCCTAGTTGTGGGTAGCCAATAACCCTTTCCCTAAAAATTATATTGCAGGATTCATGCAAAGTAGTTGTACCAGGATCTTGTAACAATATGAAGCTACACTCCTTTAGCATTAAGCCATCGAAAAATGTCTTGCAAAATTCTTTAACCTCCAGGACCTTTTCTTGTCCTTAAAAGGATCATATTCTATGAGACAGTTTAATACATTGACATTATTATCAATATCTCCTTTAGCTAAATAATGTTTTCAAAGGCTGTCTGATTACAGGTTTGTCATAACTTTCAGAACATGTCTGCATGTGGAAAAGGGTTTAATTAACCCTTTCCCTCATATAGTCGCTTTCTGACGCCACTGCAGCAGACAGCTTTTTGAAAACATAGTGACAAAAGAAGAAATCACTCAAAACGAGCAATTTCTCCTTTTGCCACAATGTTTTTACCACTTTTAGTCATATGTTATCCATTCAATTATAGAGATTTTCTATTTTTTGACAAAATATGTTCAAAGTCGTCTGCTGCAGAATTGTCGTATGGGGGAAAGGGTTAAATCACATAATGTAAATCTTCCTTCAACTGAATCCGATGAGTTTCGTATTCCAATTATAGATTAACCCTTTCCCTCATATAGACGCTTTCTGACGCCTCTGCAGCAGACGGCTTTTTGAAAACATAGTAACAAAAGAAGAAATTGCACAAAACGTGCAATTTCTCCTTTTGTCACAATGTTTTTCCACTTTTAGTCATAGGTTATCCATTCAATTATAGAGATTTTCCATGATTTGACAAAATATGTTCAAAGTCGTCTGCTGCAGAATTGTCATATGAGGGAAAGGGTTAAGACGAGGGTGTGGTCCTAATGCAAGTGCAATGGTGACAATGTGATAGTTGTGTGAACATGATGGAGTGTACTTTGATTCCAAGGGAGCTGGATATATTATACGAGTTTGTTGGAATTGACTGCCAGCATGAACTAGACTGTAGAGAGGGAACAATTGAGTTGAATCGGGCGATTTGTTTGGGGGTCTTAGAGATGCCTTATAGGATCAGTATCATTTGAACCCTTTCCTACTTGCAACAAGATGTCAATAAATGAAACGACAATTATTGAATGAAGTTGAAAAAATGTGGCAAAAGGGGAAATTGCTCATTATGAGCAATAACTCCTATTGTCACTATGTTTTCAAAAATTGGCCTGCTGCAGAGGGGTTAGAAATCGTCTGTATGTGGGAAAAGGTTAGGGTTAAACTGGTGTAAAACTGATTGGGGCTTCACTAACAGTTTCTGTTTTTTGTGAGAAGATGTATTTTGGTCTATACATACAATTTACAGGTTGACAGTGAAAAGATCTGATGAGACTACATGTATGTATGCCAGAGGATTCCTTGTTTTCAAAAACAATGTGAGTAAGGGATAAATTGCTTTACAACGTTGTCTTCAACTACCTGCTGCAGGGAGGGTAAACGTTGTCTTGTGTCGGGAACAAGGAGGAAGGAATTAGATATTGATACGATTTATTAACCCTTTCCCTCATACGACAATTCTGCAGCAGACAACTTTGAACGTATTTTGTCAAAAACGTCCATAATTGAATGGATAACCTATGACTAAAAGTGGAAAACATTGTGGCAAAAGGAGAAATTAAACGTTTTGTTCAATTTTTTCTTTTGTCACTATGATTTCAAAAAGCTGTCTGCTGCAGAGGCGTCCGAAAGCGTTTATTTGAGGGAAAGGGTTAAATGTTTAATTGTTGGTGTTGCTTGATATTGGCAGGCAACACTTGTGTTGTTTGTTTTTCCTCTCTTGCTTTGATATCTACAGTCTTAGAACTTTGATGTTATGAGTTTTTCTATTTCTGTAAATGTCCAGCCTGGTAGTTGATTCTAACAAATTCAAGAAGACGATTACAGTTCATATTTTAGCATTTACATGTTCAATTTAATGTATATGTCAGTTTTGACATAGATCCAGTGTGTAATGGAGTAAACATAATATGTAATTGATACATATTGTTGTTTAGTCACACATATGTCCGTGTGTAACGTTTTCCTGGAGTTCTATGTTGAAATACAGTCAGTATTGTGTAGATTGTATAAGTGGCCATACAGGGTTAATATAAGGGAGATAAGAGTGAAAGACTTTTATCCTAAAGGGACATAACTTACATGATTTAGCTCTTCCTTCAGCCTAGTTCTCTTGAAGTGAAACAGATTGTATGGTGGCTTCATGCAAAACAATTATAACTACATCTTGCTATAACATGTAGTTTCAACATCTTTGCATGAAGCCATCAAATTGGCATCTACTACAGAGGCCTTCATTATCAGCTTGCATTCGCAAACCGTTTAGACTGTTCAGGTGAAGAAAACTTCTCATTGTTCGGAGGCCTGGATATGGCGGAGTAAACTAGTGTTTTTTCTCAGCAATATAATGCTTATCCCCATCCCCTGTGTTGTGGGTACTCCAAAGAACTGTCTCCGCTGTCTGAGAGGATTCTTTTGGAAACCGTAACAAAGTTTGGATGTCTGACAGGTCTTGTAAAAACTTGGGAGAATAGGTTTTAAATTGAAGGAGGTTTTTGAGTTTTATTGTTTTTGAAGGGCTTTTTGCAAAACTGTAATTGTTTAATGTGCTTAGTTATCTAAATATCAGGGTTTTCCCTCAGCATTGAAACTTAGGGGTCATTGTCAACCCCTTGTCATCCAGGTTGGGGAACTTTTTATACAATTTTTGGGCCCACCTTAGAACTAACTCTGTATTCACATGATTGATATTAATTGCGTGGACAACACAACAATTTAATTTTGGGGACATTTGAGTTGAAAATATGTGATGGAAAACCCTGAAATAGGAGAATGCTATGACTGCTTATGTAAGTTCATCAAGGACATTATATTTGTTATACATTATATTTGTTATTATTTGATCATGATCATTAGAAATCCAAATGCATGTACAGTTAAATGCTCATGGTAAAACGTAACTTAATTCAAATCTTGGCAAAATATATAAGACATTTAAAGATGAAAATTCATCGAAAAACTTAACGAGCAATGGCACCTAAATTTCCATTGTTTACCAAGAAAAATGATTTAACTCTTATAAAGGCTTCATGGCGAGGTGATTAAGCTCAGTAAAAAATATATCACGCCGAGCCCTTGATATGGAAAGGGGTTTATACGGGTCATGTGAATTCACTGAAAAATGCTACTAATAAAGGGATAAAACTTGATCCTTTTTCACATACAACAAATCTGAAGCAGACAGCTTTGAAAACATCTAAGCAAAAATTTGGAAAATCTCTGTAAATGAAAGTTAAAAACTCATTGAAGTTGAAAACATTGTGGCAAAAGGGGTGATTATTGCTCATCATGGACACAATATTTTCAAACATTGTCTGTCTTCTGCTTAGATGCATCTGCAAATTTTTTAAAAAGAAAATTTGTCCTGTATTTTAAAAGAACACTGACTTTCCTACATTTAACTTGAGAACCTTGTTCAAAAATCCTCAAACAACAATAACACAAAATTCCCATACTATTTTTTAGGGTTGTGAACAAGTAATCTGCCACAACAAAAAAGGATTCCATCTTCGCTTCATCTTATACATGCATACTGGTAATTTAACTCCGGGGGCTACAATTCCAGATGGTTGTCAGTCACTTGTATCTCTGTCTGTGTTACTTCCAATGAGACTGGGAATACACTTATGAGATGAAAACGAGGCACAGGCTTGTCTTAGTCTTTACTGAATTTGTCTTTATGGCGAGGAACTTCCTTGTATGACAATACTTAACCCTTTGCACTAATAAAACCGACTGTTGCCATGTCTGCAGTTGGCTGGGTATTTCCAAACGCTGCAGGAAAATGAGAAATTGTCCATTATGAGCAGCGTTTCCATGCTCACCATATTTGTTACTAAGGCTTAAACTTCAATTTATCTAATTTATCTCATGTGTGCCTTTTGTTATTTTCGATTGGAAAGAATTGAAAACTGATATGTAAGGTTATGAGCTGGGCCTGGCTGCTATAAGTGCTTTCTCATGCACCCATCATTCAACACCTCCATCTTTTCCCAAGAGAGACCTAGATAAGGTGGATTTCACTCAACTTTTCCTCCATTAAATTATTTTTATTACCAAATATAAGCCTATGTTGTCGGTGCTCAAAAGAATCGTCTCACTGAGACGATTCTTTTGAGCACCCACAACATAGGGTTTTGAATTCACATAAGGATTTTACTGTTGTGAAATACGCCCCCTTATCTGTAGTTCTGCCATCTTTCAACATGCAGTTCTATTTTTTCCCGGTCTGTGTAAATCAAGTGTACCCTTGAGGTATCGCCCTATCTTGATGTATGTGAAAAGCCTGTCACTTCTATGAGTGTTGAATGAATTTTCAACAGGAAAAATTTCTGTAGCAGACGCATTGATAACAGAATATGTAATGCACAAGTCTTTGGTTTTTTTTGCCTTGCCATGGTTATTTATAATGCACAAGCTTTTGTTATTTTCATTACTATGCTCTTTGTTTTTTTGTTCAAGACACATCTAACAAACTTTATAAACTGCTTACCCAGTGTGATCGAGTTTCCATCTTGTCTGCTATGAAAACATCAGAGGCAAAAAGGATCCGAAAAGGAAGACTCATTTTGATATATTTTCTGATTTGTGTGCTATGAAAACATCAGATGAAAAAAAGTCTTAAATCGGAAAAGTCACTTTTAAACAGTTAAACAATTTTTAGAGAAGGAAAATTGTGCATGATCAGTAATTTCTTCTTTCCCCACAATGTTTGTATGAGTTGTCTGCTGCAAATTTGACTAGTTGTCTGTATCAGGAAAATGGTTAACCCTTTCCCTCATACAAAAAATCTGCAGCAGCTAGATGACTTTGAACACAATAAGACAAAACAAATGAAAGATCTTATAAATGAAAGTGTAATAACTGATTAAGTTGAAAACACTGCGACAGAAGGAGAAATTGCTCATTATGAGCAATTTATCCTTTTGTCATAATGTTTTCAAAAAGCTGTCTGCTGCAGTCTGGCGTCAGAAAGCGTCTTTATGTGGAAAATTGTTTTAAAAGTATGTCAATTTATATTCTGTGCAACTTTTGCATTAATTGTTGCGCAAATTTAGGACGTGGAAAAGAGTATTAAGAACGAAAGAGTTTATAAAATGTCTTGAGATTTTTCAAAATTCTCTTCTGTGGAATTTATGGTATTTATAAGGGTTTAATGTTAATACATGTTCCCATTGTTTTCGTCAAGGTGATTAAATTTAGCTTTTTAATTAATATTGCATTTATGCTGAATCACAGCCTATAATTATTTCTTCAAAACAAATCTTTTTAAAAATAGCATTTCAGGGAATAGGATGGGTTAGCCCTTTCCCACATACAACAAACCTACAGCAAATGAATTGGGAAACATATTCACAGAAATGTGGAAATTCTTTACAAAACAAAGAATAATTATTGAATGGAGAAGAAAACATTGTGGCAAAAGGTGAAATTGTTCACCATAAAAAATGTGTCCTTTTGCTGCAATATTCTGCCATCTGCTGCAGATTTGTCAAATTGCGTCTGCAAGTGGGAAACTGTTAACCCCTTTCCCTCATACGACAATTTTGCAGCAGACGACTTTGAACATATTTTGTCAAAAAATAAAAAGATCTCCATAATTCAATGGATAACCTATGACTGAAAGTGGAAAACATTGTGGCAAAAGGAGAAATTGCTTGTTTTGAGCAATTTATTCTTTTGTCACTATGTTTTCAAAAAAGTTGTCTGCTGCAGAGGTGACAGAAAGCATCTAAATGAGTGAAAGGGTTTAAAAACAATCACAAAAACTGTGTAAGAAATAAACCACAAAAAAAAGGTAGAGAATAAATAAGCCAGGTATATGCCACAAAGACTCCTCTGTAATGTTAAGGTATTGGTACAAAAATAAACTCCTAGTCTAATTAACATTTCACACTTGCAGACACATTTAAACGCATCTGCAGTAGTAGACTTTTTAAAACATTGTAGCAATAGAATGAATTGCTCATAATGAGCAATTTCTCCTTTTGCCGCAATGTTTTATTAACCTTTATAAAAAATATTATAGTTTTATTTACAGAGATTTTTTAGATTTATGCCAAGATGTTTTCAAAGTTGTCTGCTGCATATGTATTGTATATGGGAAATAGTTAACTGTTCTTCCACAGTGTGGGGATTACGAAATGTCTAGAGAACTGAAATTAGAAGGGACTTTTCTATTTTGACATAATACTAAACAACTGTTTACAACGGACAGTAAGAGATGCATCATTACTGTCCTTATTTATAAAATAATGAAACTTGTGGTCATAATGCTTTGAACATTGACTTCAAAGTGAATACTTTTTGAAACGAAAAACAACCATACAAACCATTTAGATCCAGTCAACTTGGTTCAAGCAAATACCATGGAGTCTGAATCCTACCTTAATCCTTTCACCACATACGACAATTCTGCCGAATTTGTCAAAAAATAGAAAATATCTTTTATTGAATGGATAACCTATGACTAAAAGTGGAAACCATTGTGGCAAAAGGAGAAATTGCTCGTTTTGAGCAATTTCTTCTTTTGTCACTGTTTTCAAAAAGCAGTCTGCTGCAGAGGCATCAGAAAGTGTCTATATGAGGGAAAAACTTTTTTTCACTATGTTTTCAAAAAGCAGTCTGCTGCAGAGGCATCAGAAAGTGTCTATATGAGGGAAAGGGTTAATCCTCAGGCTTCTGCTACAGATGACTGATGAAAACATTGTGGCAAAAGGAGAAATTGTTCATGACGAGCAATTTCTTTTTATGTCACGATATTTGGAGGCCTATAATTCAATAATTAAACTTTCACAGATAGAGATTTTTCATATTTTTACCTAGATGTATTGAAAGTAGTCTGCCGTATATTTGTTGTATGTAAAACTGTGAAAGATAAACGTATTGTAACCTTTTAGACAGCCAGGATTCTGTTTGGAAGACAGTTGCATGTTAAGACTTAAGATCTGTTGTGTTGCAACAAAATTATCTATTTTAAGAGCATTCCTTCCTCCAGGATGATAATAGGGGCGGAAAGAATCGCAAACTTATTTATTGTTGGATCAAGGTACTGTAGAAACCTGTATTAACCCTTTCCCTCATATGACAATTCTGCAGCAGACGACTTTGAACATATTTTGTCAAAAAATAGAAAATCTCTGTAATTGATTGGATAACCTATGACTGAAAGTGGAAAACATTGTGGCAAAAGGAGAAATTGCTCGTTCTGAGCAATTTCTTCTTTTGTCACTATGTTTTCAAAAAGCCGTCTGCTGCAGAGGCGTCAGCAAGCGTCTATATGAGGGAAACTTTTCCCACGTATAGACGCTTTCAGACGCCTCTGCAGTTGATGAGTTTTGGAAATACTGTGGCAAAATGGTAACAATCATCATACTGAGCAATTTCTTTTTTTGTGGGAAAAAGTTATTTTCAAAGTTGACTGCTGTGGGTTTTGTGAAATGTGAGAAAAAGATAGATAATGTGATTGAGAGAGGAAGAACTGTGGAGACATGAAAATACACAACAGGAAATGCATTAAGAAAGGATACACTGATGACACTGTTGATGTCATTCCAGTAGAATTACTGGAAACATGCAACATGTATAGAATTAACCTTATATCAACTTTGTACTGAGATTATGGGTTTACTGAACCGGTTCCCACATACAACTATTTGCATAAACGCCTTGACAAAAATATTGAATATCTCTATAAATGAGAGTTTGATATTTGAATAAAGTTTTTGAGACATTGTGGCAAAGGGAGAAACTGCTCATCATGAGCAATTTCTCCTTTTGTCACAATGTCTCCAAAATCATCTGCTGCAGAGTCATCAAATTATGTCTATATGCATATATTTTCTTGTTCTTGGATCATATCTGTAATATGGACCTAAAACTACAGGGAAAAACTAACATAATTAACTGCAAAAAACTACAGTAAAAAACAACATAACTGCAAAAACTACAGAAAACAAACAACATAACTGCAAAAACTACAGAAAACAAACAACATAACTTTGCTTTAATTGTATCGGCACAGGTTATAAAATAAGTAATATCTCATTTGCAAATCAATTTTCTCGCTGCACCAAGATAATGTGATAAGTTTTGCCATGCTAAGCATCAATACCACAAGTATCTTAGTGGAGATCCATTACAGTAATTCAATTCATCATTTTATAAAGCTTGACATTTTGGTCCTTAATATATCCTTTCTCACAGAGAAAAATAAAATCTGCACCAGACGACTTTGAAATAATGTAGACAAAAACAGGGAACATTTCTATAACTGATTCATTATGAGCAATATCTCCTTTTGCCGAAATGTTTTCAGAAAGTGTCCAAATGAGGGAAAGGGTTAATTTATCCTTTCCCACAGAGAAAAATCAAATCTGCATCAGATAACTTCGAAACATTGTGGCGGAATTTTGGTAAATCTCTTGAAATTTCTCCTTTTCCGACAATATTTTCAAATGTCTTCTGCTGCAAATGTGCAAAAATAAAAAGCATCTGCATGTAAGAAAGGGTAAAGAGAAAATGGCAATGTGTAGATCTTAGCAGATTTAATTATCTTTTTGTTTCATTAGATAAAGATGTGCATTTGTTTCATTGCTGATGGGTGTCTACTTCTGTTGAATCATGCTAATTGTATAGTTCTTTAACTGTGTCCCTCATAAACAAATCTGCAGCAGACGACTTTGGAAACATCTTATCAAAAATGTGAAAAATCTTCGTTAATGACAGTTTAATTATTAAATAGAGTTGAAAACATTGTGGCAAATGGTGAAATTGCTCATCATGAGCAGTTTCACCTTTGCCACAATGTTTTCAAAAGTCGTCTGCTGCAGAGGTGTCTGAAAGCATCTATATGTGGGAAAAGGATTAACTGTTTCCCTCGCACAACAAATCTGAAGCAGACGCCCTATGAAAATAGGATTATGGAATGCAGTTGAAAACATTGTGACTTTAAAAAGAGAAATTGTTCATCATGAGCATTTTTTTTCTTTCTTATTTTGCCACAATGTTTTCCCAAATTGATATGCTTCAGATGCATCTTAGTTCATCTGCATGATGAAGGTTTAACTCTTCCTTCGAAACATTTTCATGTTTTGAAGGGAATTGAAATGGCTAAGTACCATAGGGACTATAAAGTGTGTATTTTTTGTCTACGGTTATAAACTTTTTCCCACGTGCAGATGCTTTATTGATACATCTGCAGCAGACGACACTTGAAAACATTGCAACAAAAGGAGAAATTGCTCATTTTGCCATAAAGTTTTCCAACAATGTTTATTACAGAGTTTGTATTCTTACTGCAGGTTTGTCGTATGAGGGAAAGGGTCATATTGACGCCTCTGTAGCTGACAGCGTTTTGAAAACATAGTGACAAAAGAAGACATTGCTCAAAACAAGCAATTTCTTCTTTTGCCACAATGTTTTCCACTTTAAGTCATAGGTTATCCATTCAATTATAGAGATTTTCCATTTTTTGACAAAATATGTTCCAAGTCGTCTGCTGCAGAATTGTCGTATGAGGGAAAGGGTTTTAAGCTCATTGTCTGTTGCATAATATAGTTCATTCCACAAATAATTATGTGTTAATTCATTATCTGTAAGATGTACATAATGTTAAAGATAAAATTCTGTGTACATAGTATTTATATGTGACTAGATATACTAAAGGCCATGTAGGCTTTTCTTTTTGATTTAGATGTATTTTGGCGTGTACATATTTATGGTGCTTTTTGTTCTCTCTCTATATTTTGAGTCTTTATTATTGCTGCTCTTTAACTGCTACTTACAATGAATGAAATTTGAGATAATTTTTTCCATTTCTTTTTTTACTTGGGTTTTGTATTTTTTCGTGACGAAATTTGCATTCGCTAAGGAGAAAGAACATCATGCGACTGTGTTGTATTGTAATTTGTTCATTTTAAACTCTTTGTTAGTGTTTACTGTTCATTTCGTAACTCTATCAGTTCATATGGTAGCAACTTTTGAGAATTCACCTGTTTCCATGGTGATGTAAGCATGCTTCAATAAATTTAAATTATTTTGTCAATATTGATCTAGTCATGTCACAAAGTTGTTGTTTCATTTTTTCTGTGTGAAGGTTGTGACCTTCACTCTGTGCTAGTTGCTATGGTAACATATTTTGTGCTAGTTACCAAGGCAACAGTTGATCATGTAATATAAATCAATGACAGTGGAATGAGGTTGTAAGATATAGCGTTTCCTCAAAATCCCTCTTTTTGACTGATACCAGTCTTGAAGACTCAATTTCTTATTGGTTAGTTTTGATCATGTCGTTTAATGCTGACCAATCAGAAACCTTCGCTTACATGATGTCCTTATTATATTGGTACGTCACTTTAGAATTTTAAAAGTGAAGTAAATGTAGTGAAATATTTCATGATTATTTTGTTGTTAAGCATTTTCAAGAAACTCAGCCATTCTAATGATTTATACAAACTTACTCTACGATGTAATTATCACACTTATCGTGGACTTACTTTGAAAACAACTTGGCAAAAATATGAAAAATCTTTATTAATGAAACTATATTTATGGAATATATTTGAAAACATGATGGTAAAAAGGAGAAAATACTCATGGTGAGCAATTTCTTTTTTTTTGTCACCATGTTTTACAAATAACTTCTGCTGCAGATGCATCTGCATGTGGGAAAGAGTTTTCAAATTGTTAAGTTTTGGAAATATGTTGGATCTACTTTCTAATTTTAACCCGTAACTGTAAGTATATTCACTGCAGGAAACCAATATGGCATTTGCAACAATGTAATCCAGATTAACCTGCACACCCTGTCATACCTGGATCTGCACTTGTTGTAAAATTGTCAAAACTGTCACAACAGCTTACATTTTGATAAATAGCTCCCCGTAACTGTAAGTATATTCACTGCAGGAAACCAATATGGCATTTGCAACAATGTAATCCAGATTAACCTGCACACCCTGTCATACCTGGATCTGCACTTGTTGTAAAATTGTCAAAACTATCACAACAGCTTACATTTTGATAAATAGCTCCATTTTATAAGCAGAAGTATATGATATACACAGAAACTTTTTGAACTTTACACATTTTGTTTTTTTCTTTTCTAGGAACCATTTAGTTTAGCACTTTATCTTTAATTATCAAATTTTCGACTGCTTGGTCTTTATCAAAAACACTTAAATTTTTCGTATTTCTTTTTTAAATCTTGATAAAGACCAAATTGTCAAAAATTTGATAATTAGGTATTAATGATATAAAGTGTTATACCGACTTTCTTCCGTTTGGAAGACCTAATATACAAACATTTAGTTTAGAGTTGTAGTAAAGTACCAGTGCAATGTTGTAAATGTGCGCATGTCTGTGTGTATGAGCTGTGACTTGTATGAAATATGAACTATTTTAATAAAAATGTTGACCTTATGTACAAACTGGATTGTTATTTCTTTATCTTTCCAAATCCATTCGTAGCTCAGTGTTCTGAACACAAAGTGATCAGATTGAGCCATTGTGATATATCTATGCCCTTCTTACATTGATAGGAGTTTAACCCTTTCCCACATACAACAATTCTGCAGCAGACGACTTTGAATATAATGACTAAAAGTGGAAAACATTGTGACAAGAGAAATTGCTTGTTTTGAGCAATTTCTTCTTTTGTCACTATGTTTTCAAAAAGCTGTGCTGCAGAGACGTCTGAAAGCGTCTATATGAGGGAAAGGGTTAACCCATTCACATTAACAACAAATCTGCAGCAGACAACTTTAAAAAAAAAACATCCTTCCAAGAATATTGAAAATGTCTAAAAATGGAAAATATAATTATTAAATAAAGTTAAAAACATTACGACAGAAGGAGAAATTTCTCATAATGAGTAGTTCCTCGTTTTGTCATCATGTTTTCAAAAGGTTAATCCCATTTTCAACAGTAATTCACCCAACCATGATCCTGGATCTCTGGCACCAGCTCCACAGATCTTTCTACTCGGGCAGTTGGCTCACTTCCCCCGAGTTCCTGCCTGGACTTTCAGAAAGCCTATTGGTGGAAGAGGTTTGGGCAGTTGGCTCACTTCCCCCGAATTCCTGCCTGGAATTTCAGCCTATTGGTGGAAGAGGTTGGGGCAGTTGGCTCCCTTCCCCCCGAGTTCCTGCCTGTACTTTCAGAAAGCCTATTGGTGGAAGAGATTTGGGCAGTTGGCTCCCTTCCCCGAGTTCCTGCCTGGACTTACAGAAAGCCTATTGATGGAAGAGGTTTGGGCAGTTGGCTCCCTTCCCCGAGTTCCTGCCTGGACTTTCAGAAAGCCTATTGGTGGAAGAGGTTTGGGCAGTTGGCTCACTTCCCCGAGTTCCTGCCTGGACTTTCAGAAAGCCTATTGGTGGAAGAGGTTTGGGCAGTTGGCTCCCTTCCCCGAGTTCCTGCCTGGACTTTCAGAAAGCCTATTGGTGGAAGAGGTTTGGGCAGTTGGCTCACTTCCCCCCGAGTTCCTGCCTGGACTTTCAGCCTATTGGTGGAAGAGGTATGGCTCTAGTTAACATTAATTTTTTCGACTATCATTGTTAAGAATGGGAATCGGGATTCAAACTTGTGACCCTAGAGCTTTCGTCTAGACCAACTTAGCTTTTGCTGCTTGTATGTTTATCAACCATTTGCTCTTTTGAGTTGCATAGGCATAAGCAATCAGTAGTTTTAAAGCAAGGAATGTTTCTGTATTGAAGGTCACAGTGAACTTGACCTTTGACCTATTGACTCCAAACTCTCTCTGGGCATCACCAACTTGCTATGATGCATGTCCATACCAAGTATGAAGATCATAGGCCTAGGTGTATGCAAGTTATACGGGTAAATGCTAGCTTTCACAAAAACTTACCATTAACTGTTTCTCTACAGAAAGGTCAACTTGACCTTTGCCCTAGTAACTCCAAACTCTCTAGGCAAAACCAACTTGAAGATCACAGGCCTAAGTGTATGTTAGTTATAAGGGTAAATGCTAGCTTTCACGAAAACTTTAACCATGAACTGTTTCCATATAGAAGGTCACAGTGACCTTGACCTTTGACTCAAAAGTTTATAGGCATCACCAACTTGCTATGAAGTATGTCCATACAAAGTTTAAAGAACATAGGCCTAGGCGTATGTTAGTTATACGGGTAAATGCTAGCTTGCACAAAAACTTAAACCAACGGCAACTACAATAGCTCCCTTATTCTTTGAATAGTCGAGCTAAAAATGCGATCTCTATAGGATTAACAAGATTTTTCTACAATATGGCCTAATGACCTTTTTGACCTGACCAGACCCATATTCGAAGTAAGCCTAGATATCAATAAGACAAATATTCTGACAAAGTTTCAACATGACTGTTCACGTTGAAAGCACGGCTTCCAGTGTTAACAAGATTTTTGATCTAGTAACCCAGTTTTAAACTTGACCTAGATTTGATGGAGATGAATGTTCTGATAACTTTTCATGAAGATTGGATGCAAAATGTTGTCTGTAGAGTGTTAACAAGCAAATGTTGATGACGAACGGACAAAAGACGATCACAAAAGCTAAAAAATAGGTCACTGGGACAAATGAAGGAAAATCTTGTTGTCAGAATAACTGTCTTGATGTGTTTTGCATTATAAATCACATTGCATAATTCAGGTGAGCGATATAGGGCCATTATGGCCCTCTTGTTTAATAATATTTCCCTTTTCCCCAATGTTTTTTCTTAACCCTTTCCCTCATATAGATGCTTTCTGACGCCTCTGCAGCAGACAGCTTTTTGAAAACATAGTGACAAAAGAAGAAATTGCACAAAACATGCAATTTCTCCTTTTGCCACAATGTTTTCCACATTTTGTCATAGGTTATCCATTCAATTATGGAGATTTTCTATTTTTTGACAAAATACGTTCAAAGTCCTCTGCTGCAGAATTGCCGTATGAGGGAAAGGGTTAAGTCTTTTGCTACAGACACTTTCTGGCACCTCTGCAGGAAACAAATATTGAAAACTGTGTCCTTTAGCCACATTGTTTCAAGTTTATTTAATACTTACTAAGTTTTCCAACCTTTTTGCCTAGATGTCAAAGTTGTCTGCTGCAGGAGCAGTATGTTGAACACAACACCAAAACTCGATCAAGAACCAAAAACCAGGCATTTTATTGTTTTCATTTTGTTTTATTTTCGAATATTTCATAAATAATGAATGACGGATTGATACAGTTCACACTTGAATAAACCAAGAATTCCCTGTATTACTATCATTACAAAGAAAGAAACACCAGCGCAAAATCATCCACTGGCAATGACTTGATATTTTTTACAAAGTTTAAACACACAGAGATTCATTTATACACGCCTACAATTGTACATACAAAGTTTGGTGTGAATTGCATTACAAAAGACAGTTTTACAAAGTTAACAAAAATGTATGGTATTGCAACAATCAATTTACCTTGGGAATACATTTTTTCTTTAAAAATGAAATAGTAATTACTAGCAATTTTCCACATCTGGAAAAGTGGACATTTATTCTTTGAAAGCTTCATGTGAAAATCGCTCAATGTTTTATAAAGTCGTCGACTGCAGATGCATCTAAAGTAGAATTGAAAGTTAATTTTGCAGCTATTTTGAAAACAAAGTGACAACAGAAGAAATTGCTCAAAACGAGCAATTTCTCCTTTTGCCACAATGTTTTCCACTTTTAGTCATATTTAGTCATAGTCATTCAATTATAGAGATTTCTATTTTTTGACAAAATATGTTCAAACTCGTCTGCTGCAGAATTGTCGTATGAGGGAAAGGGTTAAGGCCGATTGATTGCAAACAGTATAGAGCATTGGTAGACGGCACAAATGCAGGCACAGGCTGACCTGGCTCTTTACTGATGGCAGAAGCTTTACTGATGGCAGAAGCTTTACAAAATCAGTTCAAGTAGTCTGTTATCTGGATAATTGCAATTCTTTTGTTTAAAAAATCCCACTTCTCTTTTCAAAGTCACAAATGTCATTTTTTTTGTGTGGTGGAGTAGCTCTAATGGAAAATATTAAATGGCAATGTTTCCTTCCACTTGAGTTCAATCTAGAACAAAATCCGTAAATTATATTTGATGAACGGGGATAATTTGATACTGTTCCGTGATTACATGTTACAAAATGTCAGATGCTAATTTTAACATTCATCTCCCCGTAATCTATAAGTATTACTGTCATAATTAACGGAAACAACTTGAAATATGTTTTCCCCAATTACCCTTAGTCATCTTTTGCTGAAATTTGTTACTTTTTAATATATTTCAACAGTTACTGTTTACCCTTTCCCCACATACAGACGCTTCCTGATGCCTCTGCAGCAGAACACTTTTGAAAATTACTGTGACAAAACCAGAAATTGCTCCTTTTGCACCAATGTTTTCAACTTTTTTTCAGTAATTATATAATGTTTAACTATGTTATAAACTAATACCCTTAAAAGTCCAGATATACTTTCCCACTTGTAGATGCATTTGCAGCAGACGACTTTTGAAAACATTGTGACAAAAGGAGAAATTGCAAAATAATGAGCAATTTCTCCTCATGATGCAATGTTTTCAACTCTTTGTCATTGTTATGTTTCTTATTTCAAAAACGCTGAAAAGTTTCATCTGGCAGATGATATCAATGCAGGCGAATAAAAGAATATAATATCGAATAAACAGTAAGATCATGTTTCATACAAACGATATTACGGATTGATTTCATCTTAATTAAACACCAGTTAAACCATGATTCATTATTACAATGCTAAAATTTCATCATTTGAGTAACTTCACATTTTACCTCAATCAATGTTTTACCTTTCCCTTTCGCACATACAGACGCTTTCTGAAGCCTCTGCAGCAGACGACTTTTGAAAACACTGACAAATGGAGAAATTGCTCATGATGAGCAATTTCCCCTTTTGCCACAATGTTTTCAACTTCTTTTTCAATTATATTTTCGTTTACAGAAATATTCCAATTTTTAGTCTAAATTGTTTCAAGGTCATCTGCTGCAGATTTGTTGTAACTGGGAAAGGGTTAAACCTTTACCACTTGCAGAATCATTTAGAGGCATCTGCAGCAGACAAATCTTGAAAACATTGTGGCAAACGGAGAAATTTCTAATTATTTTTTTTATTATTTTTTTGCCTTGATGTTTTTAGAGCTGTCTGTTGCAGATTTGTTGTATATATGAGGGAAAAGTTTTGATATTTCATGAGCTGGTAATTGGAACAAATACAACCATATAAGCTGTTAGTGGCGAGCTCATCATGAGCTCATTCACAAACGGCATAAAAAGTATTAACCTTTCATAAATGTTCTCCATTAAAATGACCAGAATATCAAGGGTTCAGAATGAAATTACACCAACTTTATAAATGTCACATACATAAATACAAAGGATTGAAACATCTCCAATATTTTTGTACAAAAAAGGTACCAAGGTTACAAAAATGTTCAACATCATAGGACCAGTCTGAAATTTTCAAAACCTGATTGGTCAATACCGATCATGTGGTCCTTTTCTACCAATTAGATGCAAGAAATTGTTGACTGGTCCTTGATTTGATTTATTTAAAAAAAAAATCTTGAAACCCATCATTTTTATACTATATTTACATCCAGCTTTCATATATACAGATTTTTTACACACACAAGCATCATGGCAAATATACAACTATTAAAAAAAAACTGCATAACAATGTAAGTAATTGCTTGCAAACAAAACGGGTGTGATTTCTATACTGAAACGGAGGGAAATATTATAAAACGTAATAGAGTTTGTATTCACTACATTGCAGCACTGACTGGCTAATTATGATTTTCATACATTCAATTAATCCTTTCCCACATACAACAAGTCTGCAGCAGACGACATTGATTACAATGAGGCAGTAATATGGAAAACCTCTAAAAAAATTAAGTGTAATTACTGAAGTTGAAAAAACTGTGACAAAATTAGAAATTACTCATTATGTTTCCAAAAGTGGGAAAGGGTTAAAAAGATACAAAACTCTTATAAATATCATATTAGTTAGCCATGCAGTTAAAGTAGAAAAGAAAATCTTGAGCTTGAATTCTCGCCACTTTGTTTTCAGCCATTTCAAAAAGAAAATCCAGATCCAGATGTGTCTGAAGCATATATAATTTATGAAAACATTGCACAAGGAAATATTGCTCTTAATGAGCATGTTAACAAACCCTTTCCCACATGTAAATTCATCAGCAGACGACTTTTAAAAACATTGTACCAAAAAGGAAGAAACTGCTCATTATGAGCTATTTATTTCTCCTTTTTGCTACAGTGTTTTAACCCTTTTTCCACATATAGACACTTTCTGACGCCTCTGCAGCAGACAGCTTTTTGAAAACATTGTGGCAAAAAGGAGAAAGTGCTCAAAACAAGCAATTTCTCCATTTGCCACAATGTTTTTAAATTTTTTACAGTAATTATACCTTCATCTATAGAGATTTTCCGGGTTTTTGCCAACATGCTTTCAAAGACTTCTGCTGCAGAATTGTTGTATGTGGGAAGGGGTTAAAGTCTTTTCAGTAAATACACTTCAAGTTTTTTAACTTCTCTTCTGTTCAGATTTGATGTATGTGGGAAAGCGAAATCATTTCAACTGTATATTCCATATTCTTGCCAAAAAGAAAATACTATATAACCGGCTGCACATTGGAAAAGGTTTTAACCCTTTCCCTCATACGACAATTCTGCAGCAGACGACTTTGAACATAATTTGTCAAGACATAGAAAATCTCTATAATTGAATGGATAACCTATGACTAAAAGTGAAAAAAACATCGTGTCAAAAGGAGAAATTGCTCGTTTTGAGCAATTTCTTCTTTTGTCACTATGTTTTCAAAAAGCTGTCTGCTGCAGAGGCGCCAGAAAGCGTCTATATGAGGGAAAGGGTTTAAAATGTCTTTGCTATGTAGACCCAAACCATAATAAAAATTGAATCAAAGATGAGATGAAAAATGAGAGGTTGAGGTTTTTGTCTAACTTCTACAAACAGGTTATTTCATTGTGTACAAAACCTGACAATAGTTGATGATTGAAAAGCGTAAAAAAAACAATTTACAACAAGTAAACAGCTATTACACGTTTGAACACAGGGCACACAATTGTGTCTATACATAATTTATGTCATATGAAATATTTCACATATTTCTGTATATGAGCCATCCCGCGATAAAAAAACAACAGTGTGGACTCTGCATAAAGTATCGACCCGGATCAGCATAAGCATGTCGCGCAGGCTTACCCGGATAGACATTTTTCGCCTACTGTGGATTTTCTGTTTCAGGAATCATTACTTTATACCTATATCCCCCTGAGAGAGAATGTGTCGGCCCAGATCAGTGTGTGCGGACTGTGCAGGCTGATCCGGATCGAAACATTACGCAGCGGCCATAATGTTGGTTTTCTTGTGGGACGGCTCATGAGTACTTCTGTACATATCTTTCTTAACCCTTTCCCTCATAGGACAATTCTGCACCAGACGACTTTGAACGTATTTTGTCAAAACATAGAAAATCTCTATAATTGAATGGATAACCTATGACAAAAAGTGGAAAGCATTGTGGCAAAAGGAGAAATTGCACGTTTTGTGCAATTTCTTCTTTTGTCACTATGTTTTCAAAAAGCCGTCTGCTGCAGAGGCGTCAGAAAGCGTCTATAAACGCATTTTCACACATCTGCAGCAGACGACATTTGAAGAAATTGTGGTAAAAGGAGTAATGTTTTCTACTCTATACAGTAATTGTACTTTCATTTTCACACATCTGCAGCAGCCGACGCCTTTTGAAGAAATTGCGGCAAAAGGAGAAATTGCTCCTAATGAGCAATATCTCCTTTTTTCTCACAATGTTTTCAACTCTATTCAATAATTGTACTTTCATTGTATCGATATGCCACATATTTATTTCAAGATTTAATTCAAAGTTGTCTACTGCAGAATTGTTGAAAGTGGGAAAGGGTTAAATTTCAAATCTAGCACTAACTTCCATTTTACACAATACAATTGATTTGTTTTGTTGCCGTTTACAAGCATTCATGCGTCCATAGAAACTATTTATACACTACGGCCATTCCTTTAGGATCACTTTGGCCCTTTTAGAATTGTTTTTTGTTCATTCTATGACACAGGATAAAACACACACAACACTCCTACAGCTCTAAATAAGCATGGCTGATCCCAAATAATCCACAAAATGATCTCGAATGATCCCAGAATGATCCCTATCACTCTGGTCTGACTAGTTTGTCCAACCTCATAGATCCAGAACTTTTCTTGGTAAACCAGTCTTTTCTACTTTCTACACACAGTCCGTATGTATACCAGTCTAATTTTAACTGGTTCTCACCAATCGTTAAAAAAACAATTCTGTTTTAATGAGATACTTTCCAATTCAAGATGGCACATTTTAATGTGAGAAAGGATGACTACGGAAAAATCCTAATATTGATGATATATTGCAGACAACATAACCTGTAAACCAGTCGAATGGTACTACAACGCTGAAAGTAAAATTGTTGAATAGAGTTGAAAACATTGTGGTAAAAGAAAAAGTGCTCATAATGAGCAATTTCCCGTTTTGCCAAAGCGTTTTCAAAAGTCGTCTGCTGCAGAGGCACCAAAATGTGTGTCAATGCGGGTAAGAGTTAAACCGGATTATGTGTATCAACAAATGTGTCACAAAACTTTGTAATATATTAGAAACATTATCAGAAAAAGTTGACTAAATCATGCTTTAATATACCTTTATATACATTTTACAGCACAAACACATCGAAAGTATTGTGTGCAAATACCAGAAGATAAATAAAAGTAATTCCATATTTGTCTTGGACAAACCCAATACCAAATATGGTCATATGACATCATTGAAATATGTGTCACATCATTCAAATTGCATTTCAAAAATGTTATTTCATTATTGAATATATATCAATTTGTGTAATTCGTTTTATCTGTCTGAAAAATTAATATAGGTATATAATAAAAAGACAATTATATTGCAGAAGTGTTACCCAGCTTTGTTTTATGTGTAACTCGGTGCATGCGCAAATATCACAAAATGTCAATTTTTCCCTCTCACCTCGAGGTACAATACAAAGCAAGGTATCTCTATTGCAACATTATATTCTCTATATACAATAATTCAGCCTACTTTCTCCATTGTCCTGATAATTATCTGACACACCAGGGCTGGGTTTGCTAATGATCTATGCATATTGGTTTGAGGTAAGACACGTTTTTACGGAGACAGTCGATAATAATCGCATGATTTAATACTAGCGGTTATCACGATTATCTGTCCAACCCGAAAGCTTTCTTTCAGAGATCAGAATCGAGTCTCTATATACCTGACATGTTGAAAAGAATGTTTTTTTTACAGATGTTCTGCTTTATTCACACGTTTATTTGTTTTCGTTTTTTGATTATACTGTAAATCTGTTTCGGTGGGTCATGTTTATGGATTAATACTTTAAGGGATAGATACTAAACATTTCCTACTTACAGATACATTTTGACACATTTAAGTCAGGTAGACTTATGAAAACATTGTGGCAAAAGGAGAAATTGCTCAACATGAGCAATTCCTTCTTTTGTCACAATGTTTTCAACTCTATTCAAAAGTATATACCATCCTTTAAAGAGATTCGCACATTTTTGCCTTGATGTTTTTAAAGTTGTCTGCTGCAGATTTGTTTGCTGTAAGAGAAGGAGAAGTTAACTCTTTCCCACATGCAACAAATCTTCAGCAGACGACTTTGAAAACATCTAGGAAAAATTTGGGAAAATTTCTATCAGAGAAAGTTTAATAATTGAAAAGAGTTGAAAACATTGTGGCGAATGGAAAAATTGCTCAATGTTTTCAAAAGTCGTCTGATGGCAGATACATAATATAGGCAGCAGAAAGCGTCTGTATGTGGGAAAGGGTTAAAACAATTGCATTCTCAAAGCAACTACACTGGAGTATCTCAGAATGCATCTGCAATTGGGAAAGAGTTAACCCTTTCCCACATACAGCAATCCTGCAGCAGACGACATTGAACATATTTTGTCAAAAAATAGAAAATCTCTATAATTGAATGGATAACCTATGACTTAAAGTGGAAAACATTGTGGCAAAAGGAGAAATTGCTCGTTTTGAGCAATTTCTTCTTTTGTCGCTGTGTTTTCAAAAAGCAGTCTGCTGCAGAGGTGTCCGAATGTGTCTGCAATTGGGAAAGAGTTAATAAATCAACTGAATTAATTCTCAAAGCCTCTACAAATTGTGTTAATGTCTTACGAATGTAAAAAATTGCACAGTAACGACAGAATGTCACAGTTCAGCAGCTTGACTAGTCTAGTTCCCTTCATCCAGATGCGGGGGGAGAAAAAAACCACTGGACTTTTAAATGCACAAATATATCCTTACGGCTTCACCACATTCCATGCTGTTGGTACTACTCTACAACACTGACCTGATCATGACCTTTATCTCTCTACCACATACAGTCAATTTTGACAGCAGACGACTTTAAAAACACATTGGCAAAAGTATGGAAAATCTTAAGAAATGGAAGTATCATTATTGATTAGTTTGAAAACATTGTTGCAAAAGGATAAATTAATCAACAATGGTTTCAAAAGTAGTCTGCTGCAGATGCTATAGGATGCGTCTTCCAAGTGGGAAAGTGCTTTGTTCCAATGTATATTATGATGACACCAAAATTAACTTTTGATGAAAATACAAGTATATCATAATAAAATACATCTTGGCCCAAAGGTCCGGATCAGGTCAATATTGTTGAGCTATACTCATCAAAAACGTCTCATTACGTTGATTCCAACAAAAAGTATTTTAATTGGAAACAAGGATTCCTACACTTGGAACATGATCCCTCATATGTCTGTTAATGTCACTGATTCTCCAGCGAGGTTCGTTAATTTAAGTTCAAGCTGCGTCGTTTCATCTCGATCAAGACTGGTACACTCATCATGTCCCTTTCATCGAAACCAGCTTGATGCATACAGTCGATAATTTTTGTCACCTTTTCCGGTGACATAGTTCCCAGAATTCCCGCCGCGTCCTCCGATAGTCAGCAAACAGGCACCTTGATTTGGTTCATTTTTTCGTCTTTAGGATTATATCCCATATTTTTCCTTTGTAAAAACATTTGGATTTCTCTGAAACTAGGTCTTTCACTTTCCGATCGATTCCAGCACTCAATCATAAGATCGTAAATTTCCTTCGGGCAATTTCCAGGCATCGGTAAAACCACTTGTTTAGTCTTGTCATTTCTATAATAATGTCCCGCATTTTCAATGACGTGTTCGTCGCTCATCTTATCAAACGGTTGCTCTCTTGCGAATGTTAATATCTCCCACAACGTCACTCCAAATGACCAAACATCACTCTTTGTTGTAAATTTGCCCTGAAAAAAGGTTAGAAATGTTGTAACCTGTAAGCCATTCCAACATACAAGAATTCTGCAGCAGACAATTTTGAAACAATTAAATATAATATATAGAAACTCTCTTTAAATGAAAGAATGCTTATTGAATAAAGTTGAAATATGAGAAATGTCTAACTTCTGCTGCAATCTTTTCAAAGGTCTTCTGCTGCAGACTTCAGTAAGTGGTCTGTTTGTGGTCAGGGGTTAAAATACAGATATATTTTGATGCATTTGCAGCTAGGTCTTTGATAACATTATGGAAAAAATATAGAAAATATCTAAAAAATATATTAAATAAGGTTGAAAACAATGGAATGTCTCTGTCAATGAATGCAATACTGAAATAAGTTGAAAACATTGTGGCAATAGGAGAAATTGCTCGTTTTGAGCAATTTCTCCTTTTGCCAGAATGTTTTCAAAAGTCGTCTGCTGCCGAGGTGTCAGAAAGCGTCCAGTCATCTACTGCAGAGGAATCAGCATGTACAATACTAAACAGCACCTTCACCTACACCATAACTTAATAAGTAAAAGGGCCATAACTCTGTAAAAGAACATGCAATTGTAACCCCTTTAGGATATGCACATCTCCTCTTGGTATAGAAGCTTCATGTAAAATGTTATTGAAATCCACACTGTGGTTTGTTAGAAATAGGCCGGACAAAATATGGCTTCCGGCCGGCCAACAGACAGACAGACAAACCGACACAGTGACTCCTTTATAACCCCTCTTCTTCGAAGGGGGTATAATTAACCTGATCAAAATCTTTACAATCATTGTGTGAATCTATTTTCATCTAATTTAACTGATTCAAATCTACAGCAAACAACTTTGAAAAGTGCAAAAAATCTCCAATAATAAAAGAGTTGAATCGAGCTGAAAACATTGAGCAAAAAGGGGAAATTGCTTAATATGAGCAAATGATTCTTTTGCAATAATGTGTTCAAAAGGCTTCTACTGCAGATTTGTTGTTTATGGGAAAGGGTTAAACTACTTACCAATAAAATCGACTCCCAGGCCATCCATCGGATTGGTAAAACTGCTCGACCTTCAATTCTATAATAATCTGCGCTGTATAAACTACGGCTCATCCCAAAGTCTGAGATTTTGATGGTAAAGTTGGTACCGACTAGACAGTTACGAGTGGCTAGGTCTCGATGAACCATGTTCAGCGACTCGAGATATTTCATTCCTGACGCAATCTGTGAAGCCATGTAGATCAGGCAGCCGTAACTGTAAAATAATAACACGAATCAATAAGAATGTTTTCTTAACCCTTTCCCTCATACGACAATTCTGCAGCAGACGGCTTTGAACATATTTTGTCAAAATTAGAAAATCTTTATAACTGAATGGATAAAATATGACTAAAAGTGGAAAACATTGTGGAAAAAGGAGCAATTTCTTCTATTGTTACTATGTTTTCAAAAAGTCGTCTGCTGCAGAGGCGTCAGAAAGCGTCTATATGAGGGAAAGGGTTGACAGAGTTAACCTTTTCCCACATACAATATATCTGCAGCAGACGACTTTCAAATTATCAATTCCAAAATATAGAAAATCTCTATAAATGATTGTATGATTATTGAATAGAGTTGAAATCATTGTGACAAATGGAGAAATTGCTCATCATGAGCAATTACTTCGTTTGCCACTTTGATTTCAAAAGACGATTGCTTTGGATGCTTCAGAAAGCATCTACATGAGGGGAAGGTTTAACAATAAAAAAGGAACAATTTCTTCTTTTTGTTTTTAACAGGATCTCCTGGAGATAGATGCTTCGATATGTAGGGTAAAGGTTAACACTTTCCAACATTTAACCCTTTCCCTCATACAACAATTCTGCAGCAGACGACTTTGAACGTATTTTGTCAAAACATAGAAAATCTCCATAATTAAATGGATAACCTATGACAAAAAGTGGAAAACATTGTGGCAAAAGGAGAAATTGCACGTTTTGTGCAATTTCTTCTTTTGTCACAATGTTTTCAAAAAGCCGTCTGCTGAAGAGCCGTTGGAAGGCGTCTGTATGAGGGAAAGGGTTAATCAATGTTTTCAAAAGTCGTCTGCTGCAGATAAGTCAAATCATATCTTCTAGTGGTAAAAGGTAAGAGGTGGGTTTTATATTCAGATATGAAAATAGATGAATTACCTGAGAGTCTTTGCATTAGCCGCCTCTGCCATGGGTGACTCTGGCACGTGATCCAGCAAGAATTGGTTCAGATCTCCGTACTTCATGTACTCCACGATCATACACAGGGGCTCCTCCCTTACACAGACCCCTAATACACGGACTATGTTCGGGTCCTTTAACTGCGACATGATCTTTATCTCCTTCTGAAAGTCGCTCCTAAAAAAATCAAATAAACCGCTGAAATATCAAATAAACGGATTGAAATATCAAATATACTGAGTGAAATATCAAATAAACTGAGTGAAATATCAAAGAAAACGATTAAAATATCAAATAAAACAAGAATTGATATTTTATTTGAGAAATATAGTCGTCTGCTGCAGAATTGTCGTATAAGAGAAAGTGGTAAAGTCAGACAAACCCTATTAACCAGATACAAAACATATCAACCTATATTTCCATATTTGGAATAACAGCAGACTTGACAGAATTGGAATCTAGAGCATTTCATGCGGCATAGAAACTACAGACAACTAACTGATAACACTTTCCTACCATCAGCAAATCTACAGCTGACAACTTGGACAGCATGGTGGGAATACCCCGGAGAATCTCTAAGATTTAATTACTGCCAAAAAGTTGAAAACATTGTGGCAAATGGAGAAATTGCTTGTTTTGAGCAATTTTTTCATTTGCCACATTGTTTTCAAAAGTCGTCTGCTGCAGAGGCGTAAGAAAGCGTCTATATTTGGGAAAAGGTGAACACTATTCAACATCAGATTTATCTGACACCTCAGCAGCAGATGACTTTTGACAACAATATGCGCAATTTCGTCTTTGAAACAAAGTATTCAACTTCATTCTATAATTGTTCTCCGCCGTGATATGACTGAGAAATTGTTGAAAACGGCGTTAAATCAATCAATCAACATCAATTGTTCTATATAAAGATTTTTGTCAAGATGTTTTCAGTTGTCTACTGCAGTTTTGCTGTATGTGGGAAAGGGTAAAGTGTTAAATCCTGTATACAGGACATACTGATTGACCGCGATCCATTTTTACCACTTCACGATCACAATTCTATATTTCAGTGATTATATTTGTCTGCGAGAAAGTAATCCCATAATGCCCTTCTTCGGGTTAAAAATCACCCATTGTCTGAACGTTGAGGGTATCAGTTTTGAACATATTGAAAATTTATACGACAGACAGACATAATGGTGGCTTTGAAGGATATTAGATACTCTGGCCAAATATAGATTTTTACATTACACAGGAATGTTTTAACCCATTTCCCAAAAATACAATTTTTTTCAGCAGACGGCTATGAAAACTTTAAGGCCAAAAAATAGAAAACATCTATAAAATGAAAGTATGCTTACTGAATAAAGTTGAAAACATTTTGGCATAAGGAGAAATTGCTCGTACTGAGCAATTTCTACTTTTGTCATAATGTTTTCAAAAGTTGTCTGCTGCAAAGGTGTCAGAAAGCGTGTATATGTGGTAAAGGATATTCTATTATCAGAGAGCTGTCTTCTTTGACAAGATCTGAGAACAAAAATCATTTACCCTCTGGAAAAATATAAAAGGATAATTTTGAAACTGATTTTTAACTCTTTCCCACATGTAGATGCTTTTTTAAGCCTCTGCAGTTTGAAAAGATTGCGAAACAAGGGCAAATATTTCCCTCATATAGACGCTTTCAGACGCCCCTGCAGCAGACAGCTTTTGAAAACATAGTGAGGATTTCTCCTTTTAGTCATAGGTTATCCATTTGAATGGATAACCTATTTTTTGACAAAATATGTTCAAAGTCATCTGCTGCAGAATTGTCGTATAAGGGTAAGGGTTAAAACAAGCAAATTATCTCATTCTGTCACAATCTTTTCAACTCCTTTTTATAACAAAACTCTCCTTCATGGAGATTTTTTATGTTTTTGCCATTTTCAAAAGCGTCTGCTGCAGATTTGTTGTATGTGGGAAAGGGTTAAAACATTGATCCTGGTTCTTTTGAAATAGAACTCCTTTTCCAACAATGTTTTCAAGTAGATCCGCTACAAAACCATAACAATTCATAAATATATGAAAGTATTAAACTAGGGTATTCTTTCTAGCGTCATTTTTTTCCATTAACCCTTTCCCTCATATAGACGCTTTCTGACGCCTCTGCAGCAGACGGCTTTTTGAAAACATAATGATAAAAGAAGAAATTGCTCAGAAAGAGCAATTTCTCCTTTTGCCACAATGTTTTCCACTTTTTGTCATAGGTTATCCATTTAATTATGGAGATTTTCTATGTTTTGACAAAATACGTTCAAAGTCGTCTGCTGCAGAATTGTCGTAGGAGGGAAAAGGGTTTAAAGTTTTTAAAAACAAAGTTGTCATATGACACTCACCTTGCTCTATCATCAGCCTCTTTCCGGAGCATTTTTACCGCAACGAGAACAGGGCGTGACGGATTTCGACTAATGAAATAATCCTCCGGTAAAAATTCACCGATATCAACTGCCTCACATAAATGCACCTGCAGACAAAGAAAATAAACAGAGATTTACACATCAAGAGAGTGAATTAAATCTTAAAATTGAGCCAAAATTGTCATTAACACCTTCGCTTATCCCTTTCCCTCATATAGGCGCTTTCTGACACCTCTGCAGCAGACGGCTTTTTTGAAAACATAGTGACAAAAGGAGAAATTGCTCAAAACAAGCAATTTCTTCTTTTGCCATAATATTGTCAAAGTAGTCTGCAGCAGATACATCAAAATATGTCTGCAAGAGGAATAGGATAAACCATCCGCATGACGTTGTCAAAATTGCATATCATGATCTACTGTGTAAACATCTCAGATCAAGATTCAACAAACAAACTTACAGACAAATATCCTCCGAGATTGAAGAAGCATTAACATATGCCTTAACACTGTAAAGGGTAAATACATTTTCTGTATCCTGAATTTTTAATGCATTAAATTACTTTCTTGAAAAAAAAAAATCCTGTTTTATCTTTAACCCTTTCCCTCATATAGACGCTTTCTGACACCTCTGCAGCAGACGGCTTTTTGAAAACATAGTGACAAAAGAAGAAATTGCACAGAACTGGCAATTTCTCCTTTTGACACAATGTTTTCCACTTTTTGTCATAGGTTATCCATTCAATTTTGGAGATTTTCTATGTTTTGACAAAATACGTTCAAAGTCGTCTGCTGCAGAATTGTCGCATAGGCATCAGAAAGCGTCTATATGAGGGAAAGGGTTTTTTTCTCGTTGGTGTAATGGTAGAGCGTCCACCTCAGGTGTGAGAGAATATGGGTTAGATCCCCGGCCGGGGTCATACCAAAAACTTTAAAAATGGAAGTAATGGCTGTCTTCCTTGGCAATCAGGGTTGCGGCATTAGTGTCAGGCTAAGTGGACCAATAGAACAGGAAACGCTGTCATATAACTGTAAAATTGTTGAAAGCAACGTTAACACCAAACCTAAGAAATTCTTCATGTTTGTACTAAACAAAAAAGAAACAATAAGTACAAAGTAGCTCACCTCCCCAAACTGTCCCTCTCCAAGGACCTCGACAAACCGGAGGCTCTCACGGGGGAATTCTACCACAGATAGGTCTATAGTTAACAACAACTCGGCGTTTGGTATTGAATATACACTGTTTCCGCTGGCACCCTATAATGTATATGGAAATTACATCATTAACCCTTTCCCTCATATAGATTCTTTCTGACGCCTCTGCAGCAGACGGCTTTTTGAAAACATAGTGACAAAAGAAGAAATTGCACAAAACGTTCAATTTCTTCTTTTGACACAATGTTTTCCACTTTTGGTCATAGGTTATCCATTCAATTATAGAGATTTCTACTTTTTTACAAAATATGTTCAAAGTCGTCTGCTGCAGAATTGTCGTATAAGGGAAAGGGTTAATCTTATAATTATCATCATCATTTTTATCTGTTGTTTTCATAAATTTTCGTCATCATCATTATTATCTGTTGTTTTCATCATCGTCATCATCATCATCATCATCATCTTCAATTTGACTTTTACGTATAGTATAAAATAAAGTAAGAAATGTTAACATTCTATATAACCCTTCCCCTCATATAGACGCTTAACCCTTTCCCTCATACGACAATTCTGCAGCAGAAGACTTTGAACATATTTTGTCAAAATATGGAAAGTCTCCATAATTGAATGGATAACCTATGATTTGAAGTGGAAAACATTGTGTCAAAAGGAGAAATTGCTCGTTTTGAGCAATTTCTTCTTTTGTCACTATGTTTTTCAAAAATTTGTCTGCTGCAGAGGCGTCAGAGAGCATCTATATGAGGGAAAGGGTTAAGGCATATTAAATCAGTTGGGAAATGTCCCTCGACCATGGACACTTCACATGACCGCTTCTATTGGATTGAATCCTGTCTCAAACTCAATTTGGATGTCCTGTCTCAAATTCTACAAATAAAGCACATTGTCATGGCCTATCCTGACAGATACAAAAGGGGATCTAATACAACTTAGGTCTTGCAGACAAATTTTGAGACATTGTTAGCAGAGCACTTTAGAAAACATTGTGGCAAATGGAACAAAATTGATGCACTAAATGGGCAATTACTCCTTAAGTCACAATGATTTCAATTGTATTTAAATATTTTTACTTTCTTTGTTAACCCTTTTCCCTCATACGACATTTCTGCAGCAGACGACTTTGAACATATTTTGTCAAAACATAGAAAATCTCCATAATTGAATGGATAACCTATGACAAAAAGTGGAAAAACATTGTGGCAAAAGGAGAAAATGCACGTTTTGTGCAATTTCTTCTTTCGTCACTATGTTTTCAAAACGCCGTCTGCTGCAGAGGCGTCAGAAAGTGTCTATATGAGGGAAAGGGTTAAAAGAGATTTTAAATTATTGCAGATGAGTTTCCCTCGTTGTTTGCTGCATATTTTTGTATGTGGGGTTCAAGTGAAACTTTTCAATCATCAAAGTCACAAACCTGTAAATTTGGAATGTTTAAAGCATGTGAAGTGATAACGTCTGCTGCAGCATAGAGGGCGTCGTACGTGGGCGGAGCCAAATCTAATGGATTCATCATTCCCTGCCCTCTGAGTGGTGGTTGTGGTGGGTAGATGGGTGGGAGGGACACGACAAGTGCTGACTTTGTGACGTCCGGTACCGCATAGTCCCGCATGTCTGGAATATAGATTGAATTACAGAATTAATTATTAAGTAAAATATTGACATGTTTGAGAGAGTGTCTGGCTGCTAGACGACATTTTTTATGAAATTGAATAATATCAACCACGCCATGAAAAGACGCATTCCGACGCTTTTGCAGAGGACGACTTTTGAAAACATTGTTGCAAAGGAGGGAATTGCTCATGATGAGCATTTTCCCCTTTTGCAACAATGTTTTCAACTCTATTTAATGATTAAACTCTCATTTATGGAGATAATTCACATTTTTGCCAATATGTTTTCAAAGTCGTCTGCTGCAGATTTGTTGTATGTGGGAAAGGGTTAAGCTACTCAGCGTAGATCAGGGTCAGACTGTGAATAGGCATTTGGCAAACCAAACAGTATACATTTGGATAAGTTAGTATAGATTTATAGCAGATCTTGATTTAAACTTTTGAAAAATATCCTCGGGTTTGTTTTCTAGGGGCAACACAAATTTCCTCCAGGTTTCCTGATAATATTTGGTTTCCTTAAACCCCACCCACCCCCTTTCCCACATACAGACACATTTTTATAATGAACAATTTATCCTGTTGCCACAACCATTTCATTAATGACATTTTCACTTATAGAGATATTTCATATTTTTGTCTAAATATTGTTAAAGCTGTCTGCTGCAGATTTTGTTGTAAAACGACAAGTGCTTAATTCGTTCAAAGCAGACAGCCCCGAGAAACTTCAATTCAGGAAACTTGATAAGCACGACAAACCATTCAGAGTATGTACGAAATGTCTTTACACTCAGGAAAATGTTCGTTCAAAACTGAGACATTCTCGGGTATAAAAGTTTGTGTTTTTTTGCTTGTTTTATGATCCGGTATAATGTTTATTTTCTAGTCTTGATTAAAAACATTCTTCCGTCTGGTAAAGCCATGGTTAAAACAACATTATTTTCATTCATAACAGATTACAATGAATCATTTAACAACTTCTAAAATGCAGGTTACTGCCTTTGCTTCAAATTATTACAATTCCTAACATTTGGTATTCGTCAGAATATTTCATACATCTCACATTCTTTGACCCTTTCTAACATGCAGCTGCCTGTTTGTGGCTAATCTGAAAACTTTTGAAAACATTGTGGCAAAAGGAGAAATTGCTCATCATGAGCAATTTCTTCTTTTACCACAATGTTTTCAACTCCATTCAATAATTACCGTATATACTCAGTTATAAGTCGCCCTCGTCTATAAGTCGCACCCCCCCTACCGGTACACTTTCATCTATAGGGGTAATGTCTTAGTTTTTTGGCTAGATGTTTTTAACCCTTTCCCTCATACGACAATTCTGCAGCAGACGACTTTGAACATATTTTGTCAAAACATAGAAAATCCATGACTAAAAGTGGAAAACATTGTGTCAAAAGGAGAAATTGCACGTTCTGTGCAATTTCTTCTTTTGTCACTATGTTTTCAAAACGCCGTCTGCTTTAACCCTTTCCCTCATACGACAATTCTGCAGCAGACGACTTTGAACTTATTTTGACGAAAAATAGAAAATCTCTATAATTGAATGGATAACCTATGACTAAAAGTGGAAAACATTGTTGCAGAAGGAGAAATTGCTCGTCTTGAGCAATTTCTTCTTTTGTCACTATGTTTTCAAAAAGCCGTCAGCTGCAGAGGTGTCAGAAAGCGTCTATATGGGGGAAAGGGTTAAAGTAGATTGCTGCAGATTTGTCATATGTATGAATATACGCCTGATGTAATCCATAGAGAGAAATCTGTTTCGAATCAAATGTCTAGCTTTTATGAAGGGATGAAAGCATTGTTGGAAAAAGAGAAATTGCTCTTTACTTTTAACCCTTTCCCACTTGCAGACGCATTCCGACTCGTTTGCAGCAGACGACTTTTGAAAACATTGTGGCAAAAGGAGAAATTGCTCATGATGAACAATTACTACTTGTGCCACAATGTTTTCATTTCTCTGCTGCAAAGGTGTCAAATGTTGTTTTTCCAAAGTTATATTTAAACCTTGATAAGATTTTTTGAGGAAAAGCTGACATTTTTATTATATATATTCAAAACTCATCAACTTTGCCCTTTGTCCCTTTCCCACATACATTCTGAAGCCTTTGAAGCAGACGACTTTTGAAATCTTTGTGGAAAAAGGAAACATTTATTTTTTAAATTTGCATCATTTATTTCACCTCTATTCTGAATAATCATTTTTTCAAAAATAATCGTTTTCTAAAGTTTTGCTTTGATGACTTCAAGTCATCTACTACTGATTTTCTGTATATTGGAAAGGATTATCTGACTTGAGTATTAAATAATCAGCCCCCAGAAGTAGTTATGATCTTCAAATGTGTCTAGAGATTCGATATAAAAAAATAATTACATGTTATTATGCAATTTATATCCTTTTTATCAATTAATGTTCTAAAAATATGCTTCCTCTTGCAGATATGGGCACTGCCAGCATCTTGGCGAATGTTTTTATTTGATTCACCCCTCATCAGACTTGATATTTTTTGTCTTTCCAGCAGCAATTTACTTTTGTAAAACGCTGCAGACAAGAATAAGACTTGACAAGCATAAGTTTCTTGGGGATGTTTTTTTTTTACATTGTTTTAACTGTTCTCCTGATATGATCATTTCAGAGCTTTCTGCTTTAACCCTTTCCCTCATACGACAATTCTGCAGCAGATGACTTTGAAAACACTATAATTGAATGGATAACGTTACTATGACTAAAAGTGGAAAACATTGTGGCAAAAGGAGAAATTGCTCGTTTTGAGCAATTTCTTCTTTCGTCACTATGTTTTCAAAAAGCCGTCTTCTTGAAAATGTTGTTGCTAAAAAAGAAATCACGTATCATGAGCAATTTCCTCTTTTCTCACAATATTTTCAACTCTATTCAATAATTAAACTTTCATTTACAACATTTTTCCTAGATATCTTCAAAGTTGTCTGCTGCAGATTTGTTCAATGTGGGGATAAGGGACATGGTAAGGTTTTTGCATATCCTGAGGGTTCACTGCAAATCTGGTTCTCACAAAAAACACATTTATTTTCAAACAAGTCTACAATCTCAGAATCCTGGTTGGTCAGAATCAATTGCAAGTTATTTTCAGACCAATCAGAAATCAAAGTTTTAGACTGGTCCATTTAAATTGTTTCATAATATTGAAAGAAAACAAAGGAGAACAATATCATCCAGATTCATGAAATATCTTATAATTGAATCTGCAATTATTGTCTAATGTTTTGAAATTAAGTGTCAAGTTCCAACCATTTTCAAGTCAGAAATACTCACATTATTACCGTTACCTTGGTAACATAATGATAAAATCCTAATTGTTTGGAATTAAGTTTCAAATTTATAGATAATTTAACAGCTTCAAATACATTTTAATGCCTGTATTATCACCGATATGCAAAAACCTTTGACATCCCTCCACATTTATAAATGAATTTTCCCACATACACCAATTCTGCAGCAGACGGCTTTGCAAAGATCGAGAGAAAAATCTCTCTTAATGAAAGAATAATGATTAACCCTGTCCCTCATATAGACGCTTTCTGACGCCTCTGTGGCAGACGGCTTTTTGAAAACAGTGACAAAAGAAGAAATTGCTCAAAACATTAGCAATTTCTCCTTTTGCCACAATGTTTTCCACTTTTAGTCATAGGTTATCCATTAAATTATACAGGTTTTCTATTTTTTTACAAAATATGTTCAAAGTCGTCTGCTGCAGAATTGTTGTATGAGAGAAAGGGTATAAATACGGATGAAAACATTGTTGCAAAAGGCGAAATTGCTCATAATCTCCTTTTTAATGCCACAAGGCTTTCTACAGTCGTCTGCTGCGGAACCGTCAGAAAGTGTGTATATGCAGGAAAGGTTTACAAAACATTGTCAAAAAGGATGCATTTCTTGTACCAAGCAAGTCACCTCTAACAAACGGTAACTCGGTGAGCAGTGATTATAAGTTCTATACAATTATTAGTAAGATGAATACATCCATATGTTAATTAGTCATATAATACAATATTCTTTGTTAACCCTTTACACGATACAAATGACTTCTAATGCCACTTTAGCAGACTTGAGAACATTATGGGAAAAGGAGAAATTGCTGAATGTGAGCAATTACCATGGACGTAGCTCCCTTTAGGCACTGTAGGCACGTGCCTACACATTTTTTCTAAAAATGCCCCAAGATACACATCTGCGTAATGTATCGACCAGATCAGCCTGCGCTGTCCGCGCAGACTGATCCGGCCGACACATTCCGTCTAAGGGGGGATATATAGAGTAGTGATTCCTGAAACAGAAAAATCCACAGGAGGCGAACAGTGTATATCCGGGTACGCCTGTGTGGCATGCTTAGGCTGATCCGGGTCGATACTTTACGCAGAGTCCACAATGTTGATTTTCTCACGAGACGGCCTACACATTGAATATTGCCAAGCTACGCCCCTGATTACTCAATTTTTCACCATGTTCTCGACTCTATTCAAAGATTTTACTTTTGTCAATAGAAATGTTCCATAGCTTTGCCTAGGCGTTTGCGAAGCAATCTGCTACCATTTCCTTGTATCTTGGAAAGGGTTAACTTATAAGTACACCAAGTTCCATGTTACAGGAAAAAGCACCTCAGAACCCACTAACTCAATAAAAGGTCACCTTAATGGAATTAATTTACATATTTAACCCTTTCCCTCAAATAGATGATTTCTGACGCCTCTGCAGCAGACGGCTTTTTGAAAACATAAGTGACAAAAGAAGAAATTGCTCGTGCTCAAAACGAGCAATTTCTCCTTTTACCACAATGTTTTCCACTTTTAGTCATAGGTTATCCATTCCATCAAAGAGATTTTCCATTTGTTGACAAAATATGTTCAACGTCGTCTGTTGCAGAATTGTTGTATGAGGGAAAGGGTTAACCTGAGTATCATACAGATGGTTGCATTGGAACCTCCCCCTGCCTTTTTCATGTCAAATGCTTTAAAATGACAATCTTATGCACTTCTATCTTTTCCCACATGCATACGTATTCTGGAGTCTCTGCAGCAAACACCTTTTGAAAACATTGTAACAAAATAAGATATAATAATTGCTCAAGACTAGCCATTTTTTTTCTTTTGCCAAAATGTTTTTAATTTTATTCAATAAGTGTGCTTTAATAGAAAATATATTTTTCATATATTTGACTCAAACATTTAAAAGATGTCTGCTGCAGGTTCGTTGTATTTGGGAAAGGATCGAGTTGTAGCACCTATAATCCTGCCTGTATGAGCACTTGCGAACAAAGAAGGATACCACTCAGACTGTAGCGTTGCACAGCAATTTCGTGATTTAGATCACTCTCAAAAAGTGTCTAGCTAGCAAGACTTACAGGGACAATCAATATCCAGGATCTTACACATTGATCTTGGTCTTCATAAACAGCTTAACCCTTTCCCACATACGACAAATCTGCAGCAGGCGACTTTGAAAACAAACCAATTTTGTTTTAGAAACTCCCTTTAAATGAAGGTAAAATAATTGAATAGAGTTGAAAACATGGTGACAATAGGAGAAATTGCTCGTTTTGAGCAATTTCTTCTTTTGTCGCCGTGTTTTCAAAAAGCCGTCTGCTGCAGAGGCGTCAGAAAGCGTCTGTTTGAGGGAAAGGGTTAAAGTCCCAGTCAAATATTTGTATGTTGCAACAAAGCACAGAAATCAAGGAAAGGAAGACAGGATATGTTGCCAGGTTCTTTTTGCAGTCTTTTTTATAATGTCCCTACCTAAGATTCATTACACATCTGTATAGATCTACTGGTAATAACTTATGAATTTAATGTAGCAGGTATCATTAGAAAGATTACTAGAATAATTAGACAAATTTAGGGCACTATTTATATCTGCATGGGAAATGTTGGCATCAACTTAAATAACTCGGCTGAGATTTCTATTGATTTTGATACTTGTCTCTGAATATTTGTCGAATATTGTTGAATAAGTTGAACACAGCTTGTCTGGATGCCAAAAGAAAATAATTTAACTTTTTATCAGAATGAATATGTTTCAATCTCTATCACAATCTCTCATCAATCTCCAAAGATTTTATATGGAACAAGGTAACACCAAGAGAACAAGATTGTTTAGAGGTATATGGAAAGGACAATTAAGGGATGCCAGAAATGCATGGGCTTCGCCCTGAAGTCAGACAAGACAAGACACAACATAATTGTATTGGGTGCTTGGGCATGCAGTTATCTAGCTCTACAACACAACATCAAATGGACAAGCACTGCTCAAGTTAACCATTTCCCACATACAACAAATATGCAGCAGGCGACTTTCATCATACTTTGTCAAAAACCGGAAAATCTCTATAATTGAATGGATAACCAATGACTTAAAGTGGAAAACATTGTGGCAAAAGGAGAAATTGCTCATCATGAGCAATTTCTTCTTTAGCCACAATGTTTTCAAAAGTCGTCTGCTTCAGAGGCATCAGAAAGCGACTGATTGTGGGGAAGGGCTAAAACATGAACCTGAATGGCAAAGACAAGATTTTTTTTTTTTTTTTCTTATTTTGTAGAGGATAGCATAATTTTTCCTTTTCAAATGTTTACTACATTTGTATTTCAAACTGTTTGTTTTCCTCTCCCTGATAAAGATTAATATATATAGCTTAAGGCATCATATGAATTTAGAATACATTAGATTTTGGGGAGGAATATTTGATCAGAATCACATGCTTTATAATTTTAAATTGGTTCTTCAAATGTGTTTTTCATATTTTATGCTGACAGGTAGCCAGTTGCCTAGGAAGTATGTTGTTTTGAGAAAGCTAGGAAAAGAATGGTAAGGTGCAAGGAACGGTCCAGAACTGGTTGAGAAGTACTGAAACTAAACTTATCTTGCCTTTTCATACATTCAGTATCTTTGCTTCCTGGGTCAACTAACCAGTAGTTCAAACAATGGATTCTTTAAGGTATTTATTAAAAGCATGGACTACAACATCCACAAAGACAGAAACAGTAATGAACAAACAGGAAATTGAAGTAAGAAATTGAAACAGTTTGATGCTCAAAGGTTTCTCAAATTCAGCGTAAAATTTTCTCAATTATGAACCAACTGAATTCAGACTTTGTCCAGTAACAATCAAGACCATTGGATAAAACAGGTGTTCCGTGTATTTAGATACGATATAATAATTATAAAGCAGTAGTAGATTAACATAGGACTATACTTGTGAGAGATATCTAGAGTAAGCATACAACAGCTACAGCCAGGGGGGGAACAATAATACTGATAAGCAAGTACAATGCATCTGACACGTAACCATGGCAACTATACCTTGTCCTTCAGAACTAGTAGGAAGGTCAGGGAGGTTACGACCTTGAATTAAGTCTTTGGGATCCGAGTAACCCTTTAAAATTTTATCCCCACCGTTGCAGACATGGGTATCCATGTCGTCCGTAGCGACCCCTGTATACATGTTGCCCTTGGAGATCTTGCCCTGTACCGCTGGATGCAAGGTCGGCATGTTGTTCATGTTCAAGGTGACGTGATCCACGGCCGGCTTCATTCCAAGGCGATTGTTATTCTGTTTCTGTTTGTTGTGCCGTATGATGATATACAAGACGATAGCAAACAGTACAACAATCAGAAAAGCGAGGGCCCCGATGATGATTCCGATATATTGTTCCTCAAATGATTTTTTCTCCTCTGTTTTTGGAATGGTATCATCGTCATTGTCTGTATGGAACACTCCATAATTATCTACAGAAAAAAAATAAAGTAAAAATTATTTAAAGTAACAATACAAGTGTATTCAAAGCAGGAATGAAGCAGGAGTCCTCTGAGGCAGAGTGATTAGCGTCAGGGATTTGGATCCGGGTGTAGCAGGATTAATCTCCAGTCATGGTGGTTTTGGTGGAGTGTCCTTTGACAAGGCGCATTTCCTTGCATAGTACTGGTTTGCATATCGAGGGATCATAAATAAATGAACTGTCGCACTGATACAATTTCAATAATGTAAAAACTGCAAAAAAAAACATTCAACAATGAGGCATGATGGAAAGACAGACTGATGACGGACATATGACAGAGAAATGGTCCCCATGTGTCACACTTACACACTTGTTTGCTATATGCACGTAAATATCATTCAGGATAAAGTTTCAATCGTAAATAAACTCCATATACAGAGGCCTAGATACGAGGGAGTGAACAGCTCTTTTCCCCACAATATTTCTCTTATTACTCTACCAAATCCTATGCTGTGGGTACTCAAAAGAATCGTCTAACTGAGACGATTCTTTAGAGTACCCACAACATAGGGTTTGAATGTCAAATAAGGACATGAATAATGCCCCTTATCTAGATCTCCGCATATATCATCCAATGTTTGTAATGTCGCAACAATGCTAGCTAACATTGGACCACCATTGGTTGACACCACCATTGGTTCACACCACCATATAGAACTTACCTATATCTAAATGTGGATCATTTTCGTGCCTCGGTGTATCGTAATCAAGTATCGGTATCTTGTTATTAACTCTCTCCGTCGTTGTGACCGTGGTGGTAGGTGGGGGTAGTTCTGGCGTAAAGTTTCCAACGACAACCGGAGCTGAAATGAAGATCACATACACTGTGTTTTATACGACTCTTTCCACGATACAAATGACATTTCACCCTTTCCCTCATACGACAATTCTGCAGCCGTCGACTTTGAACATATTTTGTCAAAAAATAGAAAATCTCTATAATTTAATGGATAACCCATGACTTAAAGTGGAAAAGATTGTGGCAAAAGGAGAAATTGCCCGTTTTGAGCAATTTCTTCTTTTGTCACTATGTTTTCAAAAAGCCGTTTGCTGCAGAGGCGTCAGAAAGCGTCTATATGAGGGAAAGGAGTTATACTTATAAAGAGATTTTCCATATTTTTGAGGCCATGTTTTCAAAGTAGTCTGTAACAGATTTGTTGTATGTAGGTGCCCATAAGAATTCACTTACTTTCCACAGACATAGAGTTTGAAGGTCAAATAAGGATTTCATCCGTTTGCACTGGCAGACTAAATTTCAGGTATCTGCAGCATAAAACTTTTGAAAACACTGTGACAAAAGAAGAATTTGCTCACAATGTGCAATTTCTTCTGTTGTCACAATGTTTTCAACTCTGTTCAGTAATTATTCTTTCATTTATAGACATTTTCCATAATGGTTTATCTATCTGGTTGTTTTTAAAGTCGTTAGCTGCAGGTTTTCTGAATGTGGGAAAGTGTTAAAAGTAAGAAATTTACTCATTACGAAAAAAATAAACTATTTTTTTCAGCAGTAATTACTGTAATGTCTGTATGCTTGAAATGCAGGAAATTCTTGAATGACGCAGATTTCAGTAATTATCCCTTTCCCTCATATAGACGCTTTCCGACGCCTCTGCAGCAGACGGCTTCTTGAAAACATAGTGACAAAAGAAGAAATTGCTCAAAACCAGCAATTTCTCTTTTTGCCACAATGTTTTCCACTTTTAGTCATAGGTTATCCATTCAATTGTAGAGATTTTCTATTTTTTGACAAAAGATGTTTAAAAGTTGTCTGCTGCAGAATTGTTGTATGAGGGAAAGGATCTTGTTACGTTTTATGAATACCCTCAGGCAAAATGTCTTATATATATCTGAAATATTGGAGATATTAATTCATCATGAGATACAGAGATGAAATCAGTGTGGGAAAAAGAAATTGCTCATTTTGAGCAGTCACTATCTCCTCTTTTCTCAGAATGCTTTCAAAGAAATGTTCTTTTACTGCGGCTTCAAATGTCTTCTGTATCAAAGAAAGGGTGACAGCACTTTATAGACCCTTTCCCAATTTCCCATACACACATCTTGAATCATCTGCTGCAGACGACTTTTGAAGACATGATGAGCGGTTTCTCCCTGTATCTCAACTTTTATCAATAATTACATTTTCATTTATAGCTTTTTGCTAATAGGTATGCAGATGCCTTCTTCAAATGTCATCTGTATCACCAGGGAATCTGGGTGAACGCAATCCCACATATAGATTCTAAATTCTGACGCCTCTGTAGCAGATGAAGTTTGGAAAACATTGTGAACAAATGCAAAATGAGAAATTACTTATAATGAACAATTTCTCCTTTTGTCACAATGTACTTAACTCTATTTAATGATTAAACTTTCATTTATAGAGGTTGACCATATTTTGAACCAGATGTTTTAACCCTTTCCCTCATATAGACGCTTTTTAACGCCTCTGCAGCAGACGGCTTTTTGAAAACATAGTGGCAAAAGAAGAAATTGCACAAAACGTGCAATTTCTCCTTTTGCCACAATGTTTTCCACTTTATGTCATAGGTTATCCATTCAATTATAGAGATTTTCTAATTTATGACAAAATACGTTCAAAGTCGTCTGCTGCAGAATTGTCGTATGAGGGAAAGGGTTAAAAGTCGTCCGCTGCAGATTTAATGTATGTGGGAAAGGGTGACGATATCACAATGCTATGTTTCGGGTTAATTACCCACAAAAAACAACTGATTACCTTGGTGCATTACAGATAAGAAAGTCTCATTCTCAAATGAGTTACATTTTTTAGAGATTTCTGTTCATCTTACTTTCCCATTTTGTTAAATCCTTTCCCACATACAACAAATCTGCAGCAGACGACTTTGAAAACTTAGTGATAAAAACCTGAAAAATCTCCATAAAAGATAGCTTAATTGTTAAATAAAGTTGAAAACATTGTGGCCAAAGGAGAAATTCAGCTATGGCCACAATGTTTTCAAAAGTCGTCTGCTGCTATTGCATCAAAATGCGTCTGCAGGTGGAAAAGGGTTAAGAGACTGAAAAAACTGTTGGATGTCATTAGAATCTGTATAGGTCTTGTCAATGAACTTTGGAATGTTCTCCCTTGAAACTGTTCCTTAACCCTTTCCCTCATATAGTCGCTTTCTGACGCCTCTGCAGCAGTTGGCTTTTTGAAAACATAGTAAGAAAAGAAGAAATTGCACAAAACGTGCAATTTCTCCTTTTGTCACAATGTTTTCCACTTTTAGTCATAGGTTAACCATTCAATTATAGAGATTTTCCATTATTTGACAATATAAGTTCGAAGTCGTCTGCTGCAGAATTGTCGTATGGGGGAAAGGGTTAACCCTTTCTCACAAACAACAAATCTGCAGCAGACAACTTTGAAGATACACGTGTATCAGGACAAAAACTGTTGAAAAGCTTTATAAATAAGGGTTGACATATTGAATTGGGGTTGAAACCATTGTGGCAAAAGGAGAAGTTACTCTTTCCTTTCCTTCGCCAAAGTGTGTTCAAAAATTGTCTGTGGCAGAAGGGGAAATTGCTCGTTTTGAGCAATTTCTTATTTTGTCACAATGTTTTCAAAAAGCCGTCTGCTGCAGAGGCGTCAGAAGGCGTCTATATGAGGGAAAGGGTTAAAGGGAAAAAGACCAGCACATACTCGTATCTTAACCCATTACTTCACACAGACGACATTTGACGCCTGCTGTTGCAGACGACTTTTGAAAACATTGCAATAAAAGGTGAAATTGCTCAAAACGAGCAATTGCACCTTTTATTTCAATATTTTCAACTCTTTATCAATATAGTTCTTTCAGTTTTCTAGATTGTTGAAATTGTTCGTCTGATGATTGTAAAGCAGACGACCTTTGAAAAGCCATGTGAAGTAATGGGTTAAGACCTCATGGTACATAGAAAATAACACTTACTTGATATGAAATGAACCTCCGATATAAGTATCCATTTAGCATCAAAGTAGAGTTCAATTTTTATATATTGCGCCACTATATTGTTTAATTTCACTTGTACGGGTCTTGCATATTCCACCACCGTATCTCTGATATGTAGATACTTGTCCTTCATTTTCTTATAATACTGTCCCCCTATACTATAATACACTACCGCCATTCGAAACACTCGAACGTCTTTTGAAAAATAATTATTACAATTCAACTGCACTGACGAAAAATTCCGAATTGTGTCGAATTTGAAGGTAATTGTCACTGGTCCGGAATCCACCAACGAATCGTTCTTCCAGCCGACCCATTCGTATCCTTTGATTCCCAGTTCTTGTGGGTCCAATCTGAAATTTGTTTCGCCTTTTTCTCCGTCCGTGAGTTGTCCCAAACCTCCGAACAAGAACACAAAGTTCTTCATTTGGTTTTTGATGCCATCGTATGAGAAGTCGAAGAAATCTACTTCTGCGCCCCGCTTGTCACCTTGTCTCATGGAGTATGATACTACACCATCTGTAAATAAATTCAAAAAAAAGTTGAGTTAACCCTTTCCCACATCCAACAAATATGCAACAGACGACTTTGAAAACATATTGACAAAAACCTGAAAAATCTCCATAAAAGATAGCTCAATTGTAATATAAAGTTGAAAACATTTACCAAAGTCGTCTGCTGCTATTGTGTCAAAATGTTCTATTACTGTGGCTTCAAATGTTTTCTGTATCAATTTCTCCTTTTGCCACAATGTTTTCATTTTTTTTTTCAATAACTGTTCATTCATTTACGGAGATTTTTCATAAATTTGCCGGAATTATTTCAGTCGTCTGCTGCAGCTTTGTTGTATGTTGGAAAGTGCTCAAACGCTTACAGAAAGAAAGAAACATAATATGGAAATCTAGGTTTGGTAGTTTTGAAAATAATGTGGCCAATGGACAAAAAGCTTTGCCATAATATTTTCAGACTCTATTTAACCCTTTTCCCCATACGACAATTCTGCAGCAGACAACGTTGAACATATTTTGTCAAAACATAGGAAATCTCTTTAATTGAATGGATAACCTATGACTAAAAGTGGAAAACATTGTGTCAAAAGGAGAAATTGCTCGTTTTGAGCAATTTCTTCTTTTGTCACTATGTTTTCACAAAGCCGTCTGCTGGAGAGGCGTCAAAAAGTGTCTATATGAGGGAAAGGGTTAATAATTATACTCCTATGAATGGGAGATGTTTCATGTTTTTTCCAATATGTTTTCAAAGTTGTCTGCTGCAGATTTGTTGTGTGTGCACATGGGAAAGCGTTACACCAGATCAAGGGTTTGATGTTAAGTACCACCTTGTTAATGAAAGTTTGGATTACTAAAGTCACTTAACCCTTTCCCTCATATAGACGCTTCTGTCTGACTGACGCCTCTGCAGCAGACAGCTTTTTGAAAATATAGTGACAAAAGAAGAAATTGCTCAAAACAAGCAATTTCTCCTTTTGCCACAATGTTTTCCACGTTTAGTTATCCATTCAATTATAGAGATTTTCCATTTTTTGACAAAATATGTTCAGAGTTGTATGAGGGAAAGGGTTAAAACACTAATTGACTCAAAGGAAATAGGTTTTTAAAAGCCATTTAAAAATCCACTTTACTTTATTATATCCTCATATAAACGGAACATTAAGACTTTAGCTTAAAAGCCCGCCTTTTCCCACCCTACTCTGTTGAACGCTTTTTTTTTAACATTAAGAGAAACTAATACATTGGTCATAACAAAGGCAAGGACTTCTTTTCCTTCAATTATCCCTTTCCCTCATATAGATGCTTTCTGACTCCTCTGTAGCAGACAGCTTTTTGAAAACATAGTGACAAAGGAAGAAATTGCTCAAAACGAGCAATTTCTCCATTTGTCACAATGTTACTCATTTTTAGTCATAGGTTATCCATTCAATTAAAGAGATTTCCTGTTTTTTGACAAAATATGTTCAAAGTCGTCTGCTGCAGAATTGTCGTATGAGGGAAAGGGTTAAGAGAAACTAATACATTGGTCATAACAAAGGCAAGGACTTCTTTTCCTTCAGTTATCAGAGGAACTGGTAGAGAAACACATATCAAGATTAATGACCAATACAGCAAACAATGAAAACATTTGCATTTGTTGCATCATGACAATGATTCGAGCCCCAGACTAACTCAGTCGGTAGCGATGCGGGCTGTCAATCAAGGGGTTGTGAGTTCAAACCCCCCTTTCGGCCAACATTCTTTCCGACGTTTGACGAAAGTCACTGTAACCAGCGCCATTTAAAGTCATCCCCCCAATGGGCTAACAGTCTATGTGGAAAAGCAGCCAGTTCCTTGGAAAGTATGTTGTGTAGAGTATTGGTGTGAGAAAGCCAGAAAATACATGAGTAGGTGATGTACCCAGCAATTAAGGCTTTGCTTCAGAATATTTTAAAAAGACTAAAATTAAACTCCTTAAATTCAAGTATTTAGACTTTTTTCCACAGATGTACACGTTTTCTGTAATAATTAAGCAGACATCTTCATAACATTCAAAGGATTAATAGATATTATAATAAATTTATCCATTTGTATACACGTGTAATTCATAATTAACAATTGATAATTTTTCATAGTTTTTCTATTTTCTCTCCTGATTATGCAATTAAACCTTCCCCCACATACTACAAATCTGCAACAGACTTGGAAAACACAGATGCAAAAATGTGTAAAATCACGAAAAATGAAAGTATAGTTTCATAATAGTGTTGAAAACGAAGCAGACAAAGGAGAAATTGCTAAAAAGATGTTTAAATACAGAAAAAGGTTAAAAAATAATTAGGAACAATTTGTTCCGTCCTTCTGCCCCAAGGTGCTTTCATTTCTTACTTTAACCGTTTCCCTCATATAGACGCTTTCTGACGCCTCTGCAGCAGACGGCTTTTTGAAAACATAGTGACAAAAGAAGAAATTGCACAAAACGTGCAATTTCTCCTTTTGACACAATGTTTTCCACTTTTTGTCATAGGTTTCCATTCAATTATGGAGATTTTCTAGGTTTTGACAAAATACGTTCAAAGTCGTCTGCTGCAGAATTGCCGCATGAGGGAAAGTTTTAATTTTGTTTATGACTATTACTCCCTCTTTAAAAGTCATTGAAGTATAATTGACTAATTGTTTAGGTAATAGTACTTATGATAAGCTATTTTCCCAATTAATCACATCTTCATTATCATTTTATATTTCACTTTTATAATAACCAATTGCTTTAACCCTTTCCCTCATACGACAATTCTGCAGCAGACGACTTTGAACGTATTTTGTCAAAACATAGAAAATCTCCATAATTGAATGGATAACCTATGATAAAAAGTGGAAAACATTGTGGCAAAAGGAGAAATTGCACGTTTTGTGCAATTTCTTCTTTTGTCACTATATTTTCAAAAAGCTGTCTGCTGCAGAGGTGTCAGAAAGCGTCTTTATGAGGGAAAGGGTTAATTGTTTTCCCACAAAAAGTTGTTATTTTACAAAAGTCGTCTGCTCTACAAAGCAAGGATAAATTTTGAGATGATGTTAGTAAACCCTATAAAGCAGCTTCTTCTATTTTAACCCTTTCCCTCATACGACAAATCTGCAGCAGATGACTTTGAACATATTTTGTCAAAAAAGAAGAAAATCTCTTTCAAAAAAGCCGTCTACTTCAGAGGCGTCAGAAAGCATCTATATGAGGGAAAGAGTTAAACTTTTCTCACATGCAGACGCACTGACTGTAGCAGATGACGTTTGAAAACACTTTGGAAAAAGAAGAATTTGCTCATAATAAGCAATTTCTCATGCCACATTGTTTCAACTCTCTTCAATAACTACAACTTTCATTTATAGAGATTTTCAACATTTTTGCCCAGAAGTTTTCAAAGTCGACTGCTGCAGATTTGTTGTATGTGTGAAACGGAGGGTTATTCATTTATTTAATTAAAAGAAAGATTAATATCTGCTGAAGAGGAATAAAAAAACCTTGAAAAGGATCACTTCTGTTTATAACAGCTTTTAACCCTTTCCCTCATATAGACGCCTTCTGACGCCTCCGCAGCAGACCGCTTTTTGAAAACATAGTGACAAAAGAAGAACTTGCACAAAACGTGCAATTTCTCCTTTTGCCACAATGTTTTCCACTTTTTGTCATATGTTATCCATTCAATTATGGAGATTTTCGATTTTTTGACAAACTACGTTCAAAGTCGTCTGCTGCAGAATTGCCGTATGACGGGAAAGGTTAAAAATGTCTATGTTTCAAAAAAAGGGGTTTCCTGCCCTTCATCTCCCTAAAGTAGATGCACATGCTCTGACTTATACATGTAATTAGGCCCAATTAGTGAGGACTCAATGTAAACAGTAAGCCATTTATCCCTCTTAATTACTTATATTTAATGAGTAAATAAACATAACGACCAATGAGATTAAAGGCAATTGAATCCTACCAGTTAATCCAATGTATCTGTGAAACCCATTTTTGGGTTATTTTTTATTCCAATCAATCTGGTTGTAACAGATTATCTTAACAAATTGCAGAAACTATTGACCAATGAAGAGTTATATCAATGCTTTAACCGGCCCTTTCCCTCATATAGACGCTTTCTGACGCCTTTGCAGCAGACGGCTTTTTGAAAACATCGTGACAAAAGAAGAAATTGCACAAAAACGTGCAATTTCTCCTTTTGCCACAATATTTTCCACTTTTTGTCATAGGTTATCCATTCAATTATGGAGATTTTCGATTTTTTGACAAAATACCTTCAAAGTCGTCTGCTGCAGAATTGTCGTATGAAGAAAAGGGTTAACCCTTACCAACATACAACACATTTGCAGCAGACAACTTTTTTTAAAACATTTTAACATTGTGGCAAAATGAAAAATTGCCCCTTTTGCCACAATGTTTTTAGATCTTTTCAATGATCATTATACTTTCATAAATTTTATAGAGATTCTCCAAAGTTTTACCAAGATGCTTTCATATTCTGCTGATTTGTCGCATGAAGGAAAAGGTTTAAACCCATGACGTGTAGTTCCAAGATCTTTTGTAAGATTGATTGTTTGGTGTTTTACGCCTCTTTCAACACATTTTCAGTTATTTCACGGCATTTCTTGGGTAAGTTACCAGCACTTCTGGTCCATTTATCCTGACACCCACCAGTCAGTTGTAATGCTAACCCCGCAATCCTGAGCGCCAAGGAGGGCATTACTATTGTTTATATCATAAATGACGTCGCCGGGAGTGTAATAAAGCCATTGTATAAATTGCGTATTCAACTAGTGTAATAACAATGCTACGTTAAGTCATAATGAAAAGCATTGAAAATGACCGCGCTATATAGCGACGTTATATATATTTTGCGCTAATAATCGTCGAATTGGAATTTATGATATAAATAGAATATAACATTCGTGGTCATTCAATACAAATTTTTATTAAACTCGTTTAATAAAATGTCGCATTGAATGACCACTCATGTAATATCCTCTATTTATTTTGAAAAGTCTTTTGTATGACCAAACCGAGCATTTTAGGAAGAAGACTGCTGGAGAGAGTATTGAGATAATATTAGATAGCAAAATATTTACCTTCCCACTTGCAACCATAGATTTCAACTCGCATACAAACGGTGCGCGGGTGTCGACAATACGGTATGAATCGAATACGTCTGCCAATAATGGGTGGGGAAACCTCTCGCAACTCAGCCAAATATGTGTTGGCATTTCCCTCAAACCTCTGAAATGATAAAATAGAATTTTACAGTAATATAAATTGGTCCATTATACCGGATTGATGCAAAGGACAATTGCAAACAAAAAAGGAGAATTTCCTTAACCCTTTCCCTCACACAACAATTCTGTAGCAGACGACTTTGAAAGTATTTTGTCAAAACATAGAAAATCTACATAATTGAATGGATAACCTATGACGAAAAGTGGAAAACATTGTGGCAAAAGGAGATATACTTTCATTTAAAGAGATTTTCCATATTTTCGCGAAAGATGTTTTCATAATTGTCAGCGGAAGATTAACCCTTTAAACCCTTACGACAATTCTGCAGCAGACGACTTTGAACGTATTTTGTCAAAAAATAGAAAATCTCTATAATTGAACGGATAACCTATGACTAAAAGTGGAAAACATTGTGGCAAAAGGAGAAATTGCTCGTTTTGAGTAATTTCTTCTTTTGTCACTATGTTTTCAAAAAGCCATCTGCTGCAGAGGCGTCAGAAAGCGTCTATATGAGGGAAAGGGTTAATGTTGTATTTGGGTAAGGGTTAGAAGAGAAATTAATTACATGAAGGCTGCTTCATCAGACATAATGAAACCTTTCCAGCATACGATTGCCTGAAGGCTAAGCAAAAAATAATCTTTTAGTAACTAATGTTCCAGGGACAATTAAATCTCTGTGACTCATTCATAATTCATAAATCAACCATTTTTAACTATTATCCTTTGCTTGTGAGTCGAGTGAGACTTTCGAAAAAACATTGTGACTAAATAAATGGATAAATTGCTGATGATGAGCAATTCCTCCTTTTGCCATAATGTTTGTCAATTCCATTCAATAAACATACTTTCATTCATTGACCTTTTCCTGATCATTTAAATTGCCTAGATGTTTTCAGACTTCTGCCGCAGTTTTTTAACTCTTTCCCTCATAAGACAATTCTGCAGCAGACGACATTAAACATATTTTGTCAATAAATGGAAAACCTATGACTAAAAGTGGAAAACATTGTGTCTAAAGAAGAAATTGCTCGTTTTGAGCAATTTCTTCTTTTGTCACTATGTTTTCATAAAGCCGTCTGCTGCAGAGGCATCAGAAAGCGTCTATATGAGGGAAAGGGTTAATGTATTTTTTCCGAGTAAATCAGGAAACCTTACAAACAATTCAAACAAACAAAAAATCCTATAATACAATATGCCCTGGAGGACGAATACCGGCAGGCAAAAAATCAGGAACCAACCCATAATTCTTCCATTAATGGTGTCACAATGAAAATGACATATCCCGTACGAAGATTTTAACAGGATTCCAGCAGGACCCTGGTAGGAATGTACCAGGAATCTAGCAGGAATCAATTTTTCCTGCAGGAATGTAACCGTACATGGAAAAAACCTAATTTCCTACAGGGAAAATTTGTTCATACTGGAAAAGTTTCCTGCTATAGTAACAGGAATCCCTTTACTGTAGCTGGAATATTGGTGAAATTCATATTCCTACTAGGAATAATTCATCTTATAATATTTAAAATCTCCAGTTAATGAAACTTTGGCAGGATTTCTAGAACTTATACTTTTTCATAGCAGGAATTTTATACTTTAACATTTTACTAACTTGGATTCTGAAACTTAGAAAATATGCAAAAGAAAATCTAAAACTTTAATTAAAAAAAATGGTATACAATCCTTAGTTCCCTACTGGGGTATTCAAGATCAGTAGGTACAATCCTAAATGAAAAAGCCATTGAAATTTAAATAGCAATTTCTCCTTTCCTCACAATATTTTTAAAATGTGTTTGCTGTAGATGCATAGAAATGCCTCTACAAATTGGTAAGGGTCAACTTATTTACCCGGGAAAACTTAGCAGCTAACCTATTTTTAACCTACACAAATGAGTCATGTCATACAAAAATGACATTTGGTCTCTGCAACCAGCCGATATTCATATAACTTGATAAACCTGCCCAGTCTGCTTCTAAGGGTCTCTAGTCACACACACACAGCTTTAACTACACAGGGGGAAAACAATGACTTAATGTAAAACTTGACATAGAAGTATTAACTGTGATCATAGTTCATTGATATATAATGTGGGTTTTCATATGACGTGGCTCAATCTCTCCCCAGCATTTTAAACAAAGGTCGGTGACTTAATTATGACGCAATAGGTCACGTGAATGTTAGACAGGCAGGATTTATGTAAAAGTAAGTTGGACTTTCCCAAAGCATTTATATTCTGATCAGTCCAAATTAATGAATTGGTGACAATTGTTATTAACTAGATTTAAAAAATGCTTCAAAAGTGTTACATATCTTCACCTCTGTGCAAATTTGACCAGATTTTTATAGATTCTTCAAACAAACAACTAGACACCATTTAAAAACATTGTGAGAAGAGGTGAAACACTTACCTTTCGAGTGTATTCAAACATCGTATATATATTTTGGATTTACGGTGACTATCAAGAGGAGTTGTTTTTTGTTAGTTTTTCTTTCAGCTAACAAGCTTTTGAAAACATTGTAATAAAAAGGAGAAACCAAGTAATTTCTGAGTCGATTCATAAACCATGTATACATATCTCTACTATCAAACATTTGTTTTAAGTTTTACTTTCAGCTAACCAACTTTTAATTTTGAAACATTGTTGGAAAGGGAAAAACACATTACGTCTGATGAATGCGTCTGCAAGTGAAAAAGAGTTAATTTAAGTGTGCAAATGGATATTAAGTGTGAAGTTATTTATACAGTGTCTCTTAAGTAATTTAATTATCTAAGGAAAATCTGGAATAAACTCATATTTATCAACCACTCCCATCGACGGTCTGTAATATTTTTAATTGATTTATGTTTAAAGTCTTAAAACTTTTCTGCATATTTGTTACTTTCGACAAGTCACTTTTGTTATGCATTGATCTTGTTACGTCATGAATGACATGTGGTATGACGTCATTAAAAAAGTCTATCGGCGTTTGGAAAATTGTTTAAATCAAGATGGCGGCCTTTTTCAACACATGCTGTTTTCACAGAATATATGCGATATCGGCGATAGTTTGCATCTATTTCTGTTTAGTTGATGGATTAAGTGTTCTGGAATATTCGTAAGTAAATTATTTTACTTTATTTTGCATTATTTCATTTGTATTGCAATCAAAATGCTGTTACGAAGATCTCTCACCCTTTCTCTGTCCCACAATATTTAGATCAACAGAAATATTTTAAAGCATTTATTTGATCATATATCATAATTGGAAAATATTTACTTGCGTACAGCGACGGACCACCTTAGAATGATTAATGGGTTTTTGTATAACCCTTTCTGGGATTCAACACAGGAGATCAAAAACAAATTGTTTCCATAAATCTTTACTGGAGCAGTGTGCACAAATTCAAGACCATTGTTTCATTTACACATTTGTATCAATGAGTCCTTTGATGTGTTCTCCCAAAATAATGAGTCCTACTAAATTACTGTTGTTTTTTCACATTTTAATTAGTCTATGACTCGGCAGAAAAATTAAACATTCAAGACACATTCCCATGTTTAGAAATATTTGTCTGAACCAGCAATTTAAATTAATACTTGAATGTATACTTTTCAGTTGAAGCAGCTAGGCAAGAAAAATTTGGAAAGCATTCTAGCTTTGAAAATTGACCAACCAAGGACATTACCTGTGACGTGTTCCAGATGAACTATTGACAACATGGTGATTTATATAAATTTATAATGGTGATACCAGGGTCTTTCAAATACTATTTGAAAGACCCTGGTGATACTGACCTGTCGTCTTAGATGATTGATTGATTTGGGTTTAACGCCATTTTCAACAATTGTTCAGTCACATCACGGGGGCCTACTCATGTATTACCTTGCTTTCGCATAGGATGATTGATTGATTTGGGTTTAACACCATTTTCAACAATTGTTCACATCACGGCGGCCTACTCATGTATTACCTTGCTTCGCATACCAGTACTCAACACAACATACTTTCTAAGCAGCTGGCTGCTTTTCCACATAGACTGTAATCCCATTGATGAATACCCGGTTGCGGCGACATTCTTTCGGGCGATGTTTTCCATTGCCTCTCACCTCTGATCTATGTGAGAAAGTAGTCCGTGGCTTCGAAAGAATGTTGTGTAAGTACTGGTGTGGGAAAGCCAGGAAAACATGGGTAGGTGCACAGACCGCCGTGATATGACCAAAGCTGTTGAAAGCGGCGTTAAACTCCAAACAAACAAACCATTGATGAATGACGCATGTCAAAGTGACTTTTTCAAACGTCAGAAAGAATGTAGGCCGAGCTGGGATTCGAACTCTCAACCCCTGGATGAGGTCTAGGTCCGCACATTTTTCATACAGACCTCGTCAAATTAATGAAGAAAATAACCGTTCTTGAGAATATTCTAAGACTTGAACTCAAAAATGCAATATTTAACGATGAATATTAAGTAAAGTATTTGAGATTAATTTGCAAACTTACTTTATATTAGATATTTGCCTTTAAATGAACGTCCATGAAAATTGAAGCTGGTTTATCAGAATGCAAACTTGAGAACAATCTCAAAAATGGTTGCTGGATTCGAGATCTTGAGTATTTTCATTAATGTTTTGTAAAAGAAAGATGACTGGCACTGCATATAACTAGGCAGACATGATCAAATAGAGGAAAGGTAGCTGTGTAAACGAAAGTAAAATTATTGAATAAAGTTGAAAACAGATAATAGTGGCAAAAAGAAAAATTGCTCATATTGTATTTAAAAGTCATCTGCTGCAGAGGTGTCAGAAACCGTCTTTATGGGTAAAGAAGCCTTCAAGGGTTCATTTATTATAATTTTCTATCTTTTACTTTCATTTGAATAGCTCCATACACAACAACTTAAAAGAGCCCCTTATAGAGGATGGTCCAGTCATCACCAAACTGAAACAAACTTTAACCATTTCCTCATAGTTGACGACTGATGATTTGACCACCAGACTCTACAAGACTCTGCTTAGTGATACCCATCAGTGCTTTGTTCATGCACAATCAAATGGATTAATTCTTTAAGTTAAACTATGTTTCCAGATCACCCTTTGTTTTTAAGTGGCAACATTCTTAAATATTCCTGAGTTGTTTGTGAACAATTTTTCAACCTACTTCTTGAATTGTGAATGCTTGTGTTTGTTTTAGAATTTAAAGTTGACACTTTCCCTCATACAAGGGATCTGCAACAGCTGACTTTGAACATGTCCTGGCAAAATGAGTTGTTATGGAAAATCTCAATAAACTAAAGCGTTGTTTTTTTAATTGAGTTGAAAACATTGTGGCAAAAGGAGTAATTGCTCATTATAGATGAGAATTTTCTTCTTTTTCCACAATGTTTTCTAAAAGCGTCTGTATGCGCAAAAGGATAAAAAAAATTGTTCTGATATATATGTTAATTACCATCAAATAAATCAATGATGCATTATCAGCATCTCTTGATTAAACATTTACAGTTATTATTTATTCTAGTAAAAATTTGATTTGGATTCCTGGTAGGATTTTGTTCTAGGAATCCTGTTGGGTATTTGAACCTAAAATAGTGGTCTAGTCCACTCTCTTTAATAATTTTACTTATAGATTTTCCGTATTTTGTGACTAATTAAGGACCATCTTGGCCCTCTTGCTTCTTATTAGCTCGCCTGTCACGTAGTGACAAGGTGAGTTTTTGTGATCGCCCGTCGTCTGTCCACAATTTCTTGTGAACACGATAAATTCTTCATTTATTATCTAATGTTTACCAAAATTATACAGTAGCTAGATACACCATGGGAGCTCAGTTCCTTTCAAAAACCAGCCAGATCCATCCATGCATGACTGGATTATGGCCCTTTAAAATTGGCAAAATTGTTCAAATTGACCTTGTGAACACGATAAGAACTTGATTTATTATTCGATGTTTACCAAACTTATTCAGTAGCTAGATAAACATGGGAGCTTGGTTCCTATTGAAAACCAGCCAGATCCGTCCATGCATGACAGGAAGATGGCCCTTTAAAATTGGCAAAATTGCTATAATTGACCTTATGAACAAAATAAAGTAATCATTTATTATCCGATGTTTACCAAACTTATACAGTAGCTAGATATACATGAGAGCTTGGTGCCTTTTGAAAACCAGCCAGATCAGTCCATGCATGACGGGATTATGGCCCTTTAAAATTGGCAAAATTGCTATAATTGATAATTTATTATCTGATGTTTACCAAACTTATACAGTAGCTAGATATACATGAGAGCTCGGTTCCTTTTGAAATCGGCCAGAGGCGTCTATGCATGACTGAATTATGGCCCTTTATTAAAATTGGCAAAATTGCTATAATTGACCTTGTGAACAAGATAGTCATTATTTATTATCCGATGTTTACCAAACTTATACAGCAGCTAGATATACATGAGAGCGCACTTTTTTTTTAAATCAGCCAGATCCGTAGATGCATCACTGAATTATGGCCATTTAAAATTGTCAAAATTGTTATAATCGACTGTGAACACGATAAAAACTTCATTTATTTGTCATTTGTCCTTTACATTGATTTATAAACATGTGACCATGACCTAAAAGTGATCTTTTACAATTAAATAACATCATTGTCTTTGGATGACCTTCACCATGACTTTTTGACCTTCTTGTCTAAACATTAGTAACCGTACATATAAGCACTGTTGAGTCTCATAAAAGGTTGAACCTGGATTCCTTTGATTCTTTGTACGATTTTTGTACCAGGAAACGATTCCTTGTAGGAATTTTGTACCAGGAAACCTGATAGGAAGTTTTAACCTATTTAAGTATCAAAAATCTTTTTGGATTTTGTAATGAGATTCCTTGTAGGATTTTTTCTATATTCCTTGTAGGATTTGTTCTATATTCCTTGTAGGATTTTGTAACTGGATTCCTTGTAGGTATTTAATCCAACTAGTTTTGAAATATGCAAATGAGGTTTGATTTCCTGCTACTAGGATTCCTGGTAGGAAAAAAGTAGAAGGAATCCAGCAGGAAAATGGCCCGAAATATGTAAATGAGGACAAAATCCCTGCAAGGATTTTTTATCAAATATTCCTACAGGATTCCTGTTAATCTAATTAACATATTTCGCTCTATTTTCCTGCTGGTTTCCTTGTAGGATTTAGAGCGATATTCCTGTATGAATCCTGTTATATTACGCCTGGACTGTTTCGTACGGGATGTCACACTCTTTGAAAACATGACTACTCCTAGGAAACATGACTTCTCATCCATGTAGTTTCACAAATTGTTAACCATACAACATTTAATCTGAAGCAGCCGACTTTTAAGACATCTAGGGAAAAACGAGGAAAATCTTTATAATGAGAGGTTACATTATTACTGAAATGAGTTGAAAAGATTGTGGCAAAAGGAGAAATTACTCGTTATGAGCAATTTCTCCTTTCGCCACATTGTTTTCAAAAGTCGTCTGCTGCATTGGCGTCAGAAAGCGTATATATGTGGGAAAGGGTTAAGCCAATAAAAAATAAATTCCATTGGCAATGTTAATGAACCACAACTCTATTTATTCTCTCTAAAAATCCTTTTATCAAACATGGGAAAATATTTTCCATACAAAGCATAGTAAATTCCAAACAAATTTAATCCTTTCCCAGCTACATTACAATTCTGCAGCAGACGACTTTCTATAATTGAAAGAATAATTATTTAATAGAGTTGAAAACATTGTGGCAAAAGGAGTAGTTGCTCATTTGGTCAAAATGCTTTCAAAAGTCGTCTACTGCAGAATTGCTTTATGTGGAAAAGGGTTAACCCTTTTCCCACATACAATAAATCTGCAGCAGACGACTTTGAAATTATCAAGTACAAAAAATAGAACATCTATTTAAATATAATTGAAATCTTTGTGGCAAATGGAGAAATTGTTCAAAACCAGCAATTTCTCCTTTTGCCACAATGTTTTCCACTTTTAGTCATTGGTTATCCATTCAATTATAGAGATCTTCCATTTTTTGACAAAACATGTTCAAAGTCATCTGGTTTAGGATTTGTTGTATGAGGGAACGTGTTAAAGCGATCAAATCACAATGTTTGGTCACTGTGGAAATTAGTAACTGACTCAATTCTTCCTCCTCTAGTTTTCCCATGAATCATAGCAGCAGACGGAATTCCAGCGGGAGATTTAGTTCCTGAGAAAAGGTGAGAATCTTGACGGAGAATGATTCATTTTCCAGTGTATCCTGCATAACAATCGTGCAGTCTCACAGTTTTTTATAGAAAATTCAATTTATCGTTGGAATAACCCCTGTGAAATGTGAACCTTGAATCAAGTTTGACCATGGTTAAACATGGTCAAAACATGGTTGTCTATGTTGTTCGTTCAGACTTTGACTCTGGTCGATTATAACCATGATTGACCATGATTTGACTATGGTCTGACTGTGGTAAATGACCATGTTTTCCAGACCATGAAACAAGGTCAATCTTAAACAGTAAAAACACATTTGGTAATAAATGTTGCATTGCACAAATAGTGTCTGTTTCTTACTTAAAATACAACAATTTGAAACTCTAAGCAGTTTAGCATGCAACACCGTGAGTACGGTGTACACCTTATGTATTGTCCATGACTGACTATGATTCATGATCAAGAGTCTTTGTTTGAATATGATTCATGGTCAACAGTAATTACTAGACCCTGAATCACAGTCAAGCATAAATATTTCACATACTTAATGTGCATTGCAAAGAATAAAGAGATGTCAGAACGACATTTAATATTCTTAATGTGTTCTGTATCTGCTGTTACACTGCAAGAACTTTATAACAATTTGTTTTAAATATTAATGGTTTTATTTGGACTAAACAAAGTTTTGATAAATTGCCAAGTTAAACAAATATATCACTACAACATTTATTAAGGACACTTATAGAACACTTCTAGAACCATTTTTTTTAATAATTGCAACAACAACAACAGGAAGTTGAGATTTTAAATTTTCAAAATGGATGACAATGTGACATGTTAAAATTCTGGCAATGTTTTCACAAAACACTCTGTTATAATGGATTTTCATCAAATATTATGTACATAGTGATTTGTAAATAACTTTTGTTCTCATTCTAATGATAGAAGCAGATAGAAAAAACATAAAATGAAGATTTACAAGCACAGAATGGATTCAGAAATGGCAATGTATTCAATTTGATTTGGAAACACTTGACAGGTAAAACTTATATTAATGAATGTTTATTCAGTGTTATCATCTTTAGTGATATTTTACTCTTGTAATATGATTATTTTCTAGAACACTTTTAGACCTAGGCAGTTCCAGGCCCTGGCATTTTCAAATAATTTTGTAATTTACTACAAAGTCTCGGATAACCCTTTTTACGACTTAAAAAAAAAAGATTTAATTGCCATGAACAAGGTTTTAATTTTGTGTACATGTTATTTAATGAAACAAAATACCATGTTTTGTTCAATAAAGACCTGTAAAAGGGCTACTGAATTAATTTGGTATTATGAAACATGAATCGTGGTAATCAGGGCAGCAACAGATGACTAATTCTATAAAACATGTCAGTCTTAGGCAATGTTATTTTGAAATGCAATGAAACATGATTTATCATGATCTTTTAAAGAACATGGTCAAACCATGGTTGAACTTGCCACAAGGCTGCATTGAAGTGGACTATGAAACATGTTTGACCATGGTAATATAAAGGACCACGAAACCTGATTTATCCTGGTCTTAAGATCATGGTCAAACCATGGTTGACCATGGTACTAGGGCGGCCATATACCACGTGGCCTATGAATCATGTTTTACCATGGTATTTTTTTATGACCATGGACCAAGGTTAACCATGGTCTTTAAAAGAACATGGTTGACCATGGTCCCCAGGGTGGCCATATACCACGGCATGAAACATGGTCGACCATGGATTATACATGGTCATTTCGTGGTCAACCATGTTTTTAAAACATGGTCGACCTTGTTTAAAACATGGTCGACCATGTTTTGACCGCGTTCATTTCACAGGGGAACAAAAAGGTTGGGTTTCATGGTCAAGTATTAATAAACCCTTTACCACATATAGATGCTATCTGACGCGCCTGCAGCAGACTTCTTTTTAAAAACATGGCGACAAAAGGTGAAATTGCTCAAAACGAGCAATTTCTCCTTTTGTCTCCATGTATGCAACTCTATTCAATCATTGTACTTTCATTTAAAGGGAGTTTCCAAATTTTTTCGGGAATGATTTCAAAGTCGTCTGCTGCAGATTTACTGTATGTGGGAAATGGTTAATAAACCCACATCATTAATCTGCAGGAGACAACTTTGAAAATGAAAACATATGTCTACAAAAAAATGATAAATCTGCATATACTATATATATATATATATGTAACATTACTTACTGAATAGAGTCTAAAACATAGTGACAAAAGTTAAATTGATAACATTGCATAATTATACTTTAATTTGGCCAAATTTTCCAACCTTTCTTTAACCCTTTCCCTCATACGACAATTCTGCAGCAGACGTCTTTGAACATATTTTGTAAAAAAATAGAAAATCTCTATAATTGAATGGATAACCTATGACAAAAAGTGGAAAACATTGTGACAAAAGGAGAAATTGCTCGCTTCGAGTAATATCTTCTGCTGCAGAGGCGTCAGAAAGCGTCTATATGAGGGAATTTCCCTCATAGGACAATTCTGCAGCAGATGACTTTGAACATATTTTGTCAAATAAATAGAAAATCTCTATAATTGAATGTATAATTCCTATGACTAAAAGTGGCAAAAGGAGAAATTGCTCGTTTTGCGCAATTTCTTCTTTTGTCGCTATGTTTTCAAAAAGCCGTCTGCTGCAAAGGCATCAGAAAGCGTCTATATGAGGGAAAGGGTTCATATACTGGGCAGTTTGGGGTAGTTCACTCCTTACAGCATACACATGCATTTTGACACGTCTGCTGCAGACAACTTTTGCTACAAATGTTTTCAACTGTATAGGATAATTTAAATAAAGACGGTTCCCAGATCTATAGTTGAATGGATAACCCATGACTTTAAGTGGAAAACATTATGGCAAAAGGAGAAATTGCTCGTTTTGAGCAATTTCTTCTTTTGTCTCTATGTTTTCAAAAAGCTGTCTACTGCAGATGGGTCAGAAAGCATCGATATGAGGGAAATATTCATACACAGTTCAAAAGTCCAGACAGAGCTTTCAGAATACAGAAGAGATCTGTTTCCATTTCTAGACAGATACTGTCAGAGGCTGACGAATTTGAGACCCATTCACTGATAACCTGTCTACATTGTCACGCACATCCATTGATAAGAAATAGTTCCTGGAACTACTTTTTTCCATAAATCAAATTAGCAACCAATTAGAAGAAAGATAGGGTTTTAACCAAGGATAAAATATCTTTTTTACAAGGTCCCTTACTATCTTTACTCAAGACATCTTCCCCAATATATATGAATTTTGACCTGCAGAAAGTGTTTTAGAGAATTTCTTATGCAGTATCAGTCAAGTCTATTTTTAGAGTCGGCCTGCATCTGAGAAGTATTGGAAAGTACATTGTATACTTTTAATCCTTTCCCTCATATCTATATAGACGCTTTCTGACGCCTCTGCAGCAGACGGCCTTTTGAAAACATAGTGACAAAAGAAGAAATTGCACAAAACGTGCAATTTCTCCTTTTGCCACATTGTTTTCCACTTTTTGTCATAGGTTATCCATTCAATTATGGAGATTTTCTATTTTTTGACAAAATACATTCAAAGTCGTCTGCTGCAGAATTGCCGTATCAGGGAAAGGGTTAATACAGAATTGAACAAGAGTGTTTGTATGATGTTTAACCCTTTCCCTCATACTACAAATCTGCAGCAAACGATTTTGAAAACATACCCGAACAAAATTTGAAACTTTAAATGAAAATACAATAATTTAAAAGAGTTGAAAACATGGAGACAAAAGGAGAAATTGCTCATTTTGTCAACATGTTTTCAAAAAACGTCCTGCTGCAGAGGCGTCAGAAAGCCTCTATATGAGGGAAAGGGCTAATGCCTATTTCAACAATTTTCCAGTCCTTTGTAATTTACTACTGGTCCAATAATGAGGCACGAGATTGCTTCAAGCGATAGATGTGTCGCTTGCCAGTAAAATCCAAGTGTGACAGACAGACTGACAAGATTACTTGAAAAAACACCCATGATTGTGTCTCTCACTATATAGGTGTGACAGACGGACGGACTGATGGGCTGACAAACAGACATCTGAAAAGTCGACTAACCAAGGCAGGCAACGCGAAAATTGTAGGAAAATGAGAAAATGCGTATTACTCTACATTGATGTTTCAGTTACAGAGTACTTCTGTGGAAAGCAGTCTTGAAAACGGGGAAATCAAAAAAATAGAAAATCTCTATAATTGAATGGATAACCTATGACTAAAAGTGGAAAACATTGTGGCAAAAGGAGAAATTGCACGTTTTGTGCAATTTCTTCTTTTGTCACTATGTTTTCAAAAAGCTGTCTGCGTTAACCCTTTCCCAAACACACAAAATCTGCAGCAGACGGCTTTGAAAACATGGAAAATCTCAATAAATGAAGGTATACAGACTGTTTGGAACAATTTTTACTTTTGTCACAATGTTTTCAAATGTCGTCTGCTGCAGGTGTCAGAAAGCGTCCGTATGTGGGAAAGGGTTATCATGAGCAGTGTCTCCTTTCACCACAGAACTGCTGCAGATATATTCAGAGTGAAAATACATCTGCATGTTGGAAAGTAATCAATCCTGTTACTTCAAAAAATAATTCAAAATGCAAAAACCTTGTGTACAACAGCAGAACCAAATGCCTGTAGAGACTTGGGGTGCGGTACGAAATGTTAAAAGAGATTATTTACATAGTTCCTGGCATTTCTGGCATTGTTCTCCCAGTAAAAGCCCTGTCTTGGCTTTCCCACCTTATCTACCCTAATGGATGATTGGCCTAACCATATCTTATTTATGGGACAGGATTTCCATAATACACATAGAAAGGAATTGATACTTTCACCTTATCCAATTTGGCCGCCCCACATGAAAACTCCCAACCTTATGTGGATACTTTAACCCTTTCCCTCATACGACAATTCTGCAGCAGACGACTTTGAACATATTTTGTCAAATAATGGAAAATTTCCATAGTTGAATGGATAACTTAGGACTAAAATTGGAAAACATTGTGACAAAAGGAGAAATTGCACGTTGTGCAATTTCTTCTTTTGTTACTATGTTTTCAAAAAGCCGTCTGCTGCAGAGGCGTCAGAAAGCGTCTTATATGAGGGAAAGGGTTAAAAAATATTTTTTTGTTTTTTTTGTTTTTATCGATTCCAAAACAAGCTTTCAGCTTTCATTATAATCATGCTTGATGTAAGTTTAAAACAGTGGAAAAAAATGAGAAAATGCTCGTTATGAGCAATATCTCTATTTGCTACCATGTTTTTAAAAGTGACGTCTGCTGCAGAGGCTTCAAAATGCACCTGTATGGGGGGGGGAGAGGCTTACATTAAAGTCAATTGCGATCAAATTGCGGTACTTTGCTACTGGATCACATGTATACGCTTATTGAACGACCAGATCTTAGACGGTCACAAAGTCCCAAATATTGTTGTTTTGTGTGACGCGGACCTTACCTATGAAACTAATGGAAAATGTTTTAACACTTTCCCTTATATATGAAGGATTTTTAACACTGCAGCAGCTTATGGTTATTGATAATATTGTGTGTGGGGAGGGGGGGAAGAGAGACCACTATCCTAAGGAACAAGTTCTCCTTTTCCCACAATGTTATCATGCAATTTCTTATTTACCGATGATACAATACTTTTCTCTCATGTTTGAAAGGCATTTATTTATTGCTGCCCAGTCCTGCTTTATTATACTACATCAGATAAATAGTTCAAGCTAATCTTGCGGAATTCATATAGAGTTTTCAAACACTTTTCATGATGTTAAGAAAGTAATAAACACATTTATCTTGATAGCAATTTAAAGAAAAAATTTGTATAGGCAAACTATGTCCTATGTAGACCATAACAAAAGATGCCTGCTGCTGAGGCTACAAAGTCATCATCAGTTTAATCATGGAAAGGGTGAAAATGGTAGTGGTTGTCATTCAACAACAGGGGAAACAAACCCATGTTTTTCTATGTATCTAATTCACTTGCACATTAATTGGCAGGTCTGTTTTCTATCAGTAATAATCACTGTCAAGTCAGACTCAGAGCAAGAAAAACATTCCTTTCTACAGAACTATTGATACTATTTACCGTAATTCACATTTAAAATTCTTATTTGAGTATTTACCCACAACATAGGTTTTGGTTCAGTAATATCGAAAATATCATCACAAAAAGACCACTTTATGGGGCGATCAAACTGGCCCGAATGAGCTTCCGTTTGTTTTCCGTACACGAAAGTGGTGTGATTTTTTAGACTGGCTGAATGTCCATCCAAATGTATCATCAAATGTTTTCCGTTTGCTTTCCGAATGTTTTCAGTATGGCTTCAGAATGCTTTCAGAATAAACCGAATACTTCCTGCATGTTGACTTCGAAAGGTTTCCTTTCCCCACTTTTTCCGTTTCTTTCCAAATGCTTTCAGAACACGGTGAATCAACAAAACTCTTTCCGCACGCTTTCCGAACGTTCGGCTCTGATACATAGACGCATATATGAGGGAAAGGGCTAACAGATGAGATTATGGTGGATCATTTCAAACAGTATTATCCTCATTATACTTCAAGTGTCGTCTGCTTTGAACATGATGTAGGCAACAACAACAAAAGTCACGAAATTTGGAAAGAGACATGAAAACACTGTTAGAAAGAATTTATTGCTTGACTTTAACAACAGAAATTTTACCTAGATGTGTTCCAAGTCTTCTACTGTAGGATTGATGTATTTTGATTGGGAAAGAGTAATTTAAGAAATATATCCAGGTCAGTTTTTGTGTGGCGTAGCATTTAAGGTAATGGGTCAGGACAGTTAATTTGCCATCACAAACTTTGAAACTCAATTCTTGAAAGGATGCCATCTCATCCATGTTTTATTACTCTAGCTATTCACTTACAACAGAAATACCAACTTCAAAACATTGTGAAATCATTACTTAACCCTTTCCCTCATATAGACGCTTTCTGCCGCCTCTGCAGCAGACGGCTTTTTGAAAACATAGTGACAAAAGAAGAAATTGCACAAAACGTGCAATTTCTCCTTTTGCCACAATGTTTTCCACTTTTTGTCATAGGTTATCCATTCAATTATAATGGAGATTTTTTGACAAAATACGTTCAAAGTCGTCTGCTGCAGAATTGTTGTATGAGGGAAAGGGTTAAGAGGAGGGAGGGAGGACATATTTCTGAAGTTATTCCTCTACTTTGATCACTTAGATGAGTTGCGTAAGAAATGCATCTCAGAAATAGTTCCCTGCTTTCGATCAATTAAGATCAGACACCACAAATTTGCAGCTTCATCAAACTAATAAATGTATTATACATAATAATACATCGGTATTTAGATGTATAATAACTCTTTCCCTCATAAAGACGCAATATTTTGACACTAAATCTGCAACAGATCACTTGAAAATTTTGTGGAAAAAGCCGAGAAATTACTTAAAACGAGTCATTTCTCCTCCTGCCAAAATTTGTTCAACTCTAATTAATTATTATACTTTCATTTATAGAGAATTTCCATATATTTTGCAAACATGTTTTCAAAGACATCTGCTGCAGATTTATTTTATGCGGGAAGAGGAATAATGGAGCATAAAATGAGCAATAACCCTTTCCCCCATACGGCAATTCTGCAGCAGATGACTTTGAACGTATTTTGTCAAAACATAGAAAATCTCCATTATAATTGAATGGATAACCTATGACAAAAAGTGGAAAACATTGTGGCAAAAGGAGAAATTGCACGTTTTGTGCAATTTCTTCTTTTGTCACTATGTTTTCAAAAAGCTGTCTGCTGCAGAGGCGTCAGAAAGCGTCTATATGAGGGAAAGGGATAAAGTAAAAACCTTATGCTGCTACTAACCCTTACCCAAATACAACAAATCTGCAGCAGAAGACTGAAAACTGTAGGCTTATAAATATATAAACTGTCTACACATAAATGTGTTATTATATATTGGATAGAGTTGAGAAAACAGTGTGGAAAAAGGAGAAATTGCTCATCACAAGTAATTTCTCTCTTGACCACAATGTTTCGAAAAGGCGTCTGCTGCAGTGGAGTCAGAAAGCATCTGTACAGGGGAAAGTGTTAATAGCAGAAGATGCAATATATTACATGTTTGCCTTAACCCTTTCCCACCTGCAGACACATTTTGACGCAATAGCAGCAGACGACTTTTGAAAACATTGTGACCAATGGTGAAACTGCTCATGATGAGCAATTTCTCCATTGGCCACAATGATTTTAACATTATTTAACATTTAAGCTATCTTTTATGGAGATTTTTCAGGTTTTTGTCACTACGATGTTTTCAATGTCGTCTGCTGCAGATTTGTCTTATGTGGGAAGGGGTTAGGCAAGCAGCTGTAAAGAGGTGCATTAAATATAAATGCAGCTTAACTCTTTCCCATATGGAAGATGCATTTTACCTCTTTCCCACCTAGACGCATTCTGACGCCTCTGCAGCAGACAGCTTTTTGAAAACATAGCAACAATAGAAGAAATTGCTCAAAACAAGCAATTTCTCCTTTTGCCACAATGTTTTCAACTATTAGTCATAGGTAATCCATTCAATTATAGAGATTTTCTTTTTTTTTCCCGACAAAATATGTTCAAAGTCGTCTGCTGCAGAACTGTTGTATGAGGGAAAGGGTTATTCCACATCAAGAGATGCAGTGAGTTGCTTATTTGTCTTTGATAACTTTAATACACAGGTCATTAAACCTTTCCCTAATATAGACGCTTTCCGACGCCTCTGCAGCAGACAGCTTTTTGAAAACAAGGCGACAAAAGAAGTTATTGCTCAAAATGAGCAATTTCGCCTTTGGTCACCATGTTTTTAACTTTATTTTCAATTATTATACTTTCATTTAAAGTGAGCTTCCAATTGTTTTCGTGTATGTTTTCAAAGTCATCTGCGGCAGTTGTTGCATGTGGGAAAAGGTTAACATGTTTTAATTACAAGTACCTTGCTATTAATTATGAAATACAATTCTATTTAACCCTTTCCCTCAAACAACACATCTGCTGCAGAGAAAAACATACCCACAAAGCAGGCCTGCCACAGAGGTATGGAAAGAATCTCTTAAAATGAAAGTGTTATTTGTAAATAGAGGTGAAAACATTGTGGCAAATGGGAAATTTGCTAATGATGAGCAATGGTTGTTCAGCTGTTATGATAATTCTGCCGTACTGTATTCATTTATTTAATCTGCTATGAAAAGTACAGATGAAGATCTGTGCACAATTGTGTTAACCCTTTCCCTCATATAGACTCTTTCTGACGCCTCTGTAGCAGACGGCTATTCGAAAACATAGTGACAAAAGAAGAAATTGCACAAAACGTGCAATTTCTCCTTTTGCCACAATGTTTTACACTTTTAGTCATAGGTTATCCAATCAATTATAGAAATTTTCTACTTTTTTACAAAATATGTTCAAAGTCGTCTGCTGCAGAATTGTCCTATGAGGGAAAGGGAGTGAATTTCATAGAAATGTCACAGATCAGAAGACTTGGATTTCTTTGGCAACTCTGCAGCAGACAACACTGTCACATAAGTGGCAATTGCTCAATTTCCATATTTTTGCCAAGATGTTTTCAATGTCTTCTGCTTCAAATTTCTTGTATGTTGGAAATGGTTAACCCTTTCCCTCTTATAGATGCTTTCTGATGCCTCTGCAGCAGACGGCTTTTTAAAAACATAGTGACAAAAGAAGAAATTGCTCAAAACAAGCAATTTATCCTTTTGCCACAATGTTTTCCGCTTTTAGTCATAGGTTATCCATTCAATTATAGAGATTTTCTATTTTTTGACAAAATATGTTCCAAGTCGTCTGCTGCAGAATTGTCATATGAGGGAAAGGGTTAAGTATTTGTCCGGTACCCAGGGATCAAGTATGCTGCCACCGTGAAAAATAACTGAAATATTACTGAAAATGGTATGATTCATAAACGGGATTACTAGTCGATGACAAATAAACAGATGCTTAGAATACTGAATGCTTAACTTTTTTGTAAATTTTGTACGAGGAAAAAAACCCATATCTTTGCACCTTTCCTATCTTCCCTCAAGAGGAAAAAGAAATTTCTATCAACTTTTGCAGGCCTGTAGATTTGTATTTACAAGCTTGTAACAGATTCTACTAAAGGCTCCGTTTTGTGATACCACAAGTAAATTGATTGCTGCAAGGCTTATGCAGCATGTAGTCTGTATGTGAAAAATGTCTTCTGCACAAAGTGCTTATCTCTTCTGTCATGTTAATTGACTTCACATCTGTGTTGCCAAATCAACAAACTTCAGAATCACAGAACATAACCTCCTCTTTTTGCAACACCCTCCATTTTTATTGTGTAAACCATTATTGCACTGATCCTTTTATATTTTATCCTTTCCCTGATACAGATGATAGTAGACAGCTCTGTGACGACAACTTACGAAACCATAGTTACACTAAAATGGAGTGCTCCACGGAGCACTCCTGTCACCTGCACCTGCTCATTGAAAGTGTGATGGACAGACAGACAGACGGATGCCGGACAAAACAAAGTTATCCCTAAGTGCCTACCATGCTATGCAGGGTGACACAAAAAGTAGAAATAGCTCCACATGCTCTATATGTATCAAAATCTAAATGTTTCTAATTTCCATGATAACCCCTTTCCCACATGCAGACGCATTTTGATGCAAAAGCAGCAGACAACTTTTGAAAACATTGTGGACAAAGGGGGAATTGCTCATGAACAACAATTAACAATTAAGCTATCTTTTATGGAGATTTTCAGGTTTTTTGTCACCATGTTTCCAAAGTCGTCTGCTGCAGATTTGCTGTATGTGTTTAAACATCTAAGCAATGTATCTGAGCAGACGGCTGAACAAATATCATAGCAGGTGGATGTGCTAATCCGTTTTATATTGTGTCCCATTTTAGTTATTTTTAATTGCTGTTTATCTAGGGCTTGTTTTGTTTTTGTTACCGACTGACAATTGGCAGAGGTTTTCATTGTAAAAAGTTTGACATTTCCTCAGTATATTCATAATACGTAGTACGCTGCTATAAGTTAAGGTTGAGCCTCAATCGCTCTTATAGATAATGACAATGTAGCTTACATTGAGACTGAGCAATGATCGGTAATGGCAAGTGATGGCAAGTGGTTGGATCCAGTGATATCGAATCCTAAACCAGTTGTGATTGAATAATGTTATATCATTTAGAGTACTCATGCTATAGAGCAAGGAAACTTAGGTAAGGTGAACTGGCCGTCTTGATATAAGGTTGAAGATGGCATTAAATCCAAACAACGGGTCTGTACTGCAGGTATGATACCAGGGGAAGCCACTCTTAAGGTTAAATGTCTCCTTGGACCAGTTAAATATTTTATGCAACAAAAAATAATGAAAAATGTTTTAACCCTTTCCCACACATAGATGCTTTCTATTGTTTCTGCCACAGTGACTTTAAAAAACATTATTGCAATAGAGAAATAGTTGAAAATGAGAAATTTCTCCTTTTGCTACAGTGTTTTTCAACTCTATTCATTAATTACTCTATTATTTAAGGAGATTTTCCGCAATTATATCTAGGTTGTTTTCGAAGTCATCTGCTGCAGATTTGTTGTATGTGAGAAAGATTTAACCCTTTCCCACATACAATAAAGACGACGACTTTGAAACAGTCAAGTATAAAATATAGAAAATCTCCATTATATATAGTATGATTATTGAATAGAGTTGAAATCATTGTGGCAAATGGAGAAATTGCGGCTCATGATGAGTCATTTCTTCTTTTGCCAAAATGATTTCAATAGTCGTCTGCTGCAGAGGCGTCAGAGAGCATCTATATGAGGGAATGTTTTAAGGAACATATCAGCATCTTGACACTATTTTGACAGACAGACCTAGAAGTGAATGAACACATCTGGCATAGGAATTACGCCATAGTTTCACCCATTTATGCTCAGAGTTTAACCCTTTCCCTGATATAGGCGCTTTCGGATGACTCTGCAGCAGACAGCTTTTTGAAAACATAGTGACATAAGAAGAAATTGCTCAAAACAAGCAATTTCGCATTTTGCCACAATGTTTACCAATTTTAGTCATAGTCCATTCAATTATCAAATTTCTCTTTTTTTTGACATAATATATTCAAAGTCGTCTGCTGCAAAATTGTCGTATGAGGGAAAGGGTTAAGGTGAAGTTCACTAATATACTCAACTCTTTCCCACATACATCCAACCTGCAGCAGATGACTTTAAAAACATCAGGCCAAGGAATATTATAGTATCGATGAAAGAATATTATAGCTAATGAATAAGTTTGAAAACGTTGTGGCAAAAGGAGAAGTTGCTCAGCATAGGTTGTATGTGAGAAAGGGATAAATATAATTCCGAGTTTTAGTTAAGGGACATTTTCACCCCCCTAAAATCCTTATTTGACACTCAAACCCTATGTTGTGGGTACTCAAAAGAACCGTCTCAATGAGAGAATTCTTTTGAGTACCCACAACATAGGGTTTGGTCGAGTCATTGGAGAGATATTGTGAGGGACAAACAGCTAGTCTATTTCGAGGGCTTGGCGTGAAACAGTTGTAACTAAAACCCTATTTTGAAAACCCTGGTTTAGGGCCAATTTTGACCCTTTTGTAAACAATGCAAATTTAGGTGCCATTGCTCAGAACGAGCAATGGCACCTAAATTTCCATTGTTTACCAAGAAAAATGTTTTAACGCTTATAAAGACTTTATGGCGAGGTGATTAACCTTGGTAAAAAAATACCAATTTTAGTTACAACCGTTTCACGCCAAGCCCTCGATTTAGTCCTATGGGATAATGCGTACCTCTTTCCCGTGCTTATTTCTGAACCTCATCCATTCTCCACCATCTTCCCTTTGATATTCCAAGAGGAAAAATTCTGTAAATTCCTGGCCCTGAAAAGATAAATGAAAAGAAAACATGATTTATCAATTTCAACTGATCGATGTTGAAAACATAAATATCAATTTTAGAGTATTGTTGATGTTTTAACGCCAAACCATCATTAACAGTTATGATGTTGATGTCATTTCCTCTTTATATTGTTTATCATAATATCCACTGTTGAAGGTTCTTGGTAAAAGTGTAATATAAACAACACATATGTGTGATTATATATATTTTATTTTCTATCAGTTTCTAAAACATGGTCTCTTGTGTAACATGTATCTTTCTATCAATCATTCATAAGATTGAATAGCCAAGCTTGGATTCAAACTCGCAACAGCTGATTCGACAGTCTTTACAGTTACTGACTGAGATATTCCAGCTCCAAGTTCATAATGTCCAATAATAAAAGTGAAAAGAGAAAGAAGTATGGAAGTGTCACTGTTGTTTGCAAACTGCATCAATACATCAATCTTTCTCCCGAACTTTTCTTCAATTACCCGAATCAAAATAGGACCAATTCCACAGTAAATGTATACAATAAATCTGTTTTAGTTGTTAAAACTTGTCTAACGGATTAATGTTGATTAAACTTGGTGCAATACAGGAGCGATTTCTACTTTAATTCTGTGGAAAACGACCCGTCTACATGCTATATACACAGCCATTAAACTAATTAAAATATAGTGCATTCAGTCAGAGCAGACAAAACTCAAATATTTACTTGGAACTCAAGCTTTTTAATCCTTAAAGTTACAGTTTTTAGACTATTGCAGCAGACAATTAATTAACCCTTTCCCTCATATATATACGCTTTCTGACACATATCTGCAGCAGACGTCTTTTTGAAAACATAGTGACAAAAGAAGAAATTGCTCTAAACGAGCAATTTCTCCTTTTGCCACAATGTTTTCCACTTTTAGTTATAGGTTATCCATTCAATTACAGAGATTTTCAAATTTTTGACAAAATATGTTCAACGTCGTCTGCTGCAGATTTGTCGTATGAGGGAAAGGGTTAAATGGAAACATTGTTTAATAGGAAGAAGCTGCTTGTGATTAGCAATTTCTTCTTTTTTCATGTTTTGAACTTATTTTTATATAAAAATCATTCTTTAAATTTTCCAAGATATAAAACATCTGTTTCCGTAGTTAACTCTTTCCCACTTATAATCACATTTAAAACACCTGTGGCCCGATGGCTTTTTAAAAACATTTGTGGCAAAAGGAGAAATTATTCTTAATGAGCTGAATTTCTCCATTTGTCATAAAGTTTTCAACTCTTTTTTAAATAATAATATGCTTTTTCATTTGAAGAGATTTCCCATATTTTTCCCTCGATGTTTTCAAAATCATCAGCGGCAGATTTGTTGTCCATGGCAAAGGAGTCAAATATGTTCCAAATAAATGAATATAAAAATATCACATAAGGCATCACATCCTTTACTCCTGCCTAAAATCTTGATGATCAATATTATTTGGTGTTTTATGCTGCTTTTAACAATTTTTTAGTTATATCACGGCGTTCCCTGGGTAAGTTACTAGTACTACTGGTCCATTTATCCTGAAACAAGCCGGTCAGTCATAATGCTTAACAAGAGGCCCATGAGGGCCTATGCTCTACTGGGATGGTTCTTTGGTCATTTTCAATCCAGAGCATGTATGTATGGTGAAGATCGGATAGTAAATGGAGGCTCTATTGGGTTCACTAAGCTGTATTATAGCAATTCTGACAAATTCAAGGGCCATAATCCAGCCTTGCATGGGCGGATCTGGCTGGTTTTCGAAAGGAACCAATATTAACTACTATCTAAGTTTGGTGAAGATCGAATAGTAAATGGAGGCTCAATTGTGTTCACAAGCTCTATTATAGGAATTTTGACAATTTCAAGGGCCATAATCCAGTCTTGCATGGGCAGATCACTCTTCAACTGCAGATATGTATATTGATATTCCTGAAATTGGCTTTGGCATCTTCCAAAGGCAAAGCTGAGGCAGGCCAAGTTCATTTAAAAAACAATAGTCCTTGAAAGGCTTAACAGGATTTACCTGTCCGTAATTCTAGAGTTGTTTACTTTGTACAAATGTTTGAGGAATTAGATGTAAGTAACATTATGAACATTTATATTTATAATTCAGATGAAAAGTTATAACATTTAAAACAAGGGGAAATAACTCAACATTTCCTATCATGTTCTCAAGAAATAATCACTTTTGTTGATTGATTGACTGATTGCGTTTTCAAACCATTTTATCAGTCGGATAACAGTGCCAAGTCCAGGTCCTACTCATGTGTTTCCTGGCTTTCTCACACCAGTACTGATCAACACAACAGATTTTCAAAGCAACTGGCTGCTTTTCCACATAGAGCATTAGCCCATTGGTAGAAGACGAAAGACCCTTCTTTGTCACAGTGAATTTTGTCAGACATCGGAAAGAGTGTTTGCCACACATTCGAAGCAGACAAGTCTACAAGTATCATATCACTTAAAACTACAAGTATCATATCACTTAAAAGTTTAACCCTTTCGCTCATATAGATGCTTTCTGACGCCTCTGAACGGCTTTATGAAAACATAGTGACAAAAGAAGAAATTGCTCAAAACAAGCCATTCAATTATAGAGATATTCTATTTTTTGACAAATTAATATGTTTAAAGTCGTTTGCTGCAGTCTTGCCGTATGAGGCAAAGGGTTAATGATCCCAGGTTCATTAGACAAATTACAAATTGCAGTCTATTACACCATGCAGACCTCTAATAAACCTTGCAGCTTTCATTAAATTGCTTTAACCATTTCCTGATTTACCCTTTCCCACATACAGATCTCTTTTGGAGGCATTTGCAGCAGACGTCACTTCAAACAATTGTAGGAAATCATTCTCCATCGGCAACAATGTTTTTCAAACTCCATTCAATAATTATATTTTTTTAAAAGAAATTTTCCTTATTTTTGTGGTGCAGATTTCTTGTATGTGGAAAAGGGATCAAATGCTACTTTAACCCTTTCCCTCATAAAACAATTCTGCAGCAGACGACTTTGAACATATTTTGTCAAAAAATGGAAAATCTCCATAATTGAATGGATAACCTATGACTAAAATAGGAAAACATCTTGTCAAAACGAGAAATTGCTCGTTTTGAGTAATTTCTTCTTTTGTCAGTATGTTTTCAAAAAGCTGTCTGCTGCAGAGGCGGCAGAAAGCATCTATATGAGGGAAAGGGTTAAGACTTCATCCAGGAAAGAAATAATCAAAATAATCATTTTTGAGATGGAATACAATTTTCTTTTGGATTGCTCTTGTTTTCCAACAATGTTTTCTGAAAAACTATCTTCAGCAGATAAGATAATTTAACTCTTTCCCTCATAAGACAATTCTGCAGCAGACGACTTTGAACGTATTTTGTCAAAACATAGAAAATCTCCATTATTGAATGGATAACCTATGACAAAAAGTGGAAAACATTGTGGCAAAAGGAGAAATTGCTCGTTTTGTGCAATTTCTTCTTTTGTCACTATGTTTTCAAAAAGCTGTCTGCTGCAGAGGCGTCAGAAAGCGTCTATATGAGGGAAAGGGTTAAAGGATAATTATTTATAAGTTGGAAAAGGTAGATGACTGCAGTCTGCAACTTATAAAAGCTGGTCTTGCAAATAATTGAAGACTTGTTTCCATGGTAACCATTTGACGGAAATCAATGACATGCTGCTTCTCATACTTAGCATTATATCCATAACTTATTTATGCCTTTTAAACATCAAAAGACAATCTTTCAAAAGAGGAAGTTATGATTTTGGTATTTTATGAGAGCAGTGAGCAAGGAGATGTATTTTGAAGCTTTACCATTAAATGAGTCTTTCATAACATCAACTGTGCATGGTGATTATTAACTTTTTGTTGTGGTTTCGTGTTTTCTTCAACGATTATTCAGTTATATGAATTAAAGCAATTGTGCATTTATTTTCAAACCCATGTTTTACCCATTACATAAAAAAATACATTTCATGCAGACAATATCAACATGAAAAGTTAATTTTGTATATAATAATTGCATGAACAGTTTACGTTTTTGTCTTGTGGTACAAGGAGGTAAAATTAAAGTATTTTGTGGATACATGAATGTTAAATATCCCCTTAACCCTTTCCCTCGATCATATGACAATTCTGCAGCAGACAACTTTGAACATATTTTGACAAAAAATAGAAAATCTCTATAATTGAATGGATAACCTATGACTAAAAGTGGAAAACAGTGTGGCAAAAGGAGAAATTGCTCGTGTTGAGCAATTTCTTCTTTCGTCACTATGTTTTCAAAAAGCCGTCTGCTGCAGAGGGAAGGGTTAAAGTGTGGGGAGACTGTGTTTTATGTGGAACAAATCATCCTTTAAGTGTTAAATGAGACAATCACTGTCACACAATTTCTGTTTAATTAGAAACACAAAAGAAATCAGAGAGCTGGGGGGAAGTTGTAAGGAAACAAACTAACTGACTTTATGTTTGTAAAAAAAATGCCAAGTTTAATAGCTCTTATCAATTATCTTGCTGTCCAAAAAACCCAGATACAATGTATTCTTTAACTCTTTTCTAATTGTAAATGTATTTTGACACATAAGTAGCAGACAACTTTTGAAAACATTGTGTCAAAAGTTGAAACTGCTCACGACAGTGACAGTTTTCAACTCCATTCAATAATAAAACTTTCTATTTTTAAAGATTTACCATATTTTTGCAGACATTTTCAAAGTTGTCTGCTGAAGATTTTTTGTTTGTTGGACAGTGTTAATTAAGTCCAAAAGGTAAAGCAGTAAAGTACTATATCATGAATTTATTATACAATTTACGAATTGAGATGAGCGTTAGAGGGTATTGAACTATTAGAGCTTTTCTTTCTCTGCAAATGTTTGTAATCAGTGTCTTCTTCAATCCAATTAGCTGTGTGTGGATAGACAAGACAGTAAAACTTGAAACAACAGTATGTTAATGATATGTCTTTATTCCCTTTTTATTTCCTGTCCTATAAGACCATAGCCATGCCAAGCAAATCTTGTGCTTCATGCGAAACTGTTGCAACTGCATCTTATTACAATATAGTTACGAGAGTTGTGCATGACGCCATCAAAGCAAACAAGAAATCTTATCAACAGTATGCAAACATTGAAAGCTAAGTTCAGTTTTTGTATATATTATAACCACAGTGTTGCCTCAAAGTCTTTGCCATTTGCAAAAATGTAGGTCAACAAAAAAATATTTTCATTATAACACAAGCATTGAAAGCCAAGATGGGTCCTGGATATATGTATAACCGCAGGCTTGCCTTTTAGCCATTGCCGATTTCAAAAATGTAGGTTAACTAAAACAATACTTTCATTATAATTCAAACATTGATTTTTTGTTTGTTTGTTTGGAGTTTAACGCCGCTTTCAACAGCTTTGGTCATATCACGGCGGTCAGTGCACCTACCCATGTTTTCCTGGCTTTCCCACACCAGTACTTACACAACATTCTTTCGAAGCCACTGACTACTTTCTCACATAGATCAGAGGTGAGAGGCAATGGAAAACATCGCCCGAAAGAATATCGCCGCAACCGGGTATCGAACCCGTGACCTCCAGATCACGATTCAAACATTGAAAGCTGAAGATGGAATGGATATATGTATAACCGCAGGCTTGCCTTAAAGTCTCTGCAGTTTGCAAAAATGTAGGTCAACAAAACATTATGCAACCATTGAAAGCTAAGATGGGTTTGTGTGTAGCTGTATGCCTATAAAGTCTTCAAGGTTTGCAACTATTCAAGTTTATGCCTAATGGCTGAAAAAGGTGGATAAGCAACGTCCCTCATATTTATTTCTGCTTATATAGAATAAGCAAAATGCTGGGAACCAATTATCCTTGACACCTCTTGTAAGTTCTTAGTAAAACATTCCCATAAAGTCGATACCAAAGTAGCACCCAAGTATTACCATCTCCACTTTATGGCTGCCAACTTAGTTCATTTAGACGTTGATTGTCTAGCTCAGAGCAAAGATGTTCTATTTAACCCTCTCCCACATACAACAAATCTGCAGCAGACAACTTTAATAACAATCTAGGCAAAAATACAGAAACATTTTTTGGAATAAAATGTAATTAATGTATTTGAAAACACTTTGGCAAAAAGGAGAAATTGCTCATTATTTTTGTCAACATTTTTTCAAAAGTCAACTGATGCAGATGCACCATAATGTGTCTGCATAATGGAAAGGGTTAGCACTTTGCCTGATACAGGAATGTTTTTTGGCTACTATTACAGTAGAGAGCCGAGCAGAAATTAGTTCATAATGATTATCATTTCTGATGCGGTTATAGTTTTTACTGTCAGAAGAAAGGTTCATCACAGGCTGCCAGTGCCATATAACAATCGCAATATAATATTTACTTATACTCTTAAACCCTTTCCCACATAGAGCAAATCTGCAGCAGACGACTTTGAACACAAAATGTCAAAATATGGAAAATCTCCAGGATTGAATGGATAACCTATGACTAAAAGTGGAAAACATTGTGGCAAAAGGAGAAATTGCACGTTCTGTGCAATTTCTTCTTTTGTCTCTATGTTTTCAAAAAGCCGTCTGCTGCAGAGGCGTCAGAAAGCGTCTATATGAGGGAAAGGGTTAAACCCTTTCTCACATAAAACATGATTGCAGCAGACAACTTTGAAAATATCAAGGCAAAAATGTGGAAAACCTTTAAAAGTGAAAGTTACATATAATAATATTGTTCAACAGATCAAGATTCCTGTTCTTTTTCAGAGTTTTGGACTTCGATTGTGTCAGAAATATATATTATATAATCTTACTGGTCTCTGTGAGATAACTTTTCTCATAATAATAATAATATAATTATCATCCAAACACTAATCGTACCAGGACCATTGGCACTCATGAACTGCAAGATTCAAATTGTTTTGTCTTAACACTTTGTTTCCATCATCCATCAACAAATCTGCAGTAAAGGACTTTGAAAACAACTGGGCAGTCGCCAGTGGGAAAATGGCAACAAACACCTATATAAGCAGCCGGCCATTGATCAGATTCATGAACTGCCAGAATAAAGTAAAATGCAAAATGATTACATTCTTAACACTTTCTCACATGTATCTAGAACGCCCATATATATTCTGATGCCTCTACCAGCAAACTATCATTTAAATCATTGTGTCAAAATGAGAAATTATGAGCAAATTCTCCATTATAATGCCACATTTAATGATAACAACTATGATCATTTTATGGCTTTATTTTGAACCTGATAATTTCAAAATCGTCAGCTGCAGATTTATTGTATGTCAGGTAAGATTTAACTATGAAGGTTTCGGAAATGCAATTGACAAGCCAAAAAAGAAAACAATTAAGGTGCCACACTTCTAGGAACATTATTCTGATTTAAACCACAACTCCACCTCCTTGAAGGTGAACAAACAAGTAGACACAGACATTACTTCATCACTTATTTAATGCTGTACTTGTTTTGTTCCGTCTGGTTAATTGGTAACCCCGGGAAAGTATATAACATTAAACATTGTTAGGTTCACAAACAGTTTCAGCTAAATTGACAAGGTGCATATATATCTTTCACCAATATTTTTAACGATAGATGCAAAAGGGCAACTTGTTGTTGCAGCCATCGGCAAACATCAACATTTCAAACATTTCAAACAAAGGTATTGCTAGAACTTTTTGTTTGTTAGAATCAACCATGAAGGGTAAGGCACAAACAGTTTCAGTTAATAAAAAGTTTCTATTACAGACGGCCAAGAGCAACATCTTTGTGCTTAGTTATTTGAAGATTCATAAAGCATAGACATTTTTTTAAAGTCATCAACATTTAAGCCCATTATTCCGAATTCCCACATACACCAAAGCTGAAGCAGATGAAATGTATACCATCTAAGCGAAATAAGGAAAATATCTGTAAATGAAAATCAAATATTGACAAGTGTTGAAAATATTATAGCAAATTAATATAGTAATTATATTTATTATGAGAATGTTTTCATTTTGACACAATGTTTTCAGAAGTTGTCTGCAGCAATTTAGGCATCAGAAAGCAATCTTAAAGTTGGAACATCCAAGTCCATTAAAAGAACTGCAGAAATGTAACAACTTAAATTGATTGGCCTAACCTATAGGAAAGCTCAGATATTCCTATTGATGGCTTTATGCACAATGGTGGTTAAAAGGAAAGCTCAGGTATTCTTTTTGCTTTATGCAAAAATGGTGGTTAACTACATGTTGTAACAAGATGTGGTAACAGAGGTTTTGCATGTAGCACATGTCACGTGACCTTCAGAGTGAAGGGTATTCTGAATCATCCAGAGAGTGAGTACATGAACTGTGGTTTGAAGAATCAATTATTTTTATAGCATGTCCGGGTTATCAATAAGGAATTACAGAGAAGTCACTTTGTGTTTACTTTACAGTGTTACATACTCCAAGGGGACTAGATAAGGAAGAGTAAACACGTCTTGCTTCCACAATGTCTTTGTAAAACCTGTTGTTGTTGATACTCAGAAGAATCGTCTTACTGACAATGTAGGTTTTGGAGGTCAAATAAAGCTTTTCGAACATGCAGCAGATGGCATACAAAAACATTGTGGCAAAAGGGAAAAAAAAAAATGCCCATTATCGCATAATGCAGACTGCCACGTCACATTGTTTGCAAATTTTGCATTGAGTTGCATATTAAGCAGATGAGAAATCTAATACAATGTCGTTGGCTTTAAAATGATAGCAGTTTAATCTTTCATGAAAATTTTGTTTTAGGGTAGAAAAGAATTTGTTTGTTTGTATGGGTTTTAAGCTCATCTTAACATGATTTTACTTTATATCATTGAATTTCCCCAGGGTAGGTTACCAGTATTATTGGTCCATTTATCTTGACACCAGTGAGTCAGTCGTAATGCAAACCCCACATTCCCGAGCGTCAAGGAGGGAAAGCCATTACTACCATATTTAAAGTTTGTGGTATGACCCAGCCAAGGATCGAACCTGTGACCTCTCGCAACCGATGTGGACATTCTACCACTACACCAATGAGGGGTTCAGTAGAAAAGGAAATGTTTCAGTAAATAAAATGCTAAAATAAAGATCACTTTCCCGTTTTATGATGGTGACCAAGAACAAATTGTCTCCAGGAAGCTAACTGTTCACTGATCCCCTGTATATGGTTCTATTCATTAATAGGATGATATAGAGATAGTCAGTTAATTTAAATAGTTAATCAAGGAGAAAATTAGTTTTTGTTGTTGATCAACTCCGACACAGGAACAACGCAGATTTATAAGGAATGGATTATTGCCTTTCTTTGAACTTTTGTAGCAGACGACTTTTAACCTTTTCCACATGCAGTTGTAATTTGAGGCATCTCCAGCAGGACACTTTTGGCAACATTGCAGCAAAAGGAGCAATTTCTTCTTCTGCCACAATCACTATTGAAAAATTATACTTAAAGAGATTTTCCCCCATTTTTACACATATTTACACAATATGTTTTCAAAGAAGTCTGCTGCAAATTTGTTTTATGTGGGAAAATATTTATCAATTAATTAATATATATATATATAAAGATATTCTTATTTTTCCATCTCCAACAAAAATCTGAAATTAATGATCAATCATTAAAGGTATTTAGCTGCTTGTATTAGGAAGACGGAAAATTATTTAAATAATAATTTATGAACGTCTAAAAAACCATAGCATAACAAATTCGCTCATTATTAGACAAGTGCAAATTTAACTCTTTCCCTCATACAAAAATTCTGCAGCAGACGACTTTGAACATTTTTGTCAAAAAATGGAAAATCTCTATAATTAAATGGATAACCTATGACTAAAAGTGAAAAACATTGTGACAAAAGGAGAAATTGCACGTTTTGTGCAATTTCTTCTTTTGTCACAATGTTTTCAAAAAGCCGTCTGCTGCAGAGGCGTCAGAAAACGTCTATATGAGGGAAAGGGAAAATAAAAGCCCATTTTTCAAATGTAAGGAATCTCGAAAATTATCTCTTAGAAAATTCAAAATATTCATGTAAAGAAAAAAAAATGATGGACAATAAATCTGATAATTGTTCAACGCCATCACACACCGCCAGCCGCCAGGTATCGATGAGCCGTAACTCTCTGGAAAATGCAGGATGTCTGCTAAATCTATTAACAGTTAAAAATGATGCATTTTAGTTTTTACGGAAGCCATTATACATGATTTGAGAAGAATAGAACAACCTTTAACGATTGTAGATTGGCCACATGACATGCATCTGTAAAGATGTTTGTTACCGATTTCTTTTACCTTATAATATCTTTGAAATGAAAAGACATCGTTTGAACGCTTTCCAACATACAATATTATATCTGTAGCAGACAACTTTGAAAACATCTTCCAGTATTCTAAAAATTGTGGGCTCATAATGAGCAAGTTCTCCATTTGCCACAATGTTTCCAGTTGTATTCAATAACTACAATTTCATTTATAGAGATATTCTATAATTTTATGCAATGTTTTCAAACATGTCTGCTGCAGATTTATCGTCATTATGCAGGACAAGGTTAATCTTAATCATCTGCAGCAGACGGCTTTTTGAAAACATAGTGACAAAAGAAGAAATTGCACAAAACGTGCAATTTCTCCTTTTGCCACAATGTTTTCCACTTTTTGTCATAGGTTATCCATTCAAATATGGAGATTTTCTATGTTTTGACAAAATACGTTCAAAGTCGTCTGCTGCAGAATTGATATGTATGAGGGAAAGGGTTAATCATTTCCCAGCTAACCAAATTCACATAGAAAATCAGTAAACACTAATTTTGAGACAGTCAGTAAAGATGCATTGTGGGTATTATGAGTAACTTTTCATCAGGAACCATTTTCATCTTATGACGTTTCAGAAATTCCATTGCTGTAGCTGTGAACATCAGAAGTCACGTCACCTGTGTCACCCAGGGAACAGATTAAGATTCTGTTTGTTCAACACCTGGCAAGATAATATAAGTCAATCAGTCTGTTTTGGTCTTTATTATTTTTTTTTCTATCATTTTTACATTGTCATTATATTAGTAAACCGACCACATTTTTAACCCTTTCCCTCATACGACAATTCTGCAGCAGACGACTTTGAACATATTTTGTCAAAACATAGAAAATCTATATAATTGAATGGATAACCTATGACTATAAGTGGAAAACATTGTGTCAAAAGGAGAAATTGCTCGTTTTGAGCAATTTCTTCTTTTGTCACTATGTTTTCAAAAAGCCGTCTGCTGCAGAAGCGTCAGAAAGCGTCTGTATGAGGGAAAGGGTTAACATTGTTTTTATCGAAGACGGAGAATCCATAAAAAAGAATCATAAGTCAGCATCAATCGTTAAATGATGGGGAAAATTAAGAGAAGCTGGCAGATCAAATTTTAAAACTTGATACCAGCACAATCTGCATACAAACCCCCAGCTGAATTAGAAACACAGGGTGCCAGCTTGCTGAATATTCTGTTTTCTAGATTCACAGTTTTATGACATACAACATCTTTTATGTCAAAGAAAAGTTTCAGTTTTAATCCTTTCTCACCTTCAACAATTTCTTCAACAGACGATTTAGAAAAATGTCTTGGCATGAGATTGGAAGATCTTTTAAACCCTTTCCCTCGTACGACAATTATGCAGCAGACGACTTTGGACATATTTTGTCAAAAAATGGAAAATCTCTATAATTGAATGGATATATAACCCTATGACTAAAAGTGGAAAACAGTGTGGCAAAAGAAGAAATTTGAGCAATTTCTGTTTTTGTCACTATGTTTTCAAAAAGTCGTCTGCTGCAGAGGCGTCAGAAAGCGTCTATATGAGGGAAAGGATTAAGCTATCTTTTATTGAGATTTTTCAGGATTTTGTCAATACGTATTTAAAATTGTCTGCTGCATATTAATTTTAATGTGGGAAAGGGTAATATACTGTTCAGGGGGATTTCTGCAGATTAGGTGCCACTTATATGCTAATATATTTTCATTCAGCCACAAAATGAACCTCCTGTGATGTTTTTCAACATCTTTCATTAGGTTAAAATTTTGTAATTATTTAATGGTACTGTTTGAAATTATTGTTTTTTAATCTTTTCAGAATTAGTGTTTGCTACAGTTGCAATTTTAGATTCGGAAAAAGCATGCCTTTATATATTTTGAAGAATTCACACAAAATTAAATAATTATGAAATAAAGTGTGCTATAATTTTTTGTTGTTTTACCTTTTACAAGTTATAATTAAGTTTGAACAACAAAAAAATCAAATGAAGTTAAATTGCTTTGAAATATTTACTTTTTGTAAAATAAACACAACAGCAAGGGTAAAAAAACTTAGAACCAGCCATAATCTTTCCACCCAAGTCTGTTTCCCAGATTTCGGTTACCAGTGTGGGTGTCAGATTTTCTCGTCAAATTCGAGATGACAACAAGTAAATAATTGCAGAGATAAGCCTGGGGGCTTATCAGTTACATTGTTACATGATTTGCTAGAATTTCTCAACACATGTATTTTGCATGTTCAGTGAGTGACAAAACCTCAACAGCTGGGCTTTAATCATTACAAATGGGAGTTCTGAAACCCTTCCCTGGATCTCCCAACGCATGTTATCCCTTTCCCCACATACAGACTGCAGCAGACAACATTTTACAAATTTGTGGCAAGAGAAGAAATTACTCTTATAACCCTTTCCCTCATACGACAATTCTGCAGCAGACGACTTTGAACGTATTTTGTCAAAACATGGCTAATCTCCATAATTGAATGGATAACCCATGACAAAAAGTGGAAAACATTGTGGCAAAAGGAGAAATTGCACGTTTTGTGCAATTTCTTCTTTTGTCACTATGTTTTCAAAAAGCCGTCTGCTGCAGAGGTGTCAGCAATTTTTCCTTTTGCCACAAATTGTGTTTCACTCTATAGAGTCTCTATTTCACATTGTTTAGATGATTACTAATCACACAGACGACATTTGACGCCTGCTGTTGCAGACGACTTTTGAAAACATTGCAATAATAGGTGAAATTGCTCAAAACAAGCAATTTCACCTTTTATTGCAATATTTTCAAATCTTTATCAATATAAATCTTTCAGTTTTCTAGATTGGTAACATTGTTTGTCTGATGATTGTAAAGCAGACGACCTTTGAAAAGTCATGTGTTAAAAGTTGTCTGCTGCAGATTTGCTGTATGTGGGAAAGGGTTAATTTAATGCCTCTTTAACAAGTTATCCTACTATTTGTCTAGACCTCTACCTCATGTAGAAGATTCCTGAAGCAGACGACTTTTGAAAGCATTGGGGTGAAAGAGGAAATTGCTTGTAATATTATATTTGCAACACTTTTCAGTAATTATACATTCATTCATAGAGCATAGAGTACGTGTAGTTTTGCATACCTGTTTTTAAAAGTCTAAATGTGGGAAAGGGTTAACCCTTTCCCTCATATAAACGCTTTCTGACGCCTTTCAAAACGTGCAATTTCTCCTTTTGACACAAATTGTTTTCCACTTTTTGTCATAGGTTATCCATTCAATTATGGAGATTTTCTATGTTTTGACAAAATACGTTCAAAGTCGTCTGCTGCAGAATTGTCGTATGAGGGAAAGGGTTTAAGACAGTTGTATGGTATTGCCAGCATACTTAAAACATCTAGAAGACAGAAAAATCTAGACAAATGTTATTTTAAATTTCTTCCCTTTCCATCTATGTTTTTCAAAAGTCATATTGCTGTAGAAAAAACTCCATCAAGGCAATTAGAAGAACTCATTAAATTCTAAGAGCCAACACCCATTTGTTTTTTTGTTTTCAAAAGGTTAATGTAAGTGTTTAAAACATGTTTTCCTTGAAGTCTTACATTATAATTTATGAGCAAGTTTGCAACTTCGAGTAATTGTGTTTTTTTGTTTTTCCTCTCTTATTTTTTGTTGTTTTGAAGAGGTTTCGAATCTCATCAGCGGACATCGACTTTGAAGATGTCTACACATGAATATGGAAAATCTCTAGAATTGTAGGTATATAATTACTGAAAAAGTTAAAAACCTTGTGGCAAAGGGAGTGATTGCTCTATTTTGAGCAATTTCTTCTCTTGTCACAATGTGTTCGAAAGTCATCTGTTGCAGATGCGTTAAAATGAATCTATTGGTGGGAAAGGGTTAACCCTATCTCTAATGCAAAGTGACTTTTTACACCTTGGGACTAAACCCTTTCTCTCATATAGACGCTTTCTGATGCCTCTGCAGCAGTCGGCTTTTTGAAAACATAGTGACAAAAGAAGAAATTGCTCAAAACGAGCAATTTCTCCTTTTGCCACAATGTTTTCCACTTTTAGTCATAGGTTATCCATTTAATTATAGAGATTTTCTATTTTTGGACAAAATATATTCAAAGTCGTCTACTGCAGAATTGTCGTATGAGGGAAAGGTTTAAATGAGTGAAATCTCCCACAACGTTTTCTTTAGTCTTAACAGTTCAATTTCATTTTGGCCAAGCCCCGGTAGCTCTGTCGGTAGCGAAGCGGGCTGTCAATCCAGGGGTTGTGAGTTCGAATCCCAGCTTGGCCAACATTCTTTCCGACGTCTGACAGAAGTCACTGTGACAAGCGTCATTGGTCTTTCACCAATGGGCTAACAGTCTATGTGGAAAAGCAGCCAGCTGCTTGGAAAGTAATGATGTGTGGAGTACAGGCGTTAGAAAGCTAGGAAACACATGAGTAGGTGGACTGGCTGCTGTGATATGACTGAAATATTGTTGAAAACGGAGTGAAGCCCCAAATCAACAACAACCAACTTATGATTTTGTCCAGATCAGGAAATAGCAGTTTCTGTAAAACTTGACAGTCCTCCAAGAGAAGTCACTCGCCATAATGGGTGGAGGAGATTTGTCCAAACTAATAGAAAATCTGGTTCTATAAGAAGAAAAGTCTGCAAAAAATAGCTCTCTCAAATAATAAAGCTGTGTTCCATGTTGTAAATCTTCCGTTATTTTCCAATGGTCTTCATGTACAAATAAACAAAGTTCCTACACGTCTTAACTTGTAATTGTTTATCAGGGGGTACTTGTTTGTTTGTCTTACAAGTCAAACCAACCATGATGAGAATAACACTCCCTTTAACCCTTTCCCACATACAACAAATTTGCAGCAGATGACGTTGAAAACATCTTGTTGAAAACGTAGAAAACTCTGTAAATGAAGGTGTTAGTACTGAAAAAAGTTGAAAACATTGTGGAGTCTTCATAAAGGAAAATCTGTTCATATTGAGCATTTTTGCCACAATGTTTTCAAAAGTCATCTGCTGAAGAGGCGCCAGAAAGCACCGATCTGTATGTGAGACAGGGTTAAACTGTTCTTAATGTTCTGTTTATTACACTGCTGCTTTTCACAACCCTTGCCATGAAAAGAGAGCCATTATTCCTTCATTTGGATTCTGACCAGAGTGGCAGAGGTGCAGCTACGGTTTATCTTAATCGTCACCATGCACTGATGGCTAATTTTCATAAGATGCGGCGGCCCAAGATATTTATCTCTCACTAAATGTTTCCCACATACAACAAATCTGCAGCAGAATGACATTAAAAACATGTTCGCAAAAATGTGGAAAATCTCTACTTATAAAAAGCATGATTATCAAATATTGTTGAGAACAACATCATGTGCAATAATAATCTCCTTTTGCAACGATGTTTCCAACTATTGTCTGCTGTGTATGTGTCAAAAGATACAATTCATTTTACTCAAGAAATATGAAATTATTATGCATTGTAGTAAGGATTTATCTAATAATGGTAAAATAGCTAATCTTCTTTACCTGGCCATTACCAAATCTGCCCTGTATTTCTACCATGGTGATCACTGTGAGTCGACCCAGATCGATCTGCAAGTACTCATAGATGTCCCTGTCTATCACATTTTTAGGGCACCAAGCACCGCCATTCGTCTCTGTCCGGATTCTGAAAATACAAATAGATTTATGCTAATTATATAAGGCACTCTTTTAATTGATTGATTAAAAATTAACCTTAATGTTCTATGTTAAAACCTTTCTCACTTACAGATGGCTTTTGAAAACATTGTGGCAAATGAGGAAATTTCTGATAACTCCATTCCATCATTACAGTTTTATTTATAGAGATTTTCCATATTATTGCCACAATGTGAAACCAACAAGGCTTAACTATGGTAAAGCATATATTAACTAGAAATATCACTGAAGGTGATGAATACCGCCAGCTGGTGCCTGACAATATACATATGTATGAGAAATTCAAGGGGCCATAACTCATTTAAAAATAATTCCAGTGCAACACGCGGACAATATGCACAATTAGGCTTGGTATCAATCATTCTTGTGAAGTTATATTGAGTTCTGACAAAGGGTTGTTGAGAAATAGTGTTCACAAGAAATGTCTACAGACCAACGGACCGACCCCGACCGACCGACAAGCGTGACTCCTATATAGCCCCCATATACTATGTATCTGGGGGTATAATGAAAGTATTATTATATAATAGAGTGGAAAGCATTGTGGCAAAAAAAGAAATTGCTCATTCAAAGTCGTCTGCTGCACATGCGTATGTAGGTGGCAATTGCTTTAAAAAAGTACAACTGGGTAAAAGGGCACCAGACACATAATAGAGTGTTTATAATTCTTCACAAACTCTTTGTCTGCCGTAGTTTCTATGTACAAAAAAGAAATTAATTTCCTGTCAATGTTCATCACAATAAAGTTCTAAGACATCCTCCCGATGTTTAATCCTTTTCCCACATACAACAAATCTGCAGCAAACTGACTTATAATGAATGAAAATATCAGTATTAAATTAAGTTGAACATATTGCGGCTAAAAAGGAGAAATGCATATCGTGAGCAATTTCTCCTTTTGCTTCAATACTTTTAAATGTGGTTTGCTGCTGATGCCTCTTAACCCTTTCCCTCATACGACAATTCTGCAGCAGACGACTTTGAACATAATTTGTCAAATATTGGAAAATCTCTATAATTGAATGGATAACCTATGACTAACAGTGGAAAACATTGTGACAAAAGGAGAAATTGCACGTTTTGTGCAATTTCTTCTTTTGTCACTATGTTTTCAAAAAGCTGTCTGCTGCAGAGGCATCAGAAAGCCTCTATATGAGGGAAAGGGTTAACTAGAGGGAAAGATTTCTCTTAAAGTCTAATGGTATAGCGCTTTCCCACATATAGATGTTTTCTGACGCCTCTGCAGTAGACAGCTTTTTAAAAACGTTGTGGCAAAAGAAGAAAATTGCTCAAAACGATCACTTTCTCATTCTGCCACAATATTTTCAACTCGGTTCAATATTTAAACTTTCATTTATAGAGAATATTCCATATTTTTCCCCAGATAATTTCAAAGTTGTCTGCTGCAGATTTGTTTTATGTGGGAAAGGGATCATTGTAACCCCCCCTCTCAATTCCCAGACACAGACTGTCAGTCACCATCTAAAGCAAGGGACGACAGTTATCCGAAGATCAAAAACGGAAAGAAAATTAAATTTCACAAGTCTACTAGTATAACAAAAGATAATGCTGCTATAAATGAATGGTCCAGAAAATCTTTTAGTTTTCTATAAATTTTCTATATCTTAATTTGTTTCAAAAGGGTGTTCAACATGCTAGATTGGAACAGCTTTAAATTTGTATCAATTGTCAATCCATTCTTGATCAAGCGAAACCTTTTCTACGCAGATTTTTTTGGTATAATAAAGCAAAGCCTGGCTTCTTTTGTTTGATGTAAAACAAAGAAATAATTATTCACGACAGACAAAGAATTTCATTTCATTCTATTACATTTATAACATTTGTGAATATTTAATCCAATTGTTCTCATTGTCATTTGAGCTACGACACATGAAAACAGACCTAATGGACCACCAACATCAGGATTATCCTATTTTGCCATCTATAGTCATTCAAGCATCCTGGCAGTTTTTAGATGAAGATTGGATGTAAAATGTGGCCTGTAGAGTGTAAACAAGGCAATTGTTGAGGACGGACGAGTCGATGGACAAAATGTGATCACAAAAGCTAAAAATATGGCCTTGACATTGAAACAAATCAAACTAAAAAGCAAATGAAATGTCAAAGAATGATTTTGCACATAGGAGTTAGCCCTTTCCCACATGAAAATGTTTTCTGATGCCAGGTATGAAGCATACGCCTTGTGCAATCATTGTGGCATTCAACAATAATTTGAACTTTATTCAATAAGTAGTCTTTCATTTGTAGATTTTTTCAAAAACTTTTAAATTGATGTTGAAAAGGGTTAACTCTTTCCCTCATATAAACGCTTTCGGACGCCTCTGTTGCAGACGGCTTTTTGAAAACATAGTGACAAAAGGAGAAATTGCACAAAATGTGCAATTTCTCCTTTTGCCACAATGTTTTCCACTTTTCGTCATAGGTTAGCCATTCAATTATGGAGATTTTCTATGTTTTGACAAAATACGTTCAAAGTCGTCTGCTGCAGAATCGTCGTATGAGGGAAAGGGTTAAATACTTCCGTTGCTATTAGAGTTTCAATTAACTACATGATAACCATTAGTGTTTAAGTTCTCTTTGTAGTCTATCTTTTGTATATTCTAATAAACACAATTTCAAGCCATTGTTTTTATTATATAGCCAGACTCAATGGCTGAACTGAGGTTCCCCAGGACAACAATAAAACCAAAACATTTCCAAATATCAATTTTGGCTTGTTTCAGATCCTAGATCAATACAAATTCCAAATAGCCCTACTAGCACTGGTTCCCCGTTGAGCAAATAATCCCCCAATGGTTTCTGATGACAATAAAATTGTCTTTATAACATTATTTTATAGATCATAAAACATTAAATGGACATTGCTACAATGGAAATGTTTTTACTTGTCTAGGTACCCCATTGTGAAAACAAAATGGAAGTCCAGAAAAAAGTGTAATTGCATATATTGGGAGGAACATTGTCATAGGAAAGGGAGATCTTAATTCTTTTTTATCGGAGACATTTTAACATCTGCAAATACATTGTGGCAAAAGGAGAAATCTAACTCAACATGCACAATTTCACCTTTTGTGACAATGTTTTGAACTATTTCCAATAATTGAATTTAACTTTCATTTAACCCTTTCCCTCATACGACAATTCTGCAGCAGACGACTTTGATTATATTTTGTCAAAAACTGGAAAATCTCTATAATTTAATGGATAACCTATGACTAAAAGTGGAAAACATTGTGGCAAAAGGAGAAATTGCTCGTTTTGAGCAATTTCTTCTTTTGTCACTATATTTTAAAAAAGCCGTCTTCTGCAGAAATGTCAGAAAGCATCTTCATGATGGAAAGGGTTAAAGGGAGTTTCCAATTTTTTCTGGGTACGTTTTGAATTTTAGCCTTCTGCTGCATATTTTTTGTATGTTTGAAAGAGAGGTTAAATGTAAATACAGATGTAGGAGTGATGATTCACCATCACAGACTGGTGGGACATTATTACTATTTCCTTGAACTCAAAAGGAACCCTTTTGTGCTGACCTAGTTCATACAGACTAAACAAAGCTTGAAAATAGGTTTATCATTTTTGTCCATTACTAAGGGGAGCTCCCGGGCTACCATTTTTGATGAATGTATGATTGTCAGAACACGATCAACTCTGTGACTACTGTACTATTCATTATCCCAGATATAACAATTTCCCACTTACAACAATTCTGCAGCAGACGACTTTGTAAACATCTAGAAATAAATATGGAAATTGTCTGAAAATGAAGGTATAATTACTGAAAAGAGTTGAAAACTTTGTGACAAAATGAGAAATTGCGCGTTTTGAGCAATTTCTCATTTTGTCACCATATGTTTTCAACTCTATTGAATAATTCTACGAACATTTAAAGGGAGTTTCCAAATTTTTTCGTGTATGTTTTGAAAGCCTTCTGCTGCAGATATTTTGTACATGTATATGTTTGAAAGAGACGTTAAATGTAAATACAGATGTTACTAAGGAGGAAATTCACAGCACAGACTTGTGGGACATTATTACGATTTCCTTGAACTCAAAAGGGAACCCTTTTGTGCTGACCTAGTTCATACAGACTAAACAAAGCTTGAAAATAGGTTTATCATTTTTGTCCATTACTAAGGGGAGCTCCCGGGCTACCATTTTTGATGAATGTATGATTGTCAGAACACGATCAACTCTGTGACTACTGTACTATTCATTATCCCAGATTTAACAATTTCCCACATACAACAATTCTGCAGCAGACGACTTTGTAAACATTCTAAAAAAGAATATGGAAATTCTCTGAAAATGAATGTATAATTACTGAAAAGAGTTGAAAACTTTGTGGCAAAATGAGCAATTTCTTCTTAAATTGTCGCCAAGTTTTCAAAGAGCCGTCTGCTGCAGAGGCATCAGAAAGCAACTATGTGAGGGAAAGGGTTAACCATTTGCCTAATATAATGTTTTAATAGTCGTCTCTTTTGAAAATAACTCAAAGATTAAGAAAATGTAATGTTAACATCTAGATAATTACAATAACATTTTTGATAAAGAGTTAAAATTGTTGCTTACTAAGGATTAGTTTGCAATCATTTCCAAGATACGGATTTCACTTGATACTTATGGAGCAGACAACTTTTGACATCATTTGCAGAAAACTGACATTTTTTTAATGCAGATTTGTTGCGTGTTGGAAAGGGTTTGAACCCTTTCCCACATACGGAAGCTTTCTGGCGCCTTTGCAGCAGATGACTTTCAAAAACATTGTAGCAAAAGTTGAAATTGTTCATTATCAGCAATTTCATAAGGAGATGAAAACCTAAGTCAAAGTAGAAATATTGAAGAAAAAAACAAACAGTGTGCTTCTGAACGAAGTATTAAAAGTCATCTGTAAGCATCAGATATCAGAATCAGGTCATTTCTACTAAATTACTACCAAGAAGTCAAAGAGATTGAAGTATCTGAAAGAAACTGAGGTTTCCAGAAATGATTCATTGAAATCTTGACTAAACAAAGAGTGTTATGTGTAACTCCACACATCTTCTCTATAATTATGTGCTAATACGGAATTATGCAAATGAGATGTAAGAATGAGCATTATACGTCTGTCGGCTCTTCTAACACAGCATTATAAATTTGCTCTAATAATACCCCTCCATCTTTTTCCCAGGAACAATTTAAACATTTCTAGATTATGTTTAGAACAATACGGCCCAGACCACGTTCTCTCTGATATATGAGTCGGGCCGTGTCATCTATTAAGAATTCTCAAGATTTCATTGATTTTTCGCAGGGAATATGGAAAATTTCTCTGAATATGAAAGTACAATTTCAGAATAAAGACGAAAATCATTCTGAGCATATATGTTTCATAATGAGCAATTCCTCTTTTTTGGTTATTTTGATACATTTTTTTAAGAGTCATCTACTGTATATATTATATGCTTCAAAATGAACCTGAGTCATAGGTAAGGATTGAACGGGAAAAGAAATGTAAAATTATCTGAAAATGTTTTGAATTAAAATTATATTCTTCTTTTAAATTTGCCTTACTTTGAATAACTGATTTCATCAGACTTCACTGTTAAGTTCATAAAATAAAGTCCGAGAACAAGGCCCTGCTTTGAAAACTTAAAATAGGAGTTTCAAAATATTGTGGAAAAAGCAGAAATTACTTCTTAAGAGAAACTTAGATTCTCCATTGACTTCAATGCTCCGTCAAGTCTATGGCAGCTAGCAAATAAGCCAAGTGTTGTGCCGACCAAGGGTAAAGGGTTAATATTTTGTGATCATTCTGCCTTCAGGAGGTAAGATGATATTGGGACAGAAGTTACTGTTAGGGCTTCCACTTACAAAGGATTCACCGGAAAGTCATGGCTTCGTCCAACAGACACTTCTAGGCTAATATTACATTGATTTTCCGGTCTCATTTCTGACAGTGTTTTTCTTTCATTGTTCCTGTAAGTCTTCACTCATTCCGGCTGTGACATGATGTCATGACCTTCCTCATATTCCTATCCTGTTTAATGCTTTCCCACATACAACAAATTTGCGGCAGACAACTTTAAAAACATAGTGACAAAAACCTGAAAGTTGAAAACATTGTGGCCAAAGGAGAAATTGCTCATCAAGAGCAATTTCACCATTTGCTACAATATTTTCAAAAGTCGTCTGCTGCTAATGATTGCGTCAAAATGCGTCAGTAGGTGGGAAAGGTTTAACGCTTAATCCCACATACAACAAATCTGCAGCAGACGACTTAATAATATAATGAATATGACTTGAGCAAAACTATGGAAAATCTCTATAAATGAAAGGTATACTCTAATTAAACATTAACCCTTTCCCTCATACGACAATTCTGCAGCAGACGACTTTGAACGTATTTCGTCAAAACATAGAAAATCTCCATAATTGAATGGATAACCTATGACAAAAAGTGGAAAACATTGTGGCAAAAGGAGAAATTGCACGTTTTGTGCAATTTCTTCTTTTGTCACTATGTTTTCAAAAAGCCGCTGAGGCGTCAGAAAGCGTCTATATGAGGGAAAGGGTTAAAGACTTTTTTGGCATAAGGGGAAGCTGCTTCTTCAACTCTAATCATTTGATCATACTTTCCTTTTTAGGGATTTTCCATATATTTGCTTAGATATTTTCAATGTCGTCTGCTGAAATTTTGCTGTATATGGGTAAGGGTTACCCCCCTTTTGTTTAATGTAACTTAATACAGTTTTTAAAAAAAATGTGGCAACAGGAGAAACTGCTGATGTCATGCGCAATTGCTCCTTTGGCATCTATGTTTTCAAATTTGTCTGCTGGTAATGTGTCAAAATGTATGTGGGAAAGGGCTAACAATTTGCTCCCTACAAGCACTCCTTTTGCTTTTATGCCTCATTTAACCCTTATCAAAATGCAGACACATTTTAACTGACCTGCAGCAGACATTTCTTTTGAAAACATCTTGATGACCATTGACCAATTTCTCCTTTTTTCTCCTTTTGCCACAATCTTATAAACGCTATCCACTAATTATACTAATTTATAGAAAATATATATACCTTTTGCCTGTAAGTTTTCAAATTCATGTTCTGCAGATTGTTTTTGTATAGCACAGTATATGTGGGGGAATGAGTTAAAATTGAAGTAAATTCTTTGAAAGAGTTGATGCAAACAGGTCTTAACACTATCAATGAGACCATACACAGTTACAGCTGTCTTGCATGAAGTTCCCAATTAGAGCCCATTTATCTTACGATGAAGCCCATGGTACCATTTGCCACAGGCTCTTGCTTTGCCACTAATGGCTTGCCTCATGCAACTTGAATGACAATGCTATGAAAAATGAAAATGTTCTTCTTTAACACTTAGACATTAAGCCCTTCATACCGACAGCATTTGACAGCTCTGCAGCTGAGATGCCTTCGGAAAACAATGCGGGAATAGGAGGTACTGTCCAACACAGATAATTTCTCCTTTTCAAACACTGTTTCAACCCTGTATCCTATTCATATTTCCATTTCTGTCATACTTTGGTTAAAATAATATTGTCTTTAAATGTTTTCAAAGTAGAAGACGACAGAAAATACTCTATCAGGAAAAACGGTAAAAAAAGACTCCCTTGCATGCTTAAAATCCATTAAGGATGTATTTACCCATACCAAATAGCCTTACTATGTCCTTCATTAACAAGGGGACACTTGAACCCTTAAGCAATGATACATCCTCTAATTATCCCTTTCCCTCAAATCATTCAGACGCATTTGGACAATTCTGCAGCAGACGCCACTTGAAAACATTATGGTAAAAAGAGAAGTTGCTCAATATGCGAACAAATTCTCATTACTACAAGATTTTCAGCTTTGTCCAACAATTATCCTTTCATTTATAGAGTTTCAATAATTGTCCAAAATGATTTAAAAGTCATCTGCTGGAGGTTTGTTGAAGGTGGGAAAGGTTCATGCTTGCATTAAAAATCTTTACTTTTAATACACCCCCATTCCCTGATATGCCACTTTGATACTCAAGACTTCTTATTTTAAAACATCTGATGAAAGATGGTATAATTCTGTGATTTGGAGTTTGAAAGAATTAACCCTTTTCTGAGTGCAGATTGCCTTAATTTTGATGCATTTGCAGCAGTCAATTACATTAACATATAGGTTTTCCATATGTTGGCAATTTTTAGGTAGATGTTTTTGAAGTTGTCTGCTGCTGATTTGTTGTAAATGGGAAGGTTAAAACTATGCTCTCTAGTTAGGTGTTCGGGTTTATAGCTGCAACACAGCACAATCCAAATAACACCAACTACAATGAAAAGCACAATAATTGTTTGATCTCATTACTCATTCTCCACATATGTCATCTGTAATTGCACATTGTACAAAACTAAGTGATCAAACTTTAGTGTTAGAATGAAAACATTCTTTTGCATAGTCAAACATTCTGAACAAATATTCCTTATTTGTTCAGCGACGATCAAAGCGAGTAGGCCCTCATGCACGAGCCTCCATGCAAACATATCTCCTTCTGTTTCCACCACTGTTATTAATGGAATAAATTGATGCATTGTTAGGCCAAATATAGCATTGAAGTCTTGTCAATTTCAGCCAATTTAAGACTGGGTCATAACTGTTTTTGCCCTGAGTGCCAACTTGGATGAGTAGGTTGATTCTTGCCATTAGTCACTGAATAGCTCTCATGATTGTCAAAGTCAGTACACAAAATAGCATGTTGTTCAATATTCAAAGTTTTGGATCGACAGAGCTATTAGAATTTAAAGGCACACAAAGTTTAAACAGGATTAGTATGACAGAATCACTCTAAAAACAATTTTTAACCTGAATTGAATTGTTTTATGCCGATCAGAAGACCACTTTTGAAAACATTTATTCAAAAAGAGAAATTTAAATGTTCATTATGAGCAATTTGTTGTATGCAGGAAAGGTTTAATTCAATTGAAACAATACATGACGCCTCTGAAGCTCAGGACTTTTTTAAAACTGTGAGCAACAGAGAAAATGCTCATTTTGAGATGTAACATAATTATGCAAAGTACTGTTAAGTCATGGTACAAGAATGCTTAATGCCAAAACAAAATCTATAAAGCGATCGAGGCTATCAAATGTGATAATGCATAAAAATAAGTCCGAGACCGCAGCAAGTCCCACACACGTGGAGTAAAAACATAATGACAAACTGAAGTCTCATTTTTATTTATTTAACAGAACAGATCACCCTAATTGCATAGACATTCTGCATTAAGTTACTTGGAGGTAAAAGCCAAACATTCAATCTGTTTTATCTGTGAGGATAATTGTTAATGAAAATAATCAGAGCATTATCAGCATGCCTGATAAGCCACCCAAAATAGAAAGTTCAGTGCATATTGTTGTTGTTGCTGCATGAAACAGAATTAATTTGTGATCATACAGTGAGTATTGCAATGCCTTTTGTTTAACAGCCATTATTAAAGGCCTGATTTACGATTAATTTCTGCTCCAATGTCATTTTCAACTTTGGTAGTAAAGTATTAATTAGTACATGTATACCAGATCACATGTAGGTAATGTAATGACAATGATTATATATAGTGATAATATCCCTTTCCCACTTGCAGACACAATTTGACATTTCGACACATCTGCAGCAGACACTTTTGAGCAATTTCTCCATTTGTCACAATGTTATAAACTCTATTCAATGATTATACATTCAATTATGGAGATCTTCCACATGTTTGCAGAGATGTTTTCCGAGTCATTTAACTCTTTCCCTCATACGACAATTCTGCAGCAGACGACTTTGAACATATTTCGTCAACAAAATAGAAAATCTCTATTATTGAATGGATGACCTATGACTAAAAGTGGAAAACATAATGGCAAAAGGAGAAATTGCTCGTTTTGAGCAATTTCTTCTTTTACTCTTTGAGCAATTTCTTCTTTTGTCACTTATAATGTTTTCAAAAAGCCGTCTGCTGCAGAGGTGTCAGAAAGCGTCTACATGAGGGAAAGGGTTAATCAATAGAGATGCCTCTTTTTATACTCTCACTTTAGAGGAGCCGCATGCTTAGTGCCAATAATATGATAAAGAATAGATAATTTTCTGAAAGATTCCTTCAAGACTAGGTATTTCTATTTCCCATGAGGCCACGGCGTAAATGAGACCAATCAGGTTTGTCAATTCCATGAAATGCTTGCTTCTCCAGTGGTCAAACTGGATTGATGTCCAAGCCAAGGCATCACAAACTGGTTTTCAAGATCATAATTTCTTAACGAAACGCTTTTTCCTCACATGTGAAATTGCGTCTCAGTGAGACAATTCTTTTGAGTACCCACAACATAGCATTTGCTTTAATGATAAGAGAAAAATTGTAGGAAATAGAGCTGAATCCCCCTCCTTATATGGACCTCAGATCCCAGTAAGTAACTCCTTTTACCCATGACAATGGCAGTACAGTGACCATGAAGCCAACTGACAATTTCTTATCATGCTATTTCACAATGAGAAGAGATTGCTCAGGGGAGGGCCACCATTATATTGCTAGATGCTCTTTTGTGACGTCCACAGACAGAATTAACAAATATCACAGGATCTGTTTAGCCTATTGAACCTTTTAACTCCTTCCCCCATACAACAAATCTGCAGCATAAGAATTTGCATCTTTGCAAAACTATAAACAATCTCTGCAAACAAAAGTATAAAGATTAAATAGAATTGAATTTCATAATGAGCAATTTCTCATTTAGCAAAAATGTTTTCAAAAGTTGTCTGCTGCAGATGCATCAGAAAGTGTCTGTATGTGGGAAAGGGTTAAGAAGAACTTTGTAATATTTCCTACGATCTGTTTTGGTAAGATAAAACATGACCCGCTATTGTACCAAATTAGGAACACAACTGAAAACGTACATTTTCTAAAAAAAAAATTGTGATCGTGCACAGGTGTCATTAATACTACATCTGTATCAGGAAATGACTTATAAATAATGGTTCAATCAATAATCAATTCGTCTTGTGTTAGAAGATATGGTGAAACAGGAAGGAATGAATAGACGTAACTGACACGTCATAATTAGAACATAAACATACACAGCAGTTAGTAAGCAAATTTGGTAACAAAATTAGATTTGTTTATTCTTCATATTGACCATATGCCCCAAGTTCAAGCTCTCCCTGGAAATGAAATTTCCGAGAAACAAGAACTGTTATCGCTATAGATGTAACATCTAAATACTGGCCATCATGATCTGACCGCCAGACTCCCTGACTGGTTTAAAAATCAGAAGTTCTGGTGCCAGTCTGCCGGGATTTTCTAATTATGTTTAGGATACAATTTGTATACAAATTGGATTGTTTGTAATTGAACCTAGCCACTTATTTTAATACTGTTTACAGAAAAGGTTCAATGCACATAGAACATTGTTTATAATATTTTAACCCTTTCCAACATACACAAAGTCCGCAGTAAATGAGTTTGAATACATCAGGGCAATAATAAGTAAACTATCTTAAAACAGAAGTATTTATTAAGGAATAACAGTACTGATTTGCCACAATCTTTGCAAAATTAAGCGCCTGCAAATGGGAAAGGGTTAACCTCATGCTATAGCTGTTCTTACTCTTTGATTCATTGCAGGATTGAACATGGTTTCAACTTCTTATTAGCTGAATAACTGAGCCTGTATTACAATTGATTATAAATTAATGATGCCAGCACATAGCCAGGCACAGGAGTACTTCGAATTCCAAAAATGAAAAATTTAAATGGCCTATTTTTGGCCCCCTGACCCCCCATAATTCAGTGTGGGAGCACTTGGAATTTGGCCCTCAGCTATGCCCCTGGATGCTTTCAACAATATATCAGTTAAATCATTGCAGTAAGTTTACCTAACCATGTGTTTCCTGCTTTTCACACACCAGTACATACTCCATACAAATTCCTTCCCAGGCAACTGGCTTAATTAACCCTTTCCCTCATATAGACGCTTTCTGACGCCTCTGCAGCAGACGGCTTTTTGAAAACATAGTGACAAAAGAAGAAATTGCACAAAACGTGCAATTTCTCCTTTTGCCACAATGTTTTCCACTTTTTGTCATAGGTTATCCATTTAATTACGGAGATTTTCTATTTTCTGTCAAAATATGTTCAAAGTCGTCTGCTGCAGAATTGTCGTATGAGGGAAAGGGTTATATCAACCCTAAATGGGCATAATATTGAAAGACAACTTCGAAATTGTTCATCATGATAATAACTCCCATCGTTTTGAGCAATTTCTTCTTTTGTCACTATGTTTTCAAAAAGCCGTTTGCTGCAGAGGCGTCAGAAAGCGTGTATGTGAGGGAAAGATATGAGGATCAAACAATGTAGACAAGGATATGAATGCATGAATATACAGGCTGGTCTTGGTCTCAAAGACTACATACAGTTAGTTCATAAACCACTCACTTTTGTGAATGAAGCTATTTAATCTTTGAGCAGTGCTGTCGAGTGAACTTTTTCCAGGACTAAATATTGATACTGGGTGCGCCAATTATATAAATAGGGTAGATTAAAGGTTTAAAAGAGCTGAATAATAGGTATGTTTATATTGTTTATATTAATGTTTAGATTTGTGTATCCTTTGAAAGGGAACTTCTATGATTAATGAGTGGTAGGTCACATCAGTCAGATGGTTTTTTGTATACAACCGGGTTTTGCCCTGGATTAATTACCTTGGGTGGAAAAAATATTGGATGGATGGAGGAAAAGAACAAGAGCACCGCGTATACCACAGACGCTCGACTGATAGAAAACAGAAAGAAAATCTGAGCTAAACAAAAACCCTTAACCGGACGACCACGCCGCCGCCGATTCCGACGACGACACCAAGCTATAAATATATAACTGCTTCCACTTGTTTTTGAAGTTACAAAAATCAGTTAGTAGCCCGGCTTTCAATCCAGGGGCTGTGAGTTTGAATCCAAGCTTGGCAAATATTCTTTCCGACGTTTGACAAAATTAGTCACTGTGACATTACTCAGTGACATTTAAATCGTCTTTCACCAATGGGCAACTGTCTTTGTGGAAAAGCAGCCAGTTGCTTGCTTGGAAAGTATGTTGTGTGGAGTACTGGTGTGAGAAAACCAGGAAACACATGAGTAGGTGAACTGGCAGCAGTGATATGACTGAATTGTTGGAAAAGGCATTAAACCCCAATCAATCAGTCAATCAATCAAGTTACAAAAATACAATCAAAACTACATCAAGTAATGATTATATTTAACCTTTTCCCTCATATGACAATACTGCAGCAGACGACTTTGTACATATTTTGTCAAAAAATAGAAAATCTCTATAATTGAATGGATTACCTGACTTAAAGTGGAAAACATTGTGGCAAAAGGAGAAATTGCTCGTTAAAATTTGAGCAATTTCTTCTTTTGTCACTATGTTTTCAAAAAGCTGTCAGATGTGCTGCTGCAAAGGGGCGTCAGAAAGCATCTATATGAGGGAAATGGTTAACCTACTGACCTGTTTATCATTTTGTTTCAAAATTTCTCTTCACTTAGGAAAAAATAAAATGAACAAAATGATACTGTAGATTCTTTAGATAAGATAGACGGCAGTCAGAGGTCCAGATAAGGAGGGGTATTCAGCTCTTTTTCCCACAATTTCCCTCTTATCATTGAAGCAAACCCTATCTAGAGCTCTGAATTAGACATGATTTTCTTTTTATAGGTGAGAGGAAGCAAACAGGTTACAAGTTTCTAGATCTGATTATCTATTTTTAGCAGTTTGTAAAATCAGAATATATCAGTAAAATTCCAGTAGAAAAAAAGTGGAAAGAGTTGGATAAAGATCAAATCCTCCAATCATCATTGAAACATTCAGTCATGCTAATTATAGTCCTTAGTATATTAATAACCCTTTCCCTCATATAGATGCTTTCTGACGCCTCTGCAACAGACGGCTTTTTGAAAACATAGTGACAAAAGATGAAGGAACATTTGTGCAAAATAATTTTCAAATCGGGCCAGCACTTTTGGACAAGAAGATTTTTTAAGATTTGGCAATTTTCCCCTTTTCTGATGCCGCAGCAACCAAAGTTCTACTTGGAATTAATTTCTTTGAACAACTTTGAAAGAGGACTACCTAAAGACCATTCCTGTGAAGTTATTTTGAAATCTGTTCATTGGTTTAGTAGGAGAAGTCATTTGTAGGAAATTGTTAACAGTGATCACAAAAGCTCACCTTGCACTTCGTGCTTTAGGTGAGCTAAAAATGTGGAAATTATCTATAAATGAAAAGCGTAATCATTTAATAGAATTGCAAACATTGTGGCAACAGTGTTTTCAAAAAGTTGTGTGCTGCAGAGGCGTCAAAAGGTGTCTACATTTAAGAAAGGGTTATAATACAAAGTAGCTCCTGGCTATCGATTGTCAGTTTAAAAAAAATAGATTGTTAATACAGATAAGAAATACCAATATCCTGATAAAACATATTGCCAATATTCTACGGAACTTCCATTCCTCTCTTATTCCAGGAGAGTTAGAGATTATTTCAGTCTTATCACTTTTGCTATGGAATCCGCCATGGCTAATTATGTGGTCAAAATGTGAGACCGCCTCGGTGAGAAAGTGGTCAGCATCGAGACCGGGAGACCGGGGTTCAAACCCCAATCATGTCACACAAAGGACTTTATAACCCTTTCCCTCATACGACAATTCTGCAGCAGACGACTTTGAACGTGTTTTGTCAAAACATAGACAATCTCCATAATTGAATAGATAACCTATGACGAAAAGTGGAAAACATCATGGCAAAAGGAGAAATTGCACATTTTGTGCAATTTCTTCTTTTGTCACTATGTTTTCAAAACGCCGTCTGCTGTAGAGGCGTCAGAAAGCGTCTATATGAGGGAAAGGGTTAACAGCTGATGCACTGCTGTCAGGATATGTACCAGCAATACTGGTTATTTACCAAGCAAACACCATGATATAACTGAAATACTGTTGAAAGCCGCAATAAACACAGTCTTAGTGATAAATGTCAATCCTTCAGTCTTGAATGACAAATTGTCCTACAATAACTGGTTCAAGAAAGAAGGAAAAAGATGAAAAATGAGCTTTCAGACTAACATGTTCCAACAGATTTTGTGAAGTCTGAAAACACCATGGCTACAAACAATCACAGTGTGAGGGATTTGAGACAATGTGTTCATGGTTTGATACCGCTCACCCTTATATCACAGCATGTCCAGGACTTCAGGTCTGATTTACACCGACACTGATGCATCAGATGTAAAGCTATCACAGCATTCCTGAGCATCAAGAAGAGAAGCTATTACCATCATTGTTTAAGTCCTGATAAAACCACAGACCATAGATCGAACCCTGGTTTTCTGCTTCCAAGGTGGACATTTTAACAACTCACACCACAATTTTAATTCATTCCCACATACAGACACTTACTGAAGCCTTCGCAGCAGACGACTTTTGATACCATTGTGGCAACAAGTAAAATCATGAGTATTTTTACCTTTTGCCACTATGTTTTTGCAAGTGGTCTGCTGCAAAAGTGCCGGAAAGCGGGGAAGGGTTTGACAGCCTCAATTGTGACACAACCACATGAGACAGCAGGCTCTTCCATGTCTCATGTAAAATTTATAGTGAACGCTACAACAACATGCAACTGTATTTCAAGTTTACAGCATCAAATTGCTTTGTTAAAAGCAGATAAGATAAATTAATGATTAGACTATGGGCATAAAGTGCCATTAGAAACCCTTTGTATACACTTTAACCAATACTATCAGGTTGATAGCAGTTTTCAACAATATTTCAGTCATATCATGGCGACCCAGAGCTCTAAATAAGAGGCATTATTCATGTTCTAAAATCCTTATTTGACATTCAAACCCTATGTTGTGGGTACCCAAAAGAATCATCTCAGTGAGACGATTCTTTTGAGTAGCCACAACATAGGATTTAGTTGAGTAAATAAGAGAAATATTGTGGTGGAAAAGACCTGTTCACTCCCTTTATCTAGACCTCTAGCGACCAGTTCAGACCTATCCATCAAAAGATACGTCTCGGTGAGAAGATTCTTACGAGTTCCCACAACATAGGATTTAGTTGAGAAATATTGTGGGGGAAAAGACCTGTTCACTCCCTTTATCTAGGACCTCTAGCGACCAGTTCAGTCCTATCCATGTGTTTCCTGACTTTCTCACATCAGTACTACACACAACATGCAGCTGACTGCTTTTCCACATAGACCCATGGGTGGAATACAAATGAAGCTTGTCTCTTTGAATTTGTCAAACGAACGAACGAACCAGCTAGGATAAACCCTGGATTAACAGCCTGCTTGTTCTAATGGCATAAAGGATGAACAGAGAACTTACTAATACTGCTTATCAGATTGTAAAATTAGATGTTATAATTAATTGTAATTAACATTCACAATTTCCCTGCATGCAGACAGATTATGACCAATCTGCAGCAGACACCTTTCCTGATGAAGGTCAGTCTTGCACCATCTTCTCTCTTCACAAACAACTCAGGCTATACCTCCCCCTATAGATTTTTATATAGTATCATATTGATGGAGGATCAATAATGCTACTTCACAATGGCTTTTGTCAAAAAGTGCAAAGAATGTTGGCTATGCTTGAATTTGAACTCATGGCCCCTGGATTGATTGACCTCGGCAATACAGATTGGGCTATCATGGCTGGACACTAATGCAATCAATGCTCGAGTCCATCAGCAGTCTCAGTAGGGAATAATAAATGACCTAATACTGAACCAAGTTAAATGTACTGAATAATAAAAGACGGTCATTAAGTTATGTAATGAGTTGTAAAAAATAGTCTACAAGAGACTTCCCCAGGATTTATTAGAGTTTTATTACCATGGTGACAGACCCAATAAAAGAATGAAGTTTTTGGAACACAAATGAAGCTTGCACTTGCCCTGCTTTTTAACAAGAGCACCGCGTACGGCACAGACGCTCGACTGATAGGGATAAAAAAAAAAAAAAAAAAAAATGAGCTAAACAAAAAACCTTAACCGGACGCCCACGCCGCCGCCGACGACGACGCCAGGGTCATGACAATAGCTCTCGTTTTTTCAAAAGTCGAGCTAAAAATGGGTCTTGATGTATTTCTGTACCAATATCACAACAAGACTGATCCTAGCAAAACATTTATAAATCTGCCAATAAGTCCAAAGCATGACAAACAGATATATGTACAGACAGGAAGACATCCTAGCCGTTATCCATACATGTAAATATCACCATAACATAATAGAACGGCATGTTCGACAACCCAAACAGGGACGTGCTATTTGCATTTATCCATTCATTTAACCCTTTCCCTCATATAGACGCTTTCTGACGCCTCTGCAGCAGACAGCTTTTTGAAAACATAGTGACAAAAGAAGAAATTGCACAAAACGTGCAATTTCTCCTTTTGCCACAATGTTTTCCACTTTTTTTCCTAGGTTTCCCATTCAATTATGGAGATTTTCTATATTTTGACAAAATATGTTCAAAGTCGTCTGCTGCAGAATTGTCGTATGACGGAAAGGGTTAAAGCAGACGGCGTTTTGAAAACATAATGACAAAAGAAGAAATTGCACAGAACGTCACTATGTTTTCAAAAAGCTGTCTGCTGCAGAGGCGTCCGAAAGCGTTTATATGAGGGAAAGGGATAGAGATATGTATAGAGATTTTCATATTATCGTCTAGATGTCTTCAAAGTTGTCTGCTGCGGATGTGTTGCATGTGGGAAAGTGTTACAGTAATCTATCCTGTCTCAACATGGCTGAATCAATTTTTACAGGGGAAATATTGAATTTTTATAGAAGAACGCTAGAAAAAAAACAAGAAAATCTCTGGACAGACAAAACATTACATTATACAGAGGTCCAAATAAGGAGGGGTATTCAGCTCTTTTCCCCACAATTTCTCGTCCCACTCAGACGATTCTTTTGAGTACCCACAACATAGGGTGCGAGGGTCAAATAAGCATTGTAGAACATGCAAAACGCCCCTTATCTAGAGCACTCGTCATGCACTGAACTTAACTTTTACAGTAGATTCATTTCTATTTACAATGATTGTCAAAATTCTCTTTTTAATGTTTCCCGCATTTTGACGTTAATGCAGCTGACAAGTTTTGAAAACATTGTGGCAAAAGGAAAAGTTGTTCAAAATGCACTATTACACCTTTTATCACAATGTTATCAACTCTATTTATTATACATGTACTTTCATTTATAGAGATTTTCCATTATAGCCTAGATTTTTCAAAGTTGTCTGCTTTTCCAAGAAACCGGGTACTTTCCCTATTCCTTGAAGACCGTAACAAGCGACGCCTGCCATATAATAATGACCTTTGTCAAACATCGGGAAAGAATGTGTGCAGAGCTGGGATTCGAACTCACAACCCCTGGATGGACAGCCAATTAAAGTATTTGGGAAAATGGCAAATAAGCAGTATAAATATGCTGAGGCATATCAGAAGATCACTGGCTTATCAATCCATGATTTTGGAATATGATGTGTGAGCTGTTTATTACTTTTTCTACTTTGATGAATTGTCAGTTTTATCTTAATGCTTTATCTTTAACGCTTCTTTGAAGTACTTAATAAATATTTCAATTTTTTTTCTCATCTTTTTTAGCTGATCAGATGTTGGGCTAATAAATATTTCAAACAACTTCGTTTTTAAAATAAGTTCTTCTTCTGACAGTTTTCTTTTGGTAAAAAGAATTGGATTTGTAACGACTTTAAAAACATATATGAGAAAATATGGAAAATCTGTTTAACCCTTTCCCTCATATAGACGCTTTCTGACGCCTCTGCAGCAGACAGCTTTTTGAAAACATAGTGACAAAAGAAGAAATTGCACAAAACGTGCAATTTCTCCTTTTGCAACAATGTTTTCCACTTTTTGTCATAGGTTATCCATTCAATTATAGAGATTTTCTATGTTTTCTATGTCGTCTGCTGCAGAATTGTTGTATGATGGAAAGGGTTAAAGGAAAGTATTATTATTGAAAACATTTTTTGCAAAAGGAGAAAAAAAAAGGAAAGGGTCAAAGAATGATGTCACTGATTTATATCAGCGATAAATTACAACTCTGAACCACGAAATTAGGACATAAAAATGTATGCCTGTCCTAATAAACCATTTTCCAATGGAATATTTGATATCTGGCTCACATCAGAGCCTACGAGACTTTCCCCGGTTGCCGGCTGTCTGTCTCCTTTTGCCGTTTCAAAATTGAACAGAAGGCAATAAAGCGGGATATAAAATCATAATTTTATGCTTTAACCGTAACATATAATCCCGGTAGAGTACATATTGAGGACAGAATTGCCATTGTTAGATTTATAAAAATTTAACCCTTTCCTACCTGCAGACGCATTTTGATGCAATAGCAGCAGACGTCTTTTGAAAACATTGTGGCCAAAGGTGAAATTGCTCATCATGAGCAAATTCACTTTTGGCCACAAGTGTTTTCAACTTTATTCAATCATAATTATTACTATTATTTATAAAGATTTATTACATTTTTGCAAATATCTTTTCCAAGTTGTCTGCTGCAGATTTGCTGTATGTGGGAAAGGGTTAACTTGATGCTGCATGGCTTTCTGAATACATTAACCCTTTCTTAGATAAAGTAGATGGCTGGTAAATTTTGAAGTCATTGTGGGAAAAAGAACAATTCAATTGCCAATCTTAATACAAGCAATTTCGTCTTGTTCAACAATTTGTTCATCTCTGTGGCAAATTTACATTTTCACCTATCAATAATGAAAACAACTTTTCTTTCATTGTTTAACAAGCGCATGAATCTTAATGGTATATAGTTTTAAGGAAATGATTCAAACTTTAAATTATGCATGGGAGTGCTTAACCCTTTCCCTCATACGACAATTCTGCAGCAGACGTCTTTGAACGTATTTTGTCAAAACATAGAAAATCTCCATAGTTGAATGGATGACCTATGACAAAAAGTGGAAAACATTGTGGCAAAAGGAGAAATTGCACGTTTTGTGCAATTTCTTCTTTTGTCACTATGTTTTCAAAAAGCTGTCTGCTGCAGAGGCGTCAGAAAGCGTCTATATGAGGGAAAGGGTTAATCATTTCCCTAATGAAACAACACTAAAACGGGGGATTTATAGATTTATTGTGGCTGCTTGCATATTATATAGAGAGCCAATTAATATGGACTTTTTCTCACTTCTGCAGTTCCCATGCACCACATATAATATATCTGCAGTAGAAAACTTTGAAAACACTGAGACAAAAACATGGAAAATTATTCAATATAAGTAGTGATGAAAATGATGTGACAAAAGGGGACATTTTTTTTATTATGACTAATTCCTACCTTTTGTTACAACGTTTTCAAAAGTCTTCTGCTGCAAATGTGTCAAAATGCATCTGCATTGTGGGAAAGGGCGATTCAGACTCTAACAATGAACCAATCTTGGGAAATTTTCCTTGTTGTAGCAATTAAATATATATATACCCCTTTCCCTCATGTAGACGCTTTCTGACACCTCTGCGGATAGCTCAAAGCGAGCAATTTCTCCTTTTGACACAATGTTTTCAACTCTATTCAATAAGTATGTCTTCATTTAGGGAGATTTTCCATATTATTGTTGAGATGTTTTCAAAATTGTATGCTGCAGATTTGTTGTATGTGGGAAAGGCTTAAGTATTAGTACACATTGGTTTCCTGTTGTTGTTTTTTTGTTTTTCAAAAGTTTGAAATTCTGACTTACCGCCCGTTTTTGGGTCCCACACTGTCATCATCGAAGGATGAACTGGCTGTGATGGCAGAATCTGGTAGCTCTCCTGATTGCATTCCAAGCGAATTTCGACATTGTGCTGAAGAGATAAAAGTAAATTCATACATAAACAAAATGAACATTTGTGATTGTATCAAAAAATCTTATATCCCAATACATTATAATTCAAATGAACAGACAAACAGACATGTGACAGATAGATGGACAGATGAAAGAGAAGAATTCCCTAAGCTGGTCCAAATTATATCAGGAACTGAAAGCGCTTACAACAGATGGACAAACAGGTGGCGGACAGACAGACAGTAAAAGGATCCCTATGTAACAGGAAATAAGTCCATCAGAAATCAAGACTGACACTCACACAGGCCAATGGATAGGTGACTTCCAAAACAAAGAAGACAAAAAGCAAGCAACTCTCAGGTGATCCAATATATCGGGAATTGAAAGCACTTCGAACAAACAGAAAGGTGGATGATTAACGGACAGACAACAGAAGTGATCCCTATGTACAGTATCGGGAAATGTGTCCATCAGAAATGAAGGTTGACACTTACACAGGACAATGGATTAGTTGATCGATTGATTGGGGTTTAACGCCGTTTTCAACAAATTTTCAGTCATATCACGGCGACCAGTTCACCTACTCATGCGTCTCCTGGTTTTCCCACACCAGTACACCGCACAACATACCTTCCAAGCAACTGGCTGCTTTTCCACATAGACTATTAAACAGCCCATTGGTGAAAGACGAATGACGCAGGTCACAATGACTTTTGTCAAACGTCGGAAAGAATGTTGGCCGAGCTGGGATTCTAACTCACAACCCCTGGATTGACAGCCCGCGTCGCTACCGACTGAGCTACCGGGGCTCGGCACAATGGATACGTGACTTCCTAAAGTAAGAAGACAGGAAACAGAAACTCTAAGGTGGTCCAATATATCAGGAAGAGAAGCACTTCAAACAGACACAGACAGACAAACGAATGGACAGGCAACAGAGAAGTTTTCCCTATGCACAGTATCATCGAGAAAAGAGTCCATCAGAAATGAAGGTCGACACTCACACATGACAATGGATAATTGACTTCAAAAAGGAAGAAGACAGAAAACAGAAACTCTGAGGTGGTCCCTAATAACTCAATGGAGATGAGACGTTTATGAAATTTTCATTGTCCCACACACTAACACACCATCAGATGACATAAAAATTCTATAAAACATCCAGGTATAAATATTCAACCTAAAGCCACCAAGTTGACAAAGAAATCTATAGAGCAATGTCATTTATAAAAGTGTACATAGTCACACAAAATTGGACATAATTAAATCACATATATACAGACTCGGACTCCAAATATACCTAAGCCGACAAAGGTGATTCTCAGAGCATCTCCAAGTGTAATGTCAGTACATTCAAAGAAGTGCAGTGATAAAAGTGTAGCCCAAGTTGGCTGTCATTGTACACTCATTTATATTAGACATAACTGATGCACTTAAGTTAATTTTCATTGACCCTTTATGCAATGTAGTTCACATGTACCATTGTCATAAACCAAGTGGTATCACATTATTCACTTTAAGGTTACATCAGGGCCCATATTAATCAACACCTTTCTGTCATTGACGAGCATGTTTTGCACTTAGTCTACATCCAAGTAGATCAACATTAACACTTTTCTAACAATTAAACATGACACTGGAGGGCCATGTTTTTTAGGATGATTTACGATTGTATTTTACACAAATATGGGTTTGTGCAGGTAAGTGCAATAAATAACTGTGAATCTTGATGCACTTTTAAAGGTAGGTTTGTGGTTTTGAGATCGACCTTTTCCATCAATAAAGAAGGTTTTGAACAGCAGTAAACATCTTTAAACCCTTTCCCTCATATAGACGCTTTCTGACGCCTTTACAGCAGACAGCTTTTTGGAAACAGTGACAAAAGAAGAAATTGCTCAAAACGAGCAATTTCTCATTTTACCACAATGTTTTCCACTTTTAGTCCTAGGTTATCCATTAAATTAAGGAGATTTCTATTTTTTGACAAAATTTGTCCAAAGTCGTCTGCTGCAGAATTGTCACATGACACAATATATATATAACAAATCTTTAGCAGACCGCTTTGAAAGCATTTCGGCCAAAAATATGGAAAAATCTAAAAATGTTACTTTTGTATAAATCGTTGAAATTATTGTCACATTCACCTTCTTTAACCCTTTCCCACATATAGATGCTTTCTGATGCCTCTGCAGCAGATGACTTTTGAAAACATTGTGGCAAATGAATAAATTGCTCATAATGAATATTTTAAATTATTATACTTTCATTTTTTGCGCTTATTTTTTATTATTTGTGTCAAGTGTTTTCAAAGTCGTCTGCTACTGATTTGTTGTATGTGAGAAAGGGCTAAATCTCTATGCACCATTAACGCTGTTTTAGTATGGTTAATATAAGGTCTTTCAAAGGTAATGTGAACGATCACTTTCTATGTGGGAAATATATTAGGTGCTCTTCTAATATCTTACAAAACAATTAATTAACAAAAACACATTATTTATTGTCAAAAACAGATACTAATGATTTCCGTTGTAATTATTCAAGACTCTAAAGATGTCTATAACCTTTCCCCACATGCATGCAGTTCTGCAGGAGATAACATTTTGAAATCTTTCTAGCAAACGGAGATAATTGCTCATTATTAACAATGTTTTCTTTCAGCACAATTTTTCCAATTACAAGCAATAATGTCCTTAGATAGGCCATATTTTTGCCTAGATGTTTTTAAATTCAATTACTGCAGATTTGTTGTATGAGGAAAGGGGTTAATGCATTTTTGGTGAAGGTGATTTTTTATCAGTACAAAATGAAGAAATATGGGTCCCTTTCCTATTAACAGAAATAATAGTTACCATGGAAACAGATTTGCCAGAAATTCCAGCATGACCATATTTAGTGATTAATATCATTAAATACCATTTGTTTCATGCAGATGCAGAATAAATGATTATCAATACTGACCAGAGGTCAACAAACCATTGACAGAACATGTGCTTTAATTACCAGAAATTAAATTGACCATTATTATATTAGGAAAATATTGCAAATTTGCAGTCCCCTGAGTAACCAAAGCAAGCAGCCTGTGATCAGTAATAAATTAATTAACAAGAGACTTTAGAGCTATGGATATTTTTGTTTCCTGTTGTTACATTATTACCATCCTTTAACCCTTTCCTTACAAGAAATCTGCAGCAGACGACTTTAAAAGCATGTAGGCTAAAACAGGGAACATCTTTATAAATGACGCTATGATTGCTTAAAAAATGTTTTTAAAAAATATGTCTGCTGCAGAGGCATCAGAAAGCGTCTATATCTGAGAAAGGGTTGAATACATTGTTAAATGTGGGAGAATTTATGCATGATTGGTATAGGATTATCTATATTTCATTAGATTGATACCATTCATATGGAGGCCACAACAGTGGCGTCCTTCAGTACATCAATCGGATTGGAACTTGCAGGGTAGCAGCATTTCCTGATGGTCAAGCAACAGAACTTCTATTTATGTTTTAATGAAACCCCTCCAATTAACGCTGCTTTAGTTGGGGTGTCTGAGACAGATGGACAAGACGAAGCACAGACAGATGGACAATGCATAAACTATATTCCCTTTCCTACCATTTGGTTTTTATAAAGAAGCTAGGGATTTACAGATTTTAGTTTTGTTATTTAAAGACAGAGTATTAACCAATTGAGTGACTTGGAAATCATCAAAAATATGTAAAATTTCTATAATTGAAAGTATAATTAGTAGTTACTGAAAATAATTGAAAACATTGTGGCAAAAGTAATAAATGCTCTTCAAGAGCAATTTCATCTTTAATGCGTCAAAATGTGTCTGTCGGTGCGAAGGAGTTTAGCGCAGAATTACTAAATGAATTAAAAGTAATTGGTGGAAATTTTCAATCTAATTGTAACACACAACAAGAGCTGTCGGAGGACAGCGCGCTCGACTATTCCACCGCTTATTTAAGTTACCGGGATAATGGACTCTAATGTAGTTGCATGCAAAACATTAACCACAATTTCTTAGTGGGTGATAATTTGCATTATATGCAGGATAGTGTTATTTAACATGATTATTTTCATAGGTGTGATGGTTAGATAGGGTTGTATAACCTTTCAATGGAATGCATCAAGTAGTTACTAAGATATGGACTCTTAATGTAGTTGCACGCAAACCTTTAACCATAATTTCTAAGTAAAAAAAGGGCAACAATTTGCACCATATACAGGATAGAGTTATCTTAATTGGTTGTGTTTATAGTTGTACAATTGGGAAAGGTTGTATAAAGTTTTAATACAATTTTTCAAGTTGTTACTGAGATTACACTCTAAATGTAGTTGCAAAACTTTAACCAGAATTTCTAAGTCCAAAAAGGTCCATAACTTGCATAAAATGCTGGATAGAGTAATCATACTTGATTGTTTACATAGATGTGATGGTTGGTAAGGGATGTATAACGTTTCAATGCAATGCATCAAGTAGTTACTAAGAGATGGTCTCTTTATGTAGTTGCATGCAAAACTTTAACCAGAATTTCTAAGTCCAAAAAGGCCATAACTTGCATAAAATGCAGGATAGAGTTATCATACTTGATAATCTACATAGGTGTGATAGTTGGGTAGGGTTGTATAAAGGTTCAAAGCAATGCATCAAGTATATACTGAGACGTGGACTCTTAATTTAGTTGCACGCAAAACTTTAACCAGTATTTCCAAGTAAAAAAAGGGCCATAACTTGCATAAAATGCAGAATAGAGTTATCATACTTGATAATCTACACAGGTGTAATAGTTGGGTAGGGTTGTAGAAAGTTTCAATGCAATGCATCAAGTAAATACTGAGATATGGACTCTTAATTAGTTGCACGCAAAACTTTAACCAGAATTTCTAAGTAAAAAAAAGTGTCATAACTTGCCTAAAATGCAGGATAGAGTTATCTAACTTGTTAATCTACATAGGTGTAATAGTTGGGTAGGGTTGTATAAAGGTTCAATGCAATGCATCAAGTATATACTGAGATATGGACTCTTAATTTAGTTGCATGCAAAACTTTAACCAGAATTTCTAAGTAAAAAAAGGGCCATAACTTGCATAAAATGCAGGATAGAGTTATCTTAGATGATAATCTACACAGGTGTGATAGTTGGGTAGGGTTGTAGAAAGTTTCAATGCAATGCATCAAGTAAATACTGAGATATGGACTCTTAATTTAGTTGCACGCAAAACTTTAACCAGAATTTCTAAGTAAAAAAAGGGCCATAACTTGCATAAAATGCAGGATAGAGTTATCTAACTTGATAATCTACATAGGTGTGATAGTTGGGTAGTGCTGTATAAAGTTTCAATGCAATGCATCAATTAAATACTGAGATATGGACTCTTACTTTAGTTGCACGCAAAACCTTAACCAGAATTTCTAAGTAAAAAAGGGCCATAACTTGCATAAAATGCAGGATAGAGTTATCTAACTTGATAATCTACATTGGTGTGATAGTTTGGTAGGGTTGTAGAAAGTTTCAATGCAATACATGTAGTATTTAAGAACTTGCATGCAAAACCTTAACCAAAGTGTGACGTGGACGCCGACGCCGACGCCGACGCCGACGCCGACGCCAGGGTGAGTAGTATAGCTCTCATATTCTTCGAATAGTCGAGCTAAAAATGAAATCAAACAAGGATCACCTGATTGGAGGCCATAAATTTTTAATTCACCATTACAAATGTGCGCCCCCCCAATCAGTGAGGTTGTACTCTTCCATATCAGCATTTCGATCTGTCTATTTTTCAACGAAAATGTCCAGACCTACTTAGAATTGGTACATCATGTTAATTTGCTTCAGTTGAATGAATATGCATTCTGTTGTTGTATTCACAGAATGGGCACATCAGTAACAATTCAACAGAACAGACACAATTTACATTTTCTGCACCAAATTCAAGCGCAAATTTCGCTGATTCAGCAGAAATCATTATCAATCCCACAGATGCATCTGTAAAATGCTGAGCACTTTTAAATAGGCAATTTAGTTTTCAAGATCATTCCAATTTGTTACGACTAATTTGCTAAGTCCTTAATTATGAATCTTAACTTATTATTAATTGATATTAAATTAAACTAGAACTATCACTGAATGTGATTAATACCCCCGAACGCCGCCCTGATAGGAAAGGTTGTGAAATATTTAGAAACCCCACCTTAAAAGGACAATGTTATGGATCGGGTTATTCTTGTTTTGTTCATTTTTGGATAACAAAGGGCAATAACTCTGTAATTATGTAAATTAGAGTTATGGTTCTTGTACACTGCACTTCCTCTGATTATGCTCTACCGTTGTATGTAGTTTTATTAGATTCCATCTGTTGGTTATTAAATAATTCTCCGGACAAGAAAAAGTAACAAAGGGCAATAACTATGTAATTATGTAAATAAGAGTTATGGTTCTTGTACACTGCACTTCCTCTCATTATGCTCTACCATTGTATGCAGTTTTATTAGATTCCACCGGTTAGTTATTAAGTAATTCTCCGGACAAGAAAAAGTAACAAAGGGCAATAACTCTGTATTTAGGTAAAATAGAGTTATGGTTCTTGTACACCGCACTTCCTCTCAATGTGTTGTATCATCCTAACTACGAACAAGAAAAAGTAACAAAGGGCAATAACTCTGTAATTATGTAAAGTAGAGTTATGGTTCTTGTACACTGCACTCCTCTGATTATGCTCTACCATTGTATGTAGGTTTATTAGATTCCATCTGTTAGTTATTAGGTAATTTTCCGGACAAGAAAAAGTAACAAAGGGCAATAACTCTGTATTTAGGTAAAATAGAGTTATTGTTCCTGTACACCGCACTTCCTCTCAATGTGTTGTATCATCCTATGAAGTTTTATTAAATTCCAACAATTAGTTTTTAAGTTATGCTCCGGACAAGACTCTACGAACAAGAAAAAGTAACAAAGGGCAATAACTCTGTAATTATGTAAATTAGAGTTATGGTTCGTGTACACTGCACTTCCTCTCATTATGCTCTACCATTGTATGCAGTCTTATTAGATTCCATCTGTTAGTAATTAAGTAATTCTCCGGACAAGAAAAAGTAACAAAGGGCAATAACTCTGTATTTAGGTAAAATAGAGTTATGGTTCCTGTACACCGCACTTCCTCTCAATGTGTTGTATCATCCTATGAAGTTTTATTAAATTCCAACAATTAGTTTTAAAGTTATGCTCCGGACAAGACTCTACGAACAAGAAAAAGTAACAAAGGGCAATAACTCTGTAATTATGTAAATTAGAGTTATGGTTCGTGTACTCTGCACTTCCTCTGATTATGCTCTACCATTGTATGCAGTCTTATTAGATTCCATCTGTTAGTTATTAAGTAATTCTCCGGACAAGAAAAAGTAACAAAGGGCAATAACTCTGTATTTAGATAAAATAGAGTTATGGTTCTTGTACACCGCACTTCCTCTCAATGTGTTGTATCATCCTATGAAGTTTTATTAAATTCCAACAATTAGTTTTAAAGTTATGCTCCGGACAAGACTCAACGAACAAGAAAAAGTAACAAAGGGCAATAACTCTGTAATTATGTAAAGTAGAGTTATGGTTCTTGTACACTGCACTTCCTCTGATTATGCTCTACCATTGTATGTAGTTTTATTAGATTCCATCAGTTAGTTATTCAGTAATTTTCCGGACAAGAAAAAGTAACAAAGGGCAATAACTCTGTATTTAGGTAAAATATAGTTATGGTTCCTGTACACCGCACTTCCTCTCAATGTGTTGTATCATCCTATGATGTTTTATTAAATTCCAACAATTAGTTATAAAGTTATGCTCCGGACAAGACTCTACGAACAAGAAAAAGTAACAAAGGGCAATAACTCTGTAATTATGTAAATTAGAGTTATGGTTCTTGTACACTGCACTTCCTCACATTATGCTCTACCATTGTATGTAGTTTTATTAGATTCCATCTGTTAGTTATTCAGTAATTTTCCGGACAAGAAAAAGTAACAAAGGGCAATAACTCTGTATTTAGGTAAAATAGAGTTATGGTTCCTGTACACCGCACTTCCTCTCAATGTGTTGTATCATCCTATGATGTTTTATTAAATTCCAACAATTAGTTATAAAGTTATGCTCCGGACAAGACTCTACGAACAAGAAAAAGTAACAAAGGGCAATAACTCTGTAATTATGTAAATTAGAGTTATGGTTCTTGTACACTGCACTTCCTCACATTATGCTCTACCATTGTATGTAGTTTTATTAGATTCCATCTGTTAGTTATTAAGTAATTCTCCGGACAAGAAAAAGTAACAAAGGGCAATAACTCTGTATTTAGATAAAATAGAGTTATGGTTCCTGTACACCACACTTCGTCTCAATGTGTTGTATCATCCTATGAAGTTTTATTAAATTTCAACAATTTGTTTTAAAGTTATGCTCCGGACAAGACTCTACGAATAAGAAAAAGTAACAAAGGGCAATAACTCTGTAATTATGTAAATTAGAGTTATGGTTCTTGTATACTGCACTTCCGCTGATTATGCTCTACCATTGTATGTAGTTTTATTAGATTCCATCTGTTAGTTATTAAGTAATTCTCCGGACAAGAAAAAGTAACAAAGGGCAATAACTCTGTATTTAGGTAAAATAGAGTTATGGTTCCTGTACACCGCACTTCCTCTCAATGTGTTGTATCATCCTATGAAGTTTTATTAAATTCCAACAATTAGTTTTAAAGTTATGCTCCGGACAAGGAAAATCGCAACGGACCAACCGACCGACCGACCGACCGACCGACCGACCAACCGACCGACCGACCGACCGACCGACCAACCACAGGGTGACTCCAATATACCCCCTCTAAACTTCGTTTATCGGGGGTATAACTATTAAAGCATTTAAAACTTGTAAATGAATTAAATTGCATTTAATATTGAGATATTGTTTGCTGTACCTAGTCTAAAAGAATTATGTAACTTCCCATTATTCAGATGTTTACACTTTCCAATCAAAGCAGGCATCTCTAAAAAAAATATCAGATAATGTAAATTAATGATTAACCCTTTCCTACAAATAACAAAACAGCAGCCGACGACTTTAAAAAGTTTGTAGTAAAAAATATACAAAATTTCACCGTACAAATGAAAGTTAATATATTGTATAGAGTCGAAAACTTTGTTGCAAGAAGGGAAATTGCTCATTTTAATCAATTTCACCTTTAGTCACAATGTTTAAAAAAAGTTGGCTGGCACGCTGCAGAGGCACCAACCTGAGGCTCGACGTGGAAAAAGTCTTAACCCTTTCCCACCTGCAGACACATTTTGACGCAATAACAGCAGACGACTTTTGAAAACATTGTGGCCAAAGGTGAAATTGCTCATTATGAGCAATTTCTCCTTTGGCCACAATGTTTTCAACTTTATCTAACAATTGAGCTATCTTTTATGGAAATGTTTCAGGTTTTTGTCAGTATGTTTCAAATGTCATCTGCTGCAGAATTGTTGTATGTGGAAAAGTGTTAACAAAAACTTGATTCCTCTTGATTAATTATCTGTTTATCCTCGTGCTTCACCTTGCCTCCGAGGTTGACCTGGTTGGTACAGTATGTGGGATAGTGTTTACCCGGAGTGAATGATTAATATTCTCACAAACTGACAGTTACCGGTTGTTTGCTACATTGGCTGTACCTTATCTGTCCTTCCCACTTGCAAGAAGCATTCTGATGCATCTCATCTACAGCAGACAATTTCCGAAAACTTCATGGCATTCCTCCTTATGCCACAAGGTTTTCAATTGTATTCAATTATCAAACTTTTATTTATAGAGAATTTCCATATCTTTTCCCAGATATTTTTATAGTTGTCTGCTGCTGATTTGCTGTATGTGGGAAAGGGTTATATACAAATTTCAAAGGTCCATGACTGTCTTGTCACATAATTAGCCCAAATGTCGATTCAAGACTTCTTCAAAACATATTTCTTTATTCACATTTCACACTCAATTCTCATGGAATTAGAGTTTATATTAAGTTGGCCAGTTTTCCCACATGCAGACACAATTTGAGGCATCAATCTGCAGCAGAATTTAGTTTAAGAAAACATAGTGGCAAAGGCAGAAATGGATACATATAACAAATCTGCAGCAGAAGACTTTGAAAACATAGTGACAATAATATTGCGTCAAAATGCGTCTGCATGTGGGGAAGGGTTAATACAAATATATTGCAAAACACAATTGCATTAACCCTTTACTAATTGCAAATGTATTTTGACGCAATTGCAGTATAAGACTTTATTATTATTATTTATTATTTTTGTTTATAATCATTATGATCAGTTTCCATTTGCCACAATGCTTTCAACTCCATTCAATAATTATATGCCCATTTGCATAGATTTTCCATTTACATGTTTAATTTGCACAACTGCGCTATATTTGTTACAGGTGGGAAAACAAGGTTACAGCATACATTTCACTGACAAATGACATATTATTGTCAAAGGATTAGGATAATATCAGATTAAAACTAGATTGGCGACTCAATGACAGTATGACTGGATCAATGATGGGTGATTAATAGGGAATCATATAGCTAAATGCATTTTAATTGAGAATGTTCCACTTGTATCATCTATCTGATCAGATTGCAGTGCGATTAACGGAAATCATAGCTAGAGACAACATATCCAGGTCACATAGCAACAATAAAATCCAAGGCCTTCCAAATGTTTCACAGTTAGGAATCCACCAATCAAATCATCAGCTTTCATTCCAGGTATTTCAAACCCTTAACCCTTACGTGATACAAAATCTGCAGCAGACGACTTTAAAAACGTCTAGGAAAAAGCACAGAAAATCCCTTTAAATGAAAGAACAATAATTGAATAGATTTGAAAACATGGTGGCACAAGAAGAAGTTGCTGGTTTTGAGCAATTTCTTCATTTGTCGCCATGTTTTCAAAAAGCTGTCTGCTGCAGGGCATCAGAAAGGGTCTATATGAGGGAAAGGGTTAACTAATATCTTTTATTGATTGGAGACAATTACGATTTACTCTTTGTTGCATCACAACCATGAACATGAATTATGCTTGATATGTTTTCTGTATATTCTCAGTGTTTTGGGGAGGAAAAAATCTTTAAAAATAAAATCCTCAAATTTGACCCCAATTCATTACATATTCATTAGATGGGCAGGTGATACGAAATGGCTAGACTTAACCCTTTCCCACATACAACATGTTAGCAGCATAAGACTTTGAAAACATGGTGACAAAAACCTAAACAATAACCTAACAAATTTCAATAAAAGATAGGTTAATTGTTAAATAAAGTTGAAAACATTGTGAGCAATTTCTCCTTTGGCCACAATGTTTTCAAAAAACGTCTGCTGCATTGGCGTCAGAATGCGTCTACAAGATGGAAAGGGTTAAGGATAAAATAATGCATTATCTCTGCCCTGTGGCAATTATTAACAACTGCTGATTTTTAATCAGGGAAAATCTGAGACAATTGCATGGGTGGCTGGACAAGTGACCACATTAACTGGACAGTTGACCATGGATTTTCGTTGGCTATTCTAGCCCCATGCGGTCAATTAGATTTTTATCATGTTTCACACAGACATAATATGATATTATCACAAATATTTGACACCAAGAGTCAATTTGGGTAGCCCAGTGTCATTAAACTGCTTCAATCTGCAAAAAATGTCACAATTGGATTTATTGTATCAAAGTTCTGATTAACTGGTGCTTAACTCTTTTTCGAAGTTTTTAGCTGCAGTAATTTGCTTTATGCGGGAAAGTGATAATCAGAGGGTAACATAATATGTGCAAAGGTGTGAGAAATACACAAAACACATGGTACAAGTGGAATAAACGTCAATGAATTCACATTTAACCAGAACAAAAAATACAAAGAAACCTTGGCATTGTGACTTTATGGCTGTGAAGACTGGGGGAGTTCTACTCTGATACACTTCGAAACTGACCATGAAAGTCAACATTTGTTGTAGTCCTACAGTTGACATGTGATGACCAACTAGCCTCAGTTCCCTTATCAAATGTTTATGTATATCAAACAAAATGTTATATGTACCTTGACAGAAGAATAGAAGTGTAGCCCCACTAAATCATGGAACATAAAAGGTCATGTCGAAAAAGAAACATACAGTTTAAGCAGATCTTCAATGAAATATGTACAGTAATAGTTGGAAACAATAACCTTAAATGCACACCTTGATGTAATGTATTCAACCCCTTTCCTCAAATTGGCTGTCCATGACATTTGGCAATGAGGAATAGGTTCTTTTTCTGTTCCCCATATTAATAAAAATTAAAAGTTTCATGGACTTTTCAAACTTAACAACAACTAATTTCTTCATGTGATATGTCAGGTTTCTTTTCTTTTGGTCTTTCTCAGAAGCTTGGAATTTGAAAATCAAAAAAAAAAAATCAAACAGGGAGTGTACAAAATACCCACATGTCCATTAACCCTATGCCACATACAGTCACTGTCTGAGGCCTGTGCAGGAGAAGACTTTTGAAAACATTGTGGCAAAAGGAAGAATTGCTCAACTCCCTGCCACAATGTTTTCAACTCAACAAATACATATACTTTTATTTATAACAAATTTTCATAGTTTTTGCATAGATATTATCAATGTTGTTTGCTGCAGATATTTTGAATGTAGAAAAGGGTAAACCATCAATTGGGACACATCTCTGCTGTCTTTGTTCTGACATCTTGACCAATGGTCATTTATATCTTCTCTTTGTAGTCCCCTTTGTTCTTACTGACAGTTACTTTAGATCACTTTGTCCTCTGGTGCAAAGAGGTAAAACACTGTGTGCAGTTATAAATGGTTAGATTGGTTTATTAACCCTTTCCCACATACAACAAATCAGCAAAAGCCACTTTTCGATGCATCTATAGCTGTGGCAGATATGACTTTTCAAAAGAATGCATTGCATCAATTTCTCGTTTTGTCACAATTGTTTTGTCACAATTACATTTCCATAAACAGAGAGATATTCCATTACAATAAGTTTACCTTGATATTTCCAAAGCTATCTGCTGCAGATGTGGTGCAGTTGGACTCTTATAAAAGCTTTCTAATGCCCATACAGCATAACAAGCAATTTCTCCATTTGCCACAATATTTTTTCAACATTTTTCATTATCTATAATATGGAGATTTTCCATGTTTTTAAAGTCATCTGCAGGAGATTTGGTGTAGTGGGAAAGAGAGGGTTCATAATAAATCAGAGAAACTAGAATAATAAAGGACAGGCAAATCAAGTTATATTATCCACAGGGTAAAGACCATGATCTGACATCCATTAATTGTGACGTGGAGACAGTCTGGACCTTCCACAGCATTGTCATGGTAATGATCCATCTAGAAAAAACAACCGGTACCCAGGGTATGTCGGTACAATACGGGTATCATCTCACACGCCCTCAAGCCATGCACGATAATTTGTTGCATCCTATTTGTTCGACAATTCACTTTTCTGTGTGCCTTTTTTTGCATGCTATTTTGTTACGATTTTTTCCACATTTTTCCTGATGAAGTCTTAGCTTTCTTTAGAAAAATGCTTTTAAAGCATTTGATAGCTTTAAAATTCCTTAACAAATACATCCAGCTTTTGATGCGGTTGACGCACTTTGAAAATACCTTTGGCCAGGAGAATTGACTCAAAATATTAAAGAGTAATGAGCTTGAGTTACAGATTTTTGAGTCTCATAAAGGTGCAATTTTAGACTCAGAGCTTCACTAGCCATTCCCAACATACAACTTATTTGCAGCTGGCAATGAGGAAATTAAACTACTAGATGAAAGCATAATTATTGAATACAGTTTAACCCTTTCCCTCATACGACAATTCTGCAGCAGACGACTTTGAACATATTTTGTCAAAACATAGAAAATCTCTATAATTGAATGGATAACCTATGACTAAAAGTGGAAAACATTGTGGCAAAAGGAGAAATTGCACGTTTTGTGCAATTTCTTCTTTTGTCACTATGTTTTCAAAAGGCCGTCTGCTGCAGAGGCGTCAGAAAGCGTCTATATGAGCGTCTATATGAGGGAAAGGGTTAATGACCAGTTTCTCCTTGTGCTATACAATGTTTTCAAAAGTCATCGAGGTGCATGATTCAAATTGCGTCTACATTTATGGGAATTTAGGTTCAATTCAAAGATAACCTTTGATAGCTATGAGTAAATATGTGAAGACTGAAAAATGTTCTATCAAGTAAAAATGTTAACAATATACCAGATATCACATCTTTAAACCCTTTACATATCCATTTGGATGCATCTGCAGCAGACAACTTTTGAAAAATATAGTGACAATTTCTCCTTCAGCCACAATATTTTCAAATCTTTTAACAAATTATTCATTCAATGAAAGAGATTTTCCATATTTTCATCTAGATGTTTAAATCAAAGTCATCTGCTACAGATTTGTTGAATGTTGAAAGTGTAAAACGAGTCTAAATTAAGCTTTAACCCTTCCTCTCATATAGACTCTTCCTGATGCCTCTGCAGCAGACAGCTTTTTGAAAACATAATAATGACAACAAAAGAAATCTACTTTAATTGATAATTGTGAGCAATCTCTCCTTTTTCCACAATGTTTTAAAAAGTCTTCTGCTTGGCATGCCTCAAATGTCTTCTGGAAAGGGTTAATCTGAGTGCCAGACAGTTTATGTTTTCAATGCTGTAGGGGGTCAAGTTGGTATTACCCGAGAGTCGGCAGGAATGGTTGGAATTGTCAGACAGTTCCCTCTTAACCCTTTCCCTCATATAGAAGCTTTCTGACGCCTCTGCAGCAGACGGCTTTTTGAAAACAGTGACAAAAGAAGAAATTGCACAAAATGTGCAATTTCTCCTTTTGCACAATGTTTTCCACTTTTAGTCATAAGTTATCCATTCAATTATGGAGATTTTCTATGTTTTGACAAAATACGTTCAAAGTCGTCTGCTGCAGAATTGTCGTATGAGGTAAAGGGTTAAAAACAACCTTTATTGCTTATCTAACTGTCTTTAAGATACCATATATCTTCCAAGTTAGGTTATTTTTACCCTCTCTCACATACAACAAATCTGCAGCAGACAACTTTAAAAACATCTAAGCAAAAATATGGAAAACCTCAGTATATGAAAGTGTAATGACTGAAAAAAGTTAAAAACATTGTGGCAAAAGGAGAAATTGCTCATTTTGAGCAATTTCTCCTTTTGCCACAATGTTTTCAAAAGACGTCTGCAAGCATTTATATGTTTTCAACATACAACAATTCTGCAGCAGACGACTTTGAAAACATCTAGTCTGATATATCGAATCTCTATAAATGAAAGAACAACTATCGATTAAAGTTACATTGAACCACTACAGTCTGTAAGTATTCAAATCTTAGCATCTACGTCCCTGCATCAAGTGAAGAAACTTGCAAACAGAAGTTTACCATCTTAGCCGGCAAGGAATCTTCTGATTTTGTGAAATCTTAGAAAATTGGGGTAATTAACCCTTTCCCACATGTAGACGCTTTCTGACAACTTTTGAAAACATTTTGGCAAAGGTGAAATTGCTCATGATAAGCAATTTCACAATTTGCCACAATGTTTTCAACTCTATTTAACCCTTTCCCTCATATGGTTTGAATGGGGTTTAACGCCGTTTTTAACAATTTCTCAGTTATATCACGGCGGCCAGTTCACCTACTCATGCATTTCCTGGTTTTCTCACACCAGTACTCAAGTTGAAACAACAATCTTCCCAAGCAACTGGCTGCTTTTCCACATAGAGTTAGCCCATTGGTGGAAGACAAATGACGCATGTTGCATTTCCCTCATATGGATGCTTTTTGATGCCTCTGCAGCATACAGATTTTTGAAAACATAGTGACAAAAGAAGAAATTGCCCTAAACAAGCAATTTCTCCTTTTGCCACAATGTTTTCCACTTTTAGTCATATTTCCTATTTTTTGACAAAATATGTTCAAAGCCATTGTTCGAAGCCGTCTGCTGCAGATTTGCTGTATGAGAGAAAGGGTTAAAAAATAAACTGGCATTCATGGAGATTGTTCATATCATTGCATAAAGCAGTTCATATCATTGCATAGATGCTTTTAAAGTCGTCTGCTGCAGATTTTTTTTGTATTGTATACATGTGGGAAAGGGTTAACGAAAAGGTTACCACCTATCTAAGAAATAATATGTTACAGCTAGTACTATATCATTAATTTACGCTCGAAATCAAGACTTTTCTAGAACAGGACAGCTTATTATGAACGATTTGATCGCCTAACGATAGATAATCCCTGGAATTCTTGGCACAGTTATACATCATTATATTCATGTTTAACCCTTTCCCCAATACAGACGATAATGGACGCCCTTGTAGCAGACCACACTGGAAAATATGGTTGAAAATGAAGAAATGGCAAATACAATAAGAAATGTCTTCTTTGCCGACAATATTAAATTTTACAACACTGTAATAAAACTAAAAAATAGAAAATCTCCATAATTGAATGGATAACCTATGACGAAAAGTGGAAAACATTGTGGCAAAAGGAGAAATTGCACGTTTTGTGCATTTTCTTCTTTTGTCACTATGTTTTCAAAAAGCTGTCTGTTGCAGAGGCGTCCGAAAGCGTTTATATGAGGGAAAGGGTTAAGCAGCCGACACCAAAAATATGCTCATAATCCAGGAAATGTTTATCTGGCACACAATCAACTATCAGACGAATTATTTATACAGATATGTTTTTGTCTATAAATACGGTTACTTCACTGTGAGAAATGGTTTAATTTTTCCCCCAATCAATAATCATAACATACCATCGTCCTTCAATTAAATCTGTTTTCCTGATAAAGACCTCCATATTTATGCAGCAGACAGCTTTTTGAAAACATCTCCTTTTGCACAATGTTTTCCACTTTTCGTCATAGGTTATCCATTCAATTATAGAGATATTCTATTTTTTGACAAAATATGTTCAAAGTCGTCTGCTGCAGAATTGTCGTATGAGGGAAAGGGTTAAAGTCTGCATGAATTATTAATTGTCCTCAAAACAGTGGACTCTGAAAGTGTAATATCAAGTGAACTGTTTACCTTTTCCCACATACAACAAACGCCTGTTGGAAGGGTTAAATCTTCTTTCATTGTAAGGTCGTTGACTTTTAAACCTTTCCCATTCTCAGACTCATTTAATCACATCTGCAGCAGATATGACTTTCGAAAACACTGGCCGAATCATGATATTGCTTATAATGAGCAATTCCTTCTTTTACCAACAATGTTTTCAACTGTTTTCAATAATTTCCGAATGTTTGCCAAGTTGTTTACAACATGTTCTGGTACAGAATTGTTGTATGTTAACCCTTCTAGTTATATATACCGCTGTAATAGTTATCACCATACTTGATAAGTGGCAAGTTCTTACAAACATACAGACTCATGTTAACTGTAACCTGATAAATGAGTAGCGATCAATTTAGGCAAATGTGCATGCTGATCTTAAGACTACATTATTTGCAAGTGCGGTTGTGAAAGTCACTCAAAACATGAAAGGCAAATGAACGACTAAAGTTGTCTAAAGTCGGCTACAGCGGACTTTCAAATATGACATACTTTATAGATTGAAAACTTGCCACTTTATGGTTTCGATTGATTGAAAATTTACACGGTTTTCAATGGTATTTCAGTTATATCACAGCAACCAGTTCACCAAATATTTGTTTCCTGGCTTTCTTGCACCAACTGTACTCAACACAACATTACCACAAACAATAATAAGGTTATTGGTAGAGGTTTATTGATTGATTGATTGATTTATTGATTGATGATTGATTGGGGTTTAACGTCGTTTTTTTAACAATTTTCTCAGTTATATCACGGCAGCCAGTTCACCTACTCATGCATTTCCTGGTTTTCTCACACCAGTACTCCACACAACAACCTTCCCAAGCAACTGTCTGCTTTTCCACATAGACTAAGCCCATCGGTGGAAGACGAATGACGCATGTCGCATTGACTTTTGTCAATCGTCGGAAAGAAAGTTGGCCGAGCCGGGATTCAAACTCACAACCCCTGGATTGACAGCCCACGTCGCTACCGACTGAGCTACCGGGGCTCGGCCGATAGAGGTTTAAAATGACCATTCAAAATGACTTTTCCACACATTGGAAAAAAGGAATGGCGATCGAGCTTTGGATCAAATTCACGACCAGTGGATTGATAGCCCCCAATATTACTGACTGAACTACTCACAACTCACTCCATCTATTCCTTAACCCTTTCCCTCATATAGACGCTTTCTGACGCCTCTGCAGCAGACAGCTTTTTGAAAACATAGTGACAAAAGAAGAAACTGCACAAAACGTGCAATTTCTCCATTTGCCACAATGTTTTCCACTTTTTGTCATAGGTTATCCATTCAATTATGAAGATTTTCTATGTTTTGACAAAATACGTTCAAAGTCGTCTGCTGCAGAATTGTCTTATGAGGGAAAGGGTTAATTGGTAGGAGCTGAATTTTGCATCATTATTCAGACATTTCAAATTTGGGTGTTTCTCTGTGAACTATTAATTATTACAGGAGAGCATCAGAATTTGTGGGTGTTTCAAAGAAAGTGAATGTGACTGATATCAGTTTTAATTGGTTTGGGAATCAGATTCTAGGTAATTAAATTGGAAACCAGCCTATGTAATCAAGGGAGGTCACTCCAGAGAGAACAAACCTGACATTCCACATTCCCCTGCAGACAGGTGTGTAAGGAACATTATTAATCAAAGCGCTGAAAGCGCTGATGGTATAGGGGGCATATATGGACAAACATTGTTGAAACAATGAAACAATGACCTTTAAACAAACCAAACCAAAAATGTTTGAAGCAACACATATTGCCTGCCAATAACATATACCTGTCCTCATTTGTCAAAGTTTTACCCTTTTCTTGTATAAACAAAATATCGAAGGACAAAAAAATGACCAAAAAAAACCCGAGCAGCTACCCTTAATTAAAATATTTCTAGTTCAGAAATCACTAAAGATCCACAATGTATATTGTAATCATGCTGATAAATGAAAGACGATCGAAAGCATGATAGAGTTATGTTTCTTTTGCACTGCACAATTGCAGCTCTGAGTTTCCTATACACCAAGTCTTAAATTGATATATTGGACATATATTGAGACAATAACCGAAGAAATGAGAAAATTGAGTTTACACCTAAAAAACAGATTAGATTTGACGAAGTACAAATCTTGGGGAAGCACTCATTAACGAAAAAGGGAATTTCACGGAACGCATGTGTTGTATATAATAAGGGAGAACATTGAAAGACAAAAATATACACACTCCAAACGCAGCATGCTAAATTTATGGTAATGGTGCACTGCAAATCTGTAGGTCATAAGTTACCTACAAACCAAGTTTGAAATTGATACAATGAAAGTTAATTGAGACAATCGCTGAACTAAATAAGGAAAAATGGAGATAACTGAAAAAACAGACCAGAGTAATGTACCTAGTACTTTGCCGTTCTCCTGATCACACAGGTATAATTGTGACCACTTTGAAATAAATCTGCCATACAGAAACAACGTGTTAACCAATACATGCAATCCATGACGGACGGACGAATGCACATTCAGGCAGACAGCCGGCCGGACGCCGGATTATACCTCCAAGCTTTACAGACGGAGACAACTCAAGTATTGATTACAGAAGACTGGTTCGATGCGTCAAAACACGTCAGCTTAGATTATGGTATTTGTAAAGTATTTGCAATTTAATTGTATCTCCGAAACGGGACCGGACCTTCAAGGTTAATTTTCAAAAACCTATTTAGACTACATTTCTAGTTTATTTGTAACAGATACATCTAGGACTATATTACACGTTGATGAACGTTGAGTCTTAAATTAACGCAAATGCATATACATTATAATTTTAGTCCCAAAATCGCTAGAAGCTTCTCAATAATAAAATAAATAATGACCTTACGGTTATAACTCGGATGTGTTGACAAATTCGGCCAAATTTCTTTCCGACGTTTGACAAAAGTCAATGCGACATGCGTCATTCCAATGGCTAAGTCTATGTGGAAACGCAGCCAGTTGCTTGGGAAGATTGTTGTGAGGAGTACTGGTTTGAGAAAACCAGGAAATACATTTGTAGGTGAACTGGCCGCCGTGATATGACTGAAGAAATGTTAAAAACGGCGTTAAATCCCAATCAATCAATGTTGAAATTAACTTATCTATAATTTGTAGATTTAATTTCTATTTCCTAGTAGGGTCTACATACAGCGACACATGAGAATATTCAACACAAAACGCGACCTGTTTTACCAACAATTCCCCAGTAGCGGTGAGACCGTTTGTAACATTATTTCATGGCATGTATACACAGTAGGACCTCTCTCTTTGGACGAATTATGTTGTAACAAGTTTGTTTACAGTATTCCTTAACCTTGACCACATAGACTAAATATACAGCAAACAACATTGAACTAAGGCATAACTATTGACCTGAATTAATAAAAGTATGATTTTGAATAGTGATGAAAACATTGTGGAAAAAGACAAACTTGTTGATTATCATTCATCTGTTAAGGTTAGTCAAATGTGTCTAAAAGGGGCAAAGGTTAAAATAATAACTGTAGACAAATGTTTTCGTTATCTAGGTTATAGAAACAAATTGATTCATGTTTCAAAGCATTGTTTGAAAAGGAGGAATTGCTCATTGTCAGCAATTGCTCCGTTTGCAAATATACTTTCAACATTTGTTTGTAACTAAGTAGCTATAACGGGAACGGTTCAACCCTTTCCCGCTTACAGTCACTTTTTGACGCATGTGCAGCAGACGGCTGCAGAATTGTTTATCATGACCCATTTCCTCTTTTTCCACAAAGGTTTCAACTATATATTTTTCCCCTTGATGTAAGGCAAAATTGCTCGTAATCATTCATCTCTAGCATGTTATTCAAAATGTGTCCGGAAGGGAGAAAGAGGGAAAGAACGTCCATAGTAAAACGTTTAAATATGAAAAGAATTAATTTGAAACGTGTTTGAAAGCATTGTGTGAAAAGGAGGAATTGCTCATTGTCAGCAATAGCTCCATTTTCAACAATACTTTTTAAATATTCGAACTGTTATAGTATCACGGAAAGGGTTCCGCTTCCATGGGAAGGATGTAACCATTTTCCGCCTACAGACGCTTACAGACGCATGTGCAGCAGACGACAATCGAAAACATTGTGACAAAAGGGGAAATTGCTTTTCGTAGGCAATTTCTACTTTTGCCACAATGGTTTCAACTCCTTTCAATAATTGTATTTACAGTGCTTTGCACATTTCTCTATAAGTCGACTGTTGTAAACTATGGGGTCACAGAACGGTCGACGTTACCTCACACTACTGACATTGAGGTCAACCATAGTTCAGAGTGAGTTTCATTCATAGAAACTATTTTGTCTCATAAATTTATGCAAGCGGAGGGTTTCGTGATTCGGTCGAACCAATGAAATCGTTGAAAAGGCAGATTATAACCAATCAAAACTCGATTTTGGTGTAGGTATACACATGTGGACTGCGGTTGCAGCTTTAATCCGACTTTTCGAAAGCAGCTTCGCTATGAGATAGTGGCGAAACGCCCCTATCCCAAAAACCCTTTCCCACATACAGACACTTTCTGATGCCTCTGCAGCAGACGGCATTTGAACACATTGTGGCAAAAGTATAAATTGCTCATCATTAGCAATTTCTACTTTTGTCTCAATGTTTT